>JALMGJ010000038.1:3432500-3932500 GCA_023362775.1 Charina bottae | reverse complement strand
GTGATCTCTCAGACATATAAAATTTACTTGTGTTAACTGAGGATGGGAAAGAGCTAGGGGGAAAAGAGTATGGGCCTTTTCCCCATACAGACTCCCTCTCAATGGGGAAGAAGCAGTTGAACTGGGCCAGGGAACTGGCAGGGGGAGGCACTTTCAGACTGGTGAAGAGATGCATGTTCCTGTGTGATTAAAGTCTACTGAGCCAGCGTTGTCCGAAGACGCTTCCGCGGTCATGTGGCCAGCATGACGCACGTGGAACTCTGTTACCTTCCCACTGAAGTGGTACCTATTTATCTACTTGCATTTGCATGCTTTCGAATTGCTAGGTTGGCAAGAGATATATACTCATATATCGTATATTACCGTATATACTCATCTGCAAATTTTGTTGTTGTTGTTCAGTCGTTTAGTCGTGTCCGACTCTTCGTGACCTCATGGACCATAGCACGCCAGGCCTTCCTGTCCTCCACTGTCTCCCGGAGTTTACTCAAATTCATGTTCATTACATCGGTGATGCTATCTAACCATCTCAACCTCTGCCGTCCCCTTCTCCTTTTGCCTTCAGTCTTTCCCAGCATCAGGGTCTTTTCCAGTGAGTCCTCTCTTCGCATTAGGTGGCCAAAGTATTTGAGCTTCAGCTTCAGCATCTGTCCTTCCAATGAGCAGTCAGGGTTGATTTAATAAGTGGCCCCAATTTTGGGGGTGCATTTTGGCACCTAAAATTCTCAGGTTATTTGTGAGTACCTATGATAGACCAGAAATCAATTTGTTGCATTTCACTCTTTTATGAAGACAAAAGCAGACAGGAAGACTTTGGCTGAATGCTGCTTATATATCTAGCTTTGCATAGCTGGAAAAGAAACCGTGAAATGTTATAAATAAAAGCAAAAAAGAAAAATTGAATTAGTTCCCAAGAAAAGCCTTGTGTGCTGTGTGTCTGATCAATGCTGAATTGATCAATCAATCCAATCGATGAATTGGAACACCCTGACAACTGTCTTCAATGTTAGCTAATGCAGCCTTGCTTGTTCGGAAATGCTGCATCTGAACCCCACGGAAAAACTACTTTAGAAGTCTTGCGCAGAAAAGTACTGTTTCTGAGCCATAGGGACAAGTTTTCTGTTAATACCATCAGAAACAGCATTTGCCTCACTAGCCACAGAACAGCTCTGTTTGTTGCACGGAGCATGCTAGCAAGACATCCAACTGATCCTTAAAGGGCAAGCTAATTTGGAGAAAAAGTGGTACAGGCACTCTTGAGTTGAGCTTGGCTTCCCCCAACCGCACCCATACAATTTTCCTCCCAGCATTATAGTTTGCCTTCTTCCACGATACTTTTTTCAGCTCCCGGTCTAGCTGACGGCCCCAAGATTTCCTGTTGGTGACCCATCCCAGCCCTAATCAGGACTAGCCCTGCTTCGTTTCCAGGACAGAGAGAAGCTGCCACTTGATCAGGCAAGCCCAGCCTAGACAAAATGCCAAAAGTGTGGCTGTGTTCACATGACGCACTGAGCTACAAGCAAGCCCACCGCAGGTTCAACTCGTGTGGCTGGTCTGTAGGTCAGGGTGTGGCACAAAGCCAGCAGTTGGGTGAATAGAATAAACACAGAGATTTCGCTTCTTTCTGTGCTCCTGCCCTCGGAAGATGCCGGCCACAGATGCTGGCGAAACGTTAGGAACCACAACTTCCAGAACACGGCCACACAGCCCGGAAGACCCACAACAGCCAGAATAAACCATGGTTAGGTTAAATATGGGCAAGCATATTGTGTGAACACAGCCATTGATTCTTATGGGATTCTAGAGTGTCTGGGTGCCCCCAAAACAACAGAAACATCTACCCATCTGGGTTTGACAGTTTGGTCAGGAAATATGAATCTTGACAAGCAGTGAGAATTGGGGGGGGGGGCTTGCTGTGTTTATCACATTGCATTTTCTCATTTTTGGGGGGGCAGCATGTTTTGAATTAAAGACCTAGGAAAGAGAAATGTAACTTCTCAAATCGTTTATGCGAGAAAACCTTTGTCCAGAAAGACACTATTATGAGCAGGATAGGACAACGCTAACTGCTGTAGGAATAGTGTACATTTTGGACAAGGATACCCAACAAAGTTTCATGGCAGGGATTCAGTCTTAATTGGGAAAAAAATCCATTGGTTCTTTTCATTCAGAACCTGTTGCAAAAATTATCTTGCAGTTTTGCCTTTGTACCCCCAAGCCACTCGTTGCTGTACGGACCTGCTTCTGACTACCATATTTGTCATGCTGGTCTACTTTTGGTGATATTGATGCTTGTAGGACATAGAAAGGAGCCTTACGCTAGGAAACAGAAACTCTGCAGGAAAGGGAAAGGGTATAAGACGGAGACCCATCCCAAACCAGAGATATCGGAAATAAGGGGTATCTATGGGGGAGCCACCCAGTAGTAATGTATGGCTGTGAGAGTTGGACCATAAGGAAGGCTGAGCGCCGAAGAATTGATGCTTTCGAGCTGTGGTGCTGGAGAAGACTCTTGAGAGTCCCTTGGACTGCAAGGAGGTCAAATCAGTCAATCCTAAAGGAAATCAACCCTGACTGCTCATTGGAAGGACAGATGCTGAAGCTGAAGCTCAAATACTTTGGCCACCTAATGAGAAGAGAGGACTCACTGGAAAAGAGGCTGAAAGAACACATCGCCTTCTTAATTTTATTATATTTATGGTATTTTAAATGGTTATTTTAATGTTTTAATGTTTAATGTTTAAGATTTTGATGGTTTGTAAACCGCCCAGTGTCCCTTGTGGGAGTTGGGCAGTGAGAAATCGAATTAATAAAATAAATAAATAAAAGACCCTGAATCTTCAAGAAACTACATGTTGGCTGTGTTTGTACAACACACTTAGCCAGGCTAGTTACAGGAATAGTGGCTACATACGTATACAGATACTTTGGCCACCTAATGCGAAGAGAGGACTCACTGGAAAAGACCCTGATGCTGGGAAAGACTGAAGGCAAAAGGAGAAGGGGACGGCAGAGGATGAGATGGGTAGATAGCATCACCGATGTAACGAACATGAATTTGAGCAAACTCCAGGAGACAGTGGAGGACAGGAAGGCCTGGCGTGCTATGGTCCATGAGGTCACGAAGAGTCGGACACGACTAAACGACTGAACAACAACAACAGAAATGGGGGAGCTAAGATATCAGTTCCAACCATGACATTGAAGGCCTGCCCGTTTTGTGCACGTGACATATATAAACAAAGGGTGGGGTTTCAATCACAGTCACAGCTGCCATCTTGGGGAGAAGGAGAAAAACTGCTGACTCTAGAACAATGTTTCTCAACCTTGGCAATTATATGATGTGCGGACTTCAACTCCCAGAATTCCCCAGCCAGCATGCTGGCTGGGGGATTCTGGGAGTTGAAGTCCACACATGCTGGCTGGGGGATTCTGGGAGTTGAAGTCCACGCATGCTGGCTGGGGGATTCCGGGAGCTGAAGCCCACACATCTTAAAGTTGCCAGGGTTGAGAAACACTGCTCTAGAACAATTAATTTTGAGAAGAGAAGGAGCGGCAGAGAATATTATGCAGGAAACAGGGATTTTGTCCATTTATTTGTTATGACGTATATTTATGTATCAGCCAGCTCCTAAGTCTCCAGGCAGTCTAGAATAATAATCAAAGGAGAAAAAAGAGCAATAGTTGTCATAAGAGAATCAGTTCTTCTTCTAATGTTATGCATTAAATATTTAGGATGATGATTAAGAGACACGTTTGTGAGATGGGCAGCTATGTAAATTTGATGAATAAATAAATAAGTTAAACAAGTAAACAAATTTAACAGCATTAATGAAGCAATGCAGTGTTGGGATTGGAACTGGCCAGGGACAGCAGGAGATGAGGGTCACACAACATTTCTCTCAGAATTAGCTTTCTGTCTGCAAAGAATCTTTGGGATACTCAAGTTTGAAACGAGGCAAATCCAGAGAGACTTCATGCAAATTAGAACATAGGAGAAGGCCACTGAATCTGGGCAGTATGGAAGAGAATATGTTCTGAATATGCTCAGAGGCTAACTTATTATCCAGCTTACTCCTGCTCCTGGAAAGCTTTGGTTCACACATACTAATGTGTATGTGTGACACTAATTGCGTTCAGATGACACATTTAACCATGGTTAAGCATGATTTTCTCGATTAACCCCATTTTCTTGGTTTGAATAACACGCAGAACATTGTCAGCTGGGTTTGCACAACACCCTACAATGAAATTGGCTCACAACATATATTTTTTTGAAAGACTGGAAACCTTATAGGGATTTTTGCTGAAAGAAGAAAAAAAGAATTGATGATTTATGGATCTGAAGATTAAGAAAGATGCAGATTAAATGGGGTGGGGATTTGCAAAATATTTAAGGAGGAGGAGGGACAATAAGATAGTGATTATCTGTTGAAAAGAAGTCATTTATATCTTTCTTAACTTTAGTTTTCTTTTTCTTTTCTTGCAGTTTTTTGTTTTGTTTTGTTTTTTTGTTTTTTTCTTTCTTTTGATTTGTCTTTTATTATAAGAAAAATCTTAATAAATATAAATAAATAAAAAAGAAATTGGCTCACTTGTGGTTGATGTGTCATGTGGGCACAACCAGGGCTTGTATACCTGAAGGCAGGAAAACTAAATCTTAGTGTGCCCCTAATTACAGAACTAAGGAACATGGTCTCATTAGGTTTTGATAATCCTGTAGACGTTCTCGTGGTTTCCATCAATCTCCCTGCCCATCTGATTTTAAAACTTTGATTTTTTAAAAAATTAAACGGATTGCTGGCCAGCTCTGTCATGTTTTCCAGCCCAGACACCTTCCAGATGTATGGACTTCTGGTCCCAGAGTTCCCCAACCAGCATAGACATTGGCAAGAATTCTGGGGATTTAAGCCCACACATCTGGAAGTTGCCCAGGTTGGAAAATACTGGTTTAAGCTCAGGCAAAATGGGTGGGGCTTAGATCAGGACGCGATGCCTGCCATCTTGCGGACTTTGACCTCTCCCATGGGGACCCTTGGGGCCTAAGGCACCAAAGGGGTCTGTGAGTTCTAGTCCCACCTCAGGCATGAAAGCCGGCTGGGTGACCTTGGGCCAGTCACACACTCTCAGCCCTAGGAAGGAGCCAATGGGAAACAGGAGACTGAGAGTTCTAGTCCCGCCTCAGGCATGAAAGCCAGCTGGGTGACATTGGGCCAGTCACACACTCTCAGCCCTAGGAAGGAGCCAATGGGAAACAGGAGACTGAGAGTTCTAGTCCTGCCTTAGGCATGAAAGCCGGCTGGGTGACCTTGGGCCAGTCCCTCTCTCTCAGCCCTAGGAAGGAGCCAATGGGAAACCAGGAGACTGAGAGTTCTAGTCCCGCCTCAGGCATGAAAGCCAGCTGGGTGACATTGGGCCAGTCACACACTCTCAGCCCTAGGAAGGAGCCAATGGGAAACAGGAGACTGAGAGTTCTAGTCCCGCCTCAGGCATGAAAGCCAGCTGGGTGACATTGGGCCAGTCACACACTCTCAGCCCTAGGAAGGAGCCAATGGGAAACCAGGAGACTGAGAGTTCTAGTCCCGCCTCAGGCATGAAAGCCAGCTGGGTGACATTGGGCCAGTCACACACTCTCAGCCCAACCCACCTCACAGGGTTGTTGTTGTGGGGAAAATAGGAGGAGGAAGGAGTATTAGGTATGTTTGCCGCCTTGAGTTATTTATAAAAATAATAAAGGTGAGATAAAAATTAAATAAATAAATTTTATATTTTGCAAGGCTCTGTTTGGAGACATGCACATCTACCCAGCCAAAATAGAGACCAGTGTTTCTCAACCTTGGCAACTTCAAGATGCTGGCTGGGGAATTCTGGGAGTTGAAGTCCACACATCTTGAAGTTGCCAAGGTTGAGAAACACTAATACAGACCAATACAATCTGGAAGTGGTGTGCAACTGCAATCATAGAGGAATGCAGTGGCTGGCCGTGGTTACAATCTGGTTCTCCCCTCTTGTTTTTGGTTACAGCCCCCCCCCCCAGGTTCCTGTGCATTGGCAATGCCAGTAGGAGTTGATGGGAGGGAAAATGTAAAATAGCTCAACCATTCTGCCAAGAAACAAACCAAACTGAGTGGATTAGAATTTAGACTCGCCATTCCGTTTAAAGATCTGTAACAATCAGGAGGAGGCTGACAAGTCTCGGTCCTAATGCATTTGGGGTGGACACGTTGGGAGAGTCGGGGAAACTCAGACCCCTCATAGGAGGAGAGATTTGCAGAAAGGGGATTCCACCCCGTCTGAGACTCAGTGGTTCTACCGTTGAATTGCTCTTAATGTGGTGAAGATTTCTCTCCTTGGAGATGGCATAGCCTTTGCATCTCCTTGCACGCCCAGCCACGACTGAGTGATAAAAGCCCCATCCCTTTTGTCACATATAAAAAGGGGCTTTGGTCACGCACTTGCAGCTGTGACCTGGACTTGTTGACACACACAGACGCTTCCTTGCACACATGAGCTCTTTTGAGCCCTGGGGCAAATGGGGAGAGATAGAAACGGGGAAGGGTCTTTGTGGATCCACACCTTTGTGTCTGTTTCTCGCCTGGCCTGTTGTTAGTAAAGTGAGTCTCTGCCTTTAACAGAGAAAAGGAACTTCTTCCTCTCTTGAAGAAGCGAAGCTTTCCTATCCTCTCTATTTCTTAATCAATCTTTTATTTCAAGCACAATGGCTGTCTGCTAGCATTCATGGACAGCTGGGCTAAACCCAAACTCTGCATCCATATTAAATGCATTTTCTTTCTTTTTTTAATGGGACATTCTGCTACTTGATTTCTCAGTATTGTTTCAGCACTCTGCTTATGCCCAGGAGCCCAGTCCGTCGGGATCATTCCATTGAGTCCCCCTCGGGGGACATGGGCGGTGATAAATCTTAAATAAATAAATAAATAAATAAATAAATAAATAAATAAATAAATAAATAAAATCTGCCTT
Source organism: Charina bottae (assembly GCA_023362775.1). Taxonomy (NCBI): domain Eukaryota; kingdom Metazoa; phylum Chordata; class Lepidosauria; order Squamata; family Charinaidae; genus Charina; species Charina bottae. Next base: position 3,925,516 of record JALMGJ010000038.1, on the reverse strand, counting down.
CCTGTAACTTAAATTGAGTCTTCTGTATTCTTCCCTCTGAAACGAGAGAGAACTGGACTTGACCTTCCCTTAAAAAAAGGTAAAGGTACCCCCCGCACATTTGTGCAGTCGTGTCCGGCTCTAGGGGCCGGTGCTCATCTCCGTTTGTTAGCCAAAGAGCCAGCGTTGTCCGAAGATGCTTCCACGGTCATGTGGCCGCATGACACGCGCGGAACGCTGTTACCTTCCCACCGAAGTGGTACCTATTCATCTACTTGCATTTGCATGCTTTCGAATTGCTAGGTTGGCAAGAGCTGGGGCGAGTGCGGGAGCTCACTCCGTCATGGGGGGCTAGGGATTCGAACCTCCAAACTTGCGATCTTCCGATCGACAAGTCTGGCGTCTTACCCGCTGAGCCACCACACCCCTTTTGATGGACTTTACATACATCCTTTTCAGGTATTTGAAGAGTGCCATCATATCCTCCTTCCCCCAACCCTCCATGAAAAACAGTATTCATAAAGTCAAATCCCTGAGAATTATTGTCCAAAAGAGCCAACAGGATTGACATGTTTCGGGTCTCTTTCTTAAAGAATGGCATTTTACTGGACCCAGGAGATTCTCCTGTGGAACAGCCCCTCCTTGACGGGGAGATGGGCGGTCATAGAAATTTAATTAATAAAATTAATAATAATAAATAGCATTCCGCATGAGCTCCGAATGGCCCCAGTCCTGCCCGCCTTTCCTAACGCTCTGCAGGCCTGGTTTTCCCGCCAAGCACTGGGTCAGGAAATTGCTTCACTTGTTGGATCTCCTTCAGCAGAATTTGTTTTATGTTCTATTATATTTTACGATTATTTTTTCGTTCTTGTCATCCTGCCCTGCCCTGAGTAGATTCTGAGAGTGTGGCTATATAAATGGCCTAAATAAAATAAAATAGTGGTGGAGATCGTGACACCAGCCACAACATTCTAGACCTCATGGAGTCTGCATGGAGTTGCGCAGCCTTATAAATGTGACAAAAAAATAAGATAAATCAATGGGTTGCAAGAAGCTTCTGAAAACAGACTGGCTATTTCTGCCACAAAGAGATAGAGGGGAAAAAAATATTTTTTCCAGATAATTAGGGTGGCAAATTTAGGATGCCAGATTTCCTGGCAATGGAAAGCTATTTTAAATAAAGATAAAAGAAGTCTTTTGAGAATAAATACTCTCGACCACAACTAAGACTCTTTTGTATTTTTTAGTCCAATTAGAAATCTCTTTTGATGCAACATTTTTTTAATATGAAAATGTGTTTTACCGAATGCTAGTGCAGCGGAGTTAGGAACATCTCAAACAGAGGGCACCTAATGGGGACCATTAATCATTTTAGTGTTAAGTTCATTTCCTCGTATAATCGCATTTTATCACCTCCTTTCTTATTGCATGTTAGGTTAAGAGTGACTCAGAAGGGACGTATATTTTGTCATAACAATCCATTTCTTACATTTACCTCTACCGCTGCGCTAGCCAATTACCTTTCTTTGAATTTCGTTTTTATTGGTAATTGGTATTTGCTTTGAGAACCTGGCAAAGTTGTTAGAATTCTAAATTAGCCTGATTTATGACTCAGAAGGCGGTGCGCCAGCAGCAACGTCAGAATTACAGCTGCAACAATTGGGGGTCTTAAGGAGCCATTAAGAGTACAGGGGATACCAGAAGGAGTAATTATCTTGGCAGGGTTCACATGAAAAGGAGACCTGTTAATGGAAAGTTAATGGAAAGTTAGGACCCCAATGGCTGTGTGATTGTAACACAGTATTTGAGGCATCAGATCGGCCTGTGTAAATCAGCCTTTATCACATCTTGATTCTCAGGCTGAATTTTCCAGTAAAACAGATTCAACTCAAACCCAATCCCATCTGAAAAAAGGTTCATCAAAAGATACTCAAAAGGCTTCCAAATCCTTGAATCAATTTGGTGGGGTGTGAGTCAGTTTGATGATCCAATTTGGAGAGTTGGTCAGATGGTCATCAAGTCAAATCTCTGCACTGAATGTAGCTTGAATCATGTCAACTGGATTTCTATTTTCTTAATGGAAACGTTTCGCTCCTTATCCAAGGGGCTTCTTCAGTCTGAGCAAAGTTGGTAAGGGAATCCTAAATATGTTCCTAGGTAGCTGTGTGACCTTACACCTGGGGCTAGGTCATGGTTATATTGAGATGTAATTTTTAAGTCCTTTTATCATCTAATGGAGGGTCGTTAAAAACACCATGCTGCTGTTGAGCTTCTGAAATGGTCTTAATCTTCCTAGGCACAGAAGACAACACGGGGAGGAAGATGGGGGAGAGTTTGTGCCTGAGGCCCCCACCTCTATTCAAGGAAGGATTTTCCAAGTTGGCATAAATGGATTCCTTGACCCCTCTCTTCCTCCCCGTGTTGTCTTCTGTGCCTAGGAAGATTAAGACCATTTCAGAAGCTCAACAGCAGCATGGTGTTTTTAACGACCCTCCATTAGATGATAAAAGGACTTAAAAATTACATCTCAATATAACCATGACCTAGCCCCAGGTGTAAGGTCACACAGCTACCTAGGAACATATTTAGGATTCCCTTACCAACTTTGCTCAGACTGAAGAAGCCCCTTGGATAAGGAGCGAAACGTTTCCATTAAGAAAATAGAAATCCAGTTGACATGATTCAAGCTACAGACAATTCCACCTGGATGACTGAGAACCTTCATAGACACTCTGCACTGAATATTTGCACAGTCAATGCAGACAACCAGGATGGCCATGTGTCTCCTCCAAAATCTAAGAAAAGAAAGCTTCTCTATAAGTTGCTGAAGACAATAAAGGAAGCATACTTTTGTACTCTTGACATGCTTAGGAGCTTCTTAATGCATCTAGTTGGATACTGTAGGAACAAGATGCTGGATTAAACCAGCAGAATGCTTTTTTTGTGCTTTTCTGTGGGGTGAATTTGGCCCATGGGCTGCTTGTGGCAGATAACATATGCAACCTGGGGCCAGCTAACTTTCTCTTAATGATCAATTGACTAAAACACAGACATCCCAGTTCTCAACGTGAAAGTGATCAGAATGGAAGAAACCTTTTGAAGTCTAAATGGTTTAAGGGAGCCCATGGATGAGGAAATAATGCCATTCTTTTTGTCATTTTTAAGTACGTGGTTGATTTCCTTATTCTGTCATTTTAAATTTTGTACTGTGCGTGTTTTCTTACAGTTTCCTGTGCTGATTTTATTAACCACCGAGTCTGTTCATTGCAGCACGTTAAAAAAAAGTCTAATAAATAAATGGTTAAGGAAGATGAGAAGAAACCCTGAACCTGCTCAAGACCCAATCTGCATGTCTGAAAGCGCTCCATCTGACTGTGGAAGCTAATAGACGTGGCTCCAAAATGCATCACATTTCTACTTCCCCACCCTTTTTCTTCAAATCTATTTGCCTGATGCCAGTTGTGTCCATAGAATAAACTTGGTTAATATTGACCAGAGTTGAGTTGAGTTGCATTGTATGAATCCAGCATGTTTGATTTGGTTACATTACAAAGTCATGGACAAATCTAGAAAAAGGTGTTTAGGAAGCTCTTTTTCTTTCTGTACCAGAGAAGGGGGGCATATAAAATGGATTCATACCTTCCTCCCTCCCTCCCTCCCTCCCTCCCTCCTTGAAGGTAGGCCTTCAGAAACATTTTCTAAGTTTTTTTTTTCAATAGAGGCCTTCCCTTGACTATAAAACAGTGTTTCTCAACCTTGGTTGAGCATGGCTGGGGAATTCTGGGAGTTGAAGTCCACCCATCTTAAAGTTCCCAAGGTTGAGAAGGTAAAGGTAAAGGTACCCCCCCGCACATTTGTGCAGTCGTGTCCGACCCTAGGGGCCGGTGCTCATCTCCGTTTGTTAGCCAAAGAGCCAGCCTTGTCCGAAGACGCTTCCACGGTCATGTGGCCGCATGACGTGCGTGGAACGCTGTTACCTACCCACCGAAGTGGTACCTATTAATCTACTTGCATTTGCATGCTTTCGAATTGCTAGGTTGGCAAGAGCTGGAGCTAGTGCAGGAGCTCACTCTGCACGCAGGGCTAGGGTCTCGAACCTTCGAACTTGCAATCTTCCAATCAACAAGCCTGGCGTCTTACCCGCTGAGCCACCACGCCCCTTTTAAGGTTGAGAAACACTGTTGTAAAAAATGGACCTTCATGAGAAGCGCTATAGCAGTAACAGTACAGCCAAAAATGGGACATCAGAGCTGTTGCTGAGATGGGATCTATCAATGGGGTTTGTAATGCCTAATAAGGAAGACTTAGAGGGCCACGTGGTGTCCCTATAAACGTTCCCAGGGCATTCATGTTGAAGACAGTTGAAAGAGTTGCACTACTAGTGGAATAAGCCATTATTCCTTGTGGGGCAGATTTACTCTGTGCTTTGTATGCTAGTTTGATGCAAGTCTTAATCCATCTGGACCCCATGGTAGGTGAGGCTTTGTGGTCCACATTAGGCTATTGGAAGAACATTAAGAGTCTCTCTGAGCCTCTGAACTATCCTGTTCTACACAGGTAGAGCTTGATAGCCTGTCTGATGTCTAGTTTGCTCTAGTCTTTCTCTAGCTGGGTTTTGGGCAGGAAAAAAAAAGAATCACTTCCTGGCTATGGTAGGAAGATTATGCTCATAGGTTGGATCTTTGGCATAAAGGTTGGATGTAGGCAAAGAGTTATGATGTTTGGCTGGATGATACAGAACTCCCTCCTGGTACATTTCTGAAACCCACCTTGCTGGTGTTGTGTAGAGTGCTCATGTTAAGCCCTGGCGATGATTCACATAAGGGCTCAATTGGCACTTGAGTAAGGATGAAAGCAACAAGAAACAAGAAAGGGTCAAGAAGCAACAGTTAGAACCGGACATGGAACAACCGACTGGTTCAAAATTGGGAAAGGAGTACGACAAGGCTGTATATTATCACCCTGCTTATTTAACTTATATGCAGAGTACATCATGAGAAATGCCGGGCTGGATGAATCACAAGCCGGAGTTAAGATTGCCGGGAGAAATATCAACAACCTCAGATATGCAGACGATACCACCCTAATGGCAGAAAGTGAAGAGGAACTAAAGAGCCTCTTGATGAGGGTGAAAGAGGAGAGTGCAAAAGCTGGCTTGAAACTCAACATTAAAAAAACCCAGATCATGGCATCTGGTCCCATCACTTCCTGGCAAATAGAAGGGGAAGAAATGGAAGCAGGGACAGATTTTATTTTCTTGGGCTCCAAGATCACCGCAGACGGTGACTGCAGCCATGAAATTAAAAGACGCTTGCTCCTTGGGAGGAAAGCTATGGCAAACCTAGACAGCATATTAAAAAGCAGAGACATCACCTTGCCGACAAAGGTCCGTATAGTTAAAGCTATGGTTTTCCCAGTAGTAATGTATGGCTGTGAGAGTTGGACCATAAGGAAGGCTGAGCGCCGAAGAATTGATGCTTTCGAAATGTGGTGCTGGAGAAGACTCTTAAGAGTCCCTTGGACTGCAAGGAGGTCAAATCAGTCAATCCTAAAGGAAATCAACCCTGACTGCTCATTGGAAGGACAGATGCTGAAGCTGAAGCTCAAATACTTTGGCCACCTAATGCGAAGAGAGGACTCCCTGGAAAAGACCCTGATGCTGGGAAAGACTGAAGGCAAAAGGAGAAGGGGACGGCAGAGGATGAGATGGTTAGATAGCATCACTGATGTAATGAACATGAATTTGAGTAAACTCCGGGAGACAGTGGAGGACAGGAAGGCCTGGCGTGCGATGGTCCATGAGGTCACGAAGAGTCGGACACGACTAAACAACAAAAAAAACAACTAAACAACTAAAAACAACAAAAATGTATGGCTGTGAGAGTTAGACCATAAGGAAGGCTGAGCGCCGAAGAATTGATGCTTTCGAACTGTGGTGCTGGAGAAGACTCTTGAGAGTCCCTTGGACTGCAAGGAGGTCAAACCAGTCAATCCTAAAGGAAATCAACCCTGACTGCTCATTGGAAGGACAGATACTGAAGATGAAGCTCAAATACTTTGGCCACCTAATGCGAAGAGAGGACTCCCTGGAAAAGACCCTGATGCTGGGAAAGACTGAAGGCAAAAGGAGAAGGGGACGGCAGAGGATGAGATGGTTAGATAGCATCACCGATGTAATGAACATGAATTTGAGTAAACTCCGGGAGACAGTGGAGGACAGGAAGGCCTGGCGTGCTATGGTCCATGAGGTCACGAAGAGTCGGACACGACTAAACGACCGAACAACAACAACAACAAGGATGAAAGCACTAGGAAGAGGTTCTATTATGGATATAAGTGAACAGTGAGAGATCTTTCTTAGGAATCCCTTAATGTGAGGATGTGCTGAAAGAAGCTCACCACTCCCCAGGACTAGGACTGAAGATTGCCACCTACTGGTACAGAATGGTTGGCTGCAAACCAATATGGAGGCCTATCTGTGGGAAGACCAGGACCCTAAGGAAGCAGATTGACATGGTGAGGCTCCCTTCCTTTTGGTCCCTCTACAGAAAGCTCACCATATTAGTTCATTTATGTGGATCATGTAGGTCTACATGGATCCATTGTCAGATCTTAGGTTGGTGAGCTGGTCAATCTCCAGTATCTAACTATAGACAGCTGGGGTTTGGGTGGTTGAATCTTCCTGGCTCAGCAGGTCTGCTGAAACCAAGACACTCCTTGGATGGGGGTGACAAATTGATTGAATCCAAGTAACAGGGACTCCTGGGCCATTTGAAGGTCATCAACATCCCCAGTAACATATTTTCTGCAGGAGACTAGACAGGAGGAAGGTATATAATAATTCATTGGGCTAATTGGTGCTAAAGACATTTGTTGCCTCTGCTCTCTGGGATGAAACAAATTGAAGTTGTGATTGGTGGGGACTGCTAAGAGGTCCATCATTAGTCTTCCAAAGGTCAAAATGACATGTTGAATACCCTGCAGTTGAGGTTTCATTCGCCTAGGCCCAGTCTTTACAACTGAACTAATCTGTGATCATGTTGTGGATTCCTTGAACAGGTTCTGCAATAACGGAAGGCGTGTTTTCTTCAGCCTAGTGTAGCTTCATCAGCTGTCTTGATCTTTCTCTTTCTTGATGTGGAGTTGGTGACCATGTCCATTAGCAGGAGGATGCCCTGGCTTTTTTTGAGATAATTCAAATTGAAGGTATACATATATTCTATGGCATCTGAAGTGGGCTATGATTGTCACCATCACTTTCATGAATACTCTGGGAGCTGATAGTTAGCCAAATGGAAAGGCCCTGTAGTGGTAAAGGTAAAGGTTCCCCCCACACATTTGTGCAGTCGTGTCCAACTCTAGGGGCCGGTGCTCATCTCTGTTTGTTAGCTGAAGAGCCAGCGTTGTCCGAAGACGCTTCCACGGTCATGTGGCCGCATGACACGCGCAGAACACTGTTACCTACCCACCGAAGTGGTACCTATTCATCTACTTGCATTTGCATGCTTTCGAATTCCTAGGTTGGCAAGAGCTGGGGCTAGTGCGGGCGCTCACTCCATCACATGGGACTAGGGATTCGAACCTCCGAACTTGCAATCTTCCGATCGACAAGCCTGGCGTCTTACCCGCTGAGCCACCATGCCCCCAACCACGCTACCCTGTAGTGGTAGTGAGCACCTTATTTGAATCTCAGGAACGTCCAGTGTGATAGGTGGATTGGAATGTGAAGGTAGACATCCTGAAAGTCTAGTGGGGCCAAGATGTCCCTTTTCCAGAGGCATTACATGATGGATCTCAGGGTCTCTATCTTGAACTAAGGCAGTGGTTGACCCACTTCAGATCCAGGATGGCCTACCAGCCTTTGTTTTTCTTGGAAATGACAAAGAACATGGAGTATGAGCCAGAAAACCTCACTGTAGGACCTGTTTGATCATTGGCATGCTCAGATTATTTATGGCCTCTAGTCAGGTTTTGGTTGACTTGTATAATGTAGGAGTAAAGAAACCTTGAGGTTTGCAAGGGGAAGGTTGTTGAACTCTAAGGTGAAGCCCTATGAGACAGTCTTTACAATCCATTCATCTGAGATTATCTGCATCCATAGGTCGACAAATTCTGTAGGAAAATGGGTTAATTCTAAATAACTCAAAACCCTTTTCTGCAAGCATAGCAGAAGAATTTAAAAAGTTCAAAAGCCTGCAGTGATTTTGTACAAGTTCATTTGGCCTAATAAAAAAAAATATGGATTCTGGGGTATTTTTCCTCATTGCTTCTTGACCTATTTTATTGCTTTTAATCCTAGAATTGGATAAGACTTGAATGTAGCAAGGAAGCTAATGGGTTCTCATGAAGGCCAGGCCAGCACCATAGTCTGCTAGATTGTCGCTGTAAGTATTCTGGAGCCTAAAAGAAAGTGATTATCCAGAAACAAAACTAGATGTGAGAGATTTATTTCTGTTATGAAGTGGTCCTTAGCTGTCCTCTGGTGGATGCACAGAACCTGCATGGAACAAGCACCACTTTAAGGGGCTATTTATGAGCTGTATTCTTGAGATCTCTGGTTTTTGGATGTAACTGGTGTCTCTGTATGATACAAAAGACATAAAAATACTCAGAGCCATATTGCTCCACCAAAAAAACCAAAAAACAAAACCATTAGGAAAGACATTTCTTAAAACCAATAAAAGAAGCATAAAATAATGCAAATTTCATAGATCTCCAGGATTTTTCATCAGGTATGAAGTTACACAAGACGACCAATACAGCTTTCTCTACGATTTGTATTTCTTGGAAAATATTATTTTAACCACTTAGGAAAGACTCATCTCTCAAGGAAGAGGATTTTTTTACAAACGGAAGAAAGAACTATACATTTGTGGGCTTATGCCCTCCCAACCACTTGGTAATATCACACAATTTGGATCAATTGACTTCTTTGTTCCTGCTCTGTGCCAGATCAAATCTGTGAAGTTTGCACGTCAAGAAACTTGAGTAATGAGTTCACCCAAGCATACTTAACCAATGTTCATCTGGTCAGTATTCAATACTCTGTGAATAAGGGTCAATAATTGGTCGTATTGAGGTGTAGATCAAATTAGTTTAAACCAAATTCATTTTGGGAAATTCAAATTGGGAAAGATCTGGCCTACGAGAGGGTAGAATGTTAGTCAAATGAAGCCTTGCAATGGGTTACTTCTGAACACAGACACACGGCTTGGAGCCATGGCGTGAAGCAAACATTGTTTTAAATGGACCGGAAAGTCCCATCATTTGCTTTAACAAATCCACATTCAGTCTCTCTCTCTCTCTATTCAGTGGAAAGATACAACACTGCAAGAATTGGTATTCAGTTTAAGTTCATGGAGAGGTTAGATGAACCATAAATCACAGAGATATTACATACTGTGAGACATTCTTTTGAAGTTTGGAGGAGAGAAGATAATGCACCTGCAGTTCTTCAAAATAAAACTGAGTAAGTAAAACAATGACATTTGCCTTTGTTTTCTAGAGCCCCATATGACTATGGAGGAATACAAAGCTTGTAAGACAGAAATAATGTTAAAGAGAATTTGCATTGCTGTTGCCTAAATGCATTTAATCTGTTACTGTGTGGCATGAAATTACTATTTTCTCCCACAGCCCTCCTGTCAATCATCATTAGTTTCAGTCGTTTAGCGAGAATACATATTACATATGTACATACTTATTAAGCAACAATAGTCTTAGATTTTGCTTTATTCCGTAGGTTGCTAAAATGTAGAATTATGTTTATTTAGTCCTTTTATTCTTCAAGACAGGGTTTCGGAGATTCCAGGTGAAAAGTGTAGTCTGACCTAGATAATTTGATAAGGGTGGGAGAAGGTTGATCCTAGGACCATTAAATTGGAAGGAGCCATTGGCGTCATCAATCCAACCCGCTGCTCTGTGCAAGAATCCAGATCAAAGGACCTCGGACAGTGGAAGTCCAACCTCTACTTGAACACATCCAGTGGAGAACTCACCAGATTTTGGGATAATTGGTTCCACTGTTTTTACAATGAACTGCTTCTCCTAAGGTGCAATCAGAATCTACTAAGACAGCCAGAGATGCGTTGGAGTTGAAGGACTGCACTGAGAGTGGGGAGACCCGGAGTCTAGTCCCCCCCTAGATGCAAAAGGCAGCTGGGTGACCTTGGGCCAGTCACTCCCTCTCAACCCAGTTCGGTGGCAGGCTATCCAACAAGCCGGCTGATAAACAAAATCCCTTGTTGCATTACGCACTGATAGCTCTGCTGTAAGGACTAGGGAAGCAGAATGCAGAAAACAACAGACTGTGCAACCACAGGGGACAAACGCTAAAGGAAAACCACCACCACCAGAAGCTAATTGAAATGATCTTCTATCCCAGAGCTTTCCAAACTGTATGTTGCGACACATTAGTGTGTCGGCTGCAGTGTCTGGGTGTGTTGCGGCTTCTGCTGCCGCCGCCTCCGAGCCCTGCCAGGGTTCCACGCAGGTCCTAGTGCCTGCCTTGTGCCTTGCTGCCTCCGAGCCCTGTCAGGAGGGTTCCGCGCAGGTCCTAGTGCCTGCCTTGTGCTTTGCTGCCTCCAAACCTGCTGTGATTCCGTGCAGGTCCTAGTGCCTGCCTTGTGCCCTGCTGTAAGAGTGTGTCGTGAAATGATGCCCTGCTGTAAGAGTGTGTCGCGAAATGATGCATGTCTAAAAAGTGTGTCACCAACATGAAAAGTTTGGGAAGCTCTGTTCTATCCGGTCCCCTGGAATGATAGAAATAGGACTTGCTCTCCTTTTTAGGCTTTTGAAGGGTGCTGTAATATCCTGAGAGCCAGTTTGGCGTAGTGGTGAAGGCACCAGGCTAGAAACCAGGAGACCGAGAATTCTAGTCCCACCTTAGGCACAAAGCCAGCTGGGTGACCTTGGGCCAGTCAATTTCTCTCAGCCCTAGAAAGGAGGCAATGGCAAACCCCTTCTGAAAAACCTTGCCAAGAAAACTGCAGGGACTGGTCCAGGCAGTCTTTGAGAATTGGACACAATTGAACAGATTGAAAAAAATAATAATAATGTCCCACCCGCCCAGGTTATCTTCTCTCAAAGCTAAACATTTCCATTCCTGGTTCCTTCCTTCTCTCTTCCAAGGACTTAGTCCAGAGATAGTTGTTCATCCTTCTTACTGGAAGAACAGTCCAGATGTAGGTCAACCAGCGCAGGATCCAAGAAATTAGTAATGCTTTGGTCTAGCAATCCATCAATATAGTATCCGTTTTTAATTGCTAGGCCCTAGGACATAACAGACAGCGACCATCTACAGTAGCAACCTGCTGCGAATGCCAGATCTTCTTTGCCAGACGGCACCATCACACTCAACAATCCTCATCCCCAGAAGGGACAGATGGGTCCTTGTCAAGGAGAAAGTCAGACCACTTCAGCTCCTCCCTTTGCTAAATAGAGAAAATATTAGGTCTTCTTCAGAGAAAGAGTAGGAGCCGAGAGAGAGAGGCTGGGCATAGAACAGGGCACCAACCATTCCCAACAGCTTCTAAGGATGGTCAAGACCAGCCTTTCTCAACCTTTTGACCCCAGAGGAACCTTTGAAAGGCCCCGGGGAACCCCTGCCCATTCAAGCTCAAAGATAGGCCAGAAGTTACAAAATTATTATATTCGTTTCATGCGTAGGCCTGTATATATGCATTAACCGTGTTCTTAAACTGAAAATAAAGAATGAAATGTACCTCCTTAATGAGAAGTTGCCCGAATTTGAAATAATTTTTTAAGTAAATCGTGATCTCCCAGGGGACCCCTAGTGACCTCTCACGGAACCCTAGGGTGCCACGGAACCCTGGTGGAGAAATCCTGGTCAAGAAGCTGGACAAGGCCAGGAAATCTTTTGCTTCAGGAAAGCTTCTACTTCTGTAGGAAAGGTCAACGCTACTAGCCAGGAATTTGCTCTAGGTTTTTGATTCCAGTTTTCTATGCTGTAATGTGTTTCATGGTCTCTTTTTGTGCAAGTTATGGTTTGGAGTGTTTAATTTCAGCCTCTTCCGTATTTCAGGCTATGTCCAGAAGACAGAATTTTTTTCTTTTAGAATCTTTTGAATTGCACTATTTTGAACTCTTCCTTGTGCTCTGTGACATTCCGGTCAGAAAATGTTTCATTTGTAGCCGATCATCGCCATCTTGTGATCTGTATGAAACACTGTTATTTTCTTTTGGACCCCCCCCCTTTTTTTTTTTTTTTTACTAACTTGCGAACTGCTGTATCCTAGGATCTGGGCATTTCTGCAATTGATCTTCTTCCAGACGCAATGTTTGCATTTTAATGTTTCAGGTTAAGAGGGGGAATCTGTAAACTTAACTTTAACACACACACACACACACACTTTTGATTTTACCTCCTGTGAGATTGATCTATCTCCCAAGGAGTAGAGAAGAACTAATTCTCTAGCCACGATGTTTCTATGCCAAATGACCAGGATGTCGCACTATCAAAATTACTTCAAATTTTGCATTTTGACTTTTTAATTGCTAGAACAGGGAGTGAAGCCTTATCTCTCAAGTACACTGGGGGATAGTGTTTCTCAAGCTCAACAACTTTTAAGATGTGTGGACTTCAACTCCCAGAATTCCCCAGCCAGCCTTGCTGGCTGGGGAATTCTGGGAGTTGAAGTCCACACATTTTAAAGCTGTTGAGGTTGAGAAACACTGCATTCAACATAGGTGGTGACAGAAGGAAGGTGGTGGTGGGAGAGCTTCTGGATTTCCAGCCTTTCACTTTGAAGACATGTTGCTCCACACCTAATAAAATGTTGGGGTGACAGTAGAAGCTTGGTGTCAAATGAAATTTCAAGAGTCATGCCTACCTAATAAGATATACAGGTGTTTATACAAGGCTAGAAAAAAAAAGAGGCAGGTTGTTACCTAACAAACTCCTAACAATTCCTGGCCTCTCCCCCAAGATGGAGAAGCTGTTCTGTTCTTTGACTTTCCATACAGGGTAAAACACTTGTCCTCTTCCTTACTCTTCTCTGCTTCCTTGGCACCTTCATCTGAACCAGAAACTGACTGTTGGAAACCCTAGAACAGCGTTGCTTAAACTTGACTACTTTTAAGAGGGGTGGACTTCGCCAAGGTTGAGCATCGCTGCCCTAGTGTGACACATTTTATGCTTAACTTTTTAGAATCCTTCAGGATGCTTATATTGGTAATGGGGTTAAGAGTTGGGATTTATTTATTTCTGATTGATACACCTTTTGCCATGGATTATACCTTTAGTTTCCAGTTTAGTACAATTTAATCATTTTAGTTGAATATATTGAAATGGCTTCATTTACTATGAAGCAGATGGATGGATTATTGTCTGTTTTGTTGTTACAGTTTCTTTGACCTGTCACTACTTTGCCTATCAGAAACATTTAAATTAGCTTCGTTTTTGGTGCAACTTTCATTCATTGGTCCCCCTCCATCAGCTTCCTGGGACAATTTAGGGGAAAGTGATCAGAGCCCAGATTTCAACCAGGTCAACAACAGACTTAGCAGCTGCATTTGCATGTTCAGTGGCTATCCTAACCTCCACCTTTATCCTTGTTGTCTTTGCATGTTGTGTGAATGCAAGGGATGTGCTTATGGTTTAATATAGAATATGAAACTATTCATTATGTCCCTCCTTGGGTTCTTCCTAAACAGAAAAACCCTCCATATTTTCATTTTCCTCATGGGAAATTCACACCAATCCCGTGATAATTTTAGTGCCGTTTTCTTTTCCACAGTATCAGCTTTGCAGTAGGTTAGTTGAACCGCACGTGGTAGAGAGCAGAGTTTTGTATAAAGGTATTGCAATGCTTGGCAAATTTCTTAAAACTCATTAGAGAACTTACCTTTCCCACAAATGTCACCAGCTTAGCCCACCCCAAAATGTGTATCATTTCACATCATTCCAAGTTAATTTTGTAAAACTAGAAAAAGCGAATAGCAGCAGTGGATGGCTACTTCTACCCACTATTTTAGTAGTGTTACCTAATTAACTATTGGACCTCTTCAAGCAAGAGAATCTTTCTTTCTTAAGAGTCCTTAGGTGATCAGCACTCTAACCCTTGTAAATTCACCAGGTTTGGACCTTGTTCTAGATCAATGTTTCTCAACCTCAGCCACTTTAAGATGCGTGGACTTCAACTCCCAGAATTCCTCACCCAGCATGGCTAGCTGGGGAATTCCGGGAGTTGAAGTCCACGCATCTTAAAGTGGCTGAGGTTGAGAAACACTGCTCTAGATACACCAGTTGTGGACTTGATGCACTGCATAGATCCCTCTTCTCTCTGCCAATAGTAATGCAACCCTGAATGTTAAGATCTACCTATCATCTCCAAGACTGACCTATGTAGAACAGTTCCAGATGTAAGGATCTAGCATTCCTGACCTTCTTAATCGTATAAAGACAAACCCTTTGCTAAACATAATTTATGCACACATTGCTTATGTGGCAATTTAAAATTTTACTTCCCAGCACAAAGTCCAGAAAACCACACATTATTGCAATACATCCAGGATAGCCCCCTTATCAGCACCCTGGCTTCAGATACATCCTTGCTGAACAGGACAGTTAACAGCTAGCAACGAAATCCATTTGGTTAGGTTTTGAAGGCTGAAGCCCGTTCTAAATACCCATCTGGTACTTGCTGGTACTTTATAGGCCAAGCTATTGTGCAGTTCTTAACAAATAGATCACTTCAGTAACCCATCTTGTTTTGTGCAATCCAGGAGATACGTCTGTGTATGTGTGCACAAAGAACTGGAACGCTGCCCCCCACATAGTAAGTAAAAGCTGCTGCCGCCTTTTTCTTGGATTAGAGAAAGCAAAAGGATTCCAGCAAATACCGTCTATGATTCCAGCAGCTATTCTCAGTGTTTGTTTTCTTGGGAGTTTCAGTATGTCAAGTTTTAGATATCGGTGTTGCAAATGGAAGCTCAGATTCAACCGCGCCTGGGAAGGAGAACCCCTTGAAGCTGACTTTTGGAGGAAGGACTCTGTAAAACATCACTTCCCTCCTCCCCACTCCCTTCTTCTTAGGCCCAGCACGTGCCTTTGTACCCAATACTATTCCACTTTCCAAAGAATCTTGCAGAATCTAAAATATCATGGAAATAAAAGTTGACCCACCTTTCTGTAGTCCCACCCAAGTCAGTCCACAGAAATACCTACTAGCAACTTAAGAATTAGAACGATTCTGCCTTGGGTGGCGGTGGGGGAGATGACGACAGAAGCCCATTCTTTTTGCCTCCTAGGAACAAGCCAGCTTCTCCACCATTGAATCCTCTGGCTCTGCCCAGCCAGGAGGGGCTCTCGTCTTCTCCCGTCCTGCAGGATCCTTTCAAGAACTTAACCCCCTCCACACTCAAGACAGGCCACCTCCCAAGTATGCCCATGTTATCCGTATCTTGGAACAGGAGCACTCAGTGTCCTCCAGTTCAAGGGCCGTGCTTGGCCTCAGGAGTGGCACGCTAGAAGCAGGGAGGGGGAGGGGAGGATGGTCAAGACCAAGGCAAAAACTAAATTTAACTTTCAATTAAAATAGCATTAACAGGATTACTTCCAGTGGTATTTCACATTTTCCCAAACACAGCTTGGGAGACAACTCTAGAAAAGGGCTGAAAGCCACTCCCGAAGCTTTGGGGCCATGCAGGGCCAGGTTGTGCTCCCAGACTGGAACTTTCCAACCCATTAAACCTCCTATATGTTTTAAAACTCGCAAGGAACCTGTACGAAGACTTCATTTTCATGTCCCACCCAAGTCAGATATGGCTGCAACGTAATCATAAGCACCGTGGAACTTAAAAAAAACCTTTCTATGTTCTCCTCTTCTTCTTCGTCCTATAATTTCTTCAGACCTATTCTTTCCTGGATAACCCGGCCTTTCAGAATAGCATGCCTTCTTTTTAAAGGCCTAGAACAACATCCCAAATTGTTCCAGGTCAAGCAGCTCCAAACACACGGAAACCTCCATGCCTCCTTTTTGGCAGGCTCGGTGACAGGCACCGCAATTCTCCCCCAAAAGTCCTGCCCCGATCAGGCAGGGATGCGACATCACCCACACATCACCTTTTATTTAGCAATGTTTTTTTTTTTTTTTATTTCCAGTTTACGGTGAAAAGATGCTTTTGAATCTTCAATTAAATACTCCATAAAGAAAAAAAAAAAAAAAAGAAGGAAAAAGGAAAAAAAATATTTACAAATTCACGTGACCGGTAATTGAATCCTTTTTTTTCATTTGTGTTTTTTTGTTTGCTTTGCTTTTGTTTTCCTTTTCATTACAAGCGCAGCTCCATTAACTATCCAGCGCAGACGAAGCGGACCGCGCCCCCTGTGCGCCCGAGCGCGGGCACAGAAGGCGAGGGTGCGAAGGGGTGAGGTTGGCCCGAGGGGGGCCAAGGCAGCCGTGGTGAGCTTGTGGAGGGGAAGGGAAGCTCAGGGTGGCCCTCACTTCTTGGCCAGTGACACGCCAGCAACTTCCAAGCAAGGTGGATGTTTGAAATGATTTCTGTTGCGCTTGCAAAGTATTTTAAAAGAAACATCCATCCAGGGGGATTACGTTAATTCCAGGCGGTGATCCAAAGAAGTGGGTGAAGATCTGAGAGGATCAGGGAGAGCAGTTTGTGGACAGTTAAGAGTTCTATTCTCCAACCTCAAAAGATTTAATAAGTCTATATTTATATTTTATATATATATTTATATAATCTCTATATTTCAGCAATAAAGTGGAGGGGGGAGACGGCAGGAGCGTAGGCATTGGGTTGGCTACCCACCCCCTTCCATCGACATGTGTTTCGGGTGCGTTGCACCAGCAGAGCTGGGCCCCCGCTCATTAAAATCATTCAGGTGCCCGGGCACTAGCCTGGGTGCTGAGCGGAGTGCCCACAGCAACACCTACCTCCTTCAGCATCAATTTATTATCGTCAGACACAAACCAATACAGGCTGTTAAAACAAAAAACGGAAAAAAAATCCCAACCAAAAAAAAAGGTAAAGAAAGAAAAAGAAGTCCTATTCGGGGTGGCGGGGAGGAAGGATCGCAGAGGCCAGTCCTGCGTCTGGTTCCCCACACCACCGCCCAAGGGAGTCCAGGCTCCGGGGAGGGGCCAGAGCAGCTGGGCAGGCTTGGTCTGCCCGCCCCCCCCCCCTTGTGGGCTCAGTTGTTGTCGGATTCGTCCTCAGCTTCACGCAACCAAGTGTAAAAGGCTGTGACCGACTTGAGGGCAACACCCTTTCCTTGCTGCTCGGCTGGGTCCTTGCTCGACTCCCACTTGTAGAAGGCGTCCTCTTTGATCACATCCTCGTCGTACAAGGCATCAAAGAACATTCGGAGGAGATCTGGAAGCAGGGAAAGAAGGCCGCCCCATGAGAAAGCTTGCCCGCTGAGCCCTGGTCTTTCCTCCTCAAGACTCGAGGTCTTCGGCAACCTCAATGCTCTCCAAACGCAGCGTATGTATACATTTTGCACCACCCCGACCAAACCAACTCAGGGCAGTGCACAAAAGGGGCAAAGCCCAAACAAAGCATCTCCATAATTGAAAAACACCCACAACCACAGGAAAGATCGCCCATCACCCTAGGCTTCAAAAGCCACTTGAGACAAAATGAGAAGCAGCTGGACCAATGCCACCCTCAAGGGTGACATGTTCCGCCAGGTGAAGGCCTGACCTCTGACCCCAGGCTCCTTGACCTAACATGGAGGGGGGACTTTTAGCATGACTTCCATAGATATTTGCATTGATTGGGCAGAATCACATGTTGAGCAGTCCCCGAGATGGTTGAAATCTCGGTCCTCAAAATTCTCCAGCTGCTGGCTACATGGGTGAAGAATCTGGGGAATGCAGTTGCTACTCATCTGTACAGGTAGTCTTTGCTTAACTACAATTGGGACCGGAATTTTGGTTGCTAAGTGAAGTGGTCATTAAGTGAATCCAACCCAATTTTACCTTTTTGCGCTGGTTGTTAAGCGAATCACCGCAGGTGTTAAGCAAATCACATGGCCGTTAAGCAAATCATGTGGTTCCCCATTGATTTTGCTTGCCATAAGGCGGCCAGGACGGTCGAAAATGGTGATCATGTGACCACGGGACGCTGCAATGGTCATAAATGCGAACCAGTTGCCAAGTGCCCAAATTGTGATCATGTGACCGTGGGGGACGCTGTGACAGTCATTAAGTGTGAGGACCGGTCATAAGTCGTTTTGAGCACCATCGTAAGTCCAAACCATCACTAAATGAATGGTTGTTAAGTGAGGACTACCTGTAGAGTGTTCAGAAAGTTGTCTTACAGCAATATCAGATTAATGTATTTGTTCCAACTCTCCCAACTTTCATAGGTGGCAGCAACTTCAGCCACAAGGAAACAGCCTTTCCAAAAATTACCAGAATGCCTCCAGTAGGGATCCCAACCGTCCAAGTCTAATTTCCTTCCTCCTGTAAGGATGGTAGATATTTTGGCCTTCCCCCAACATGGTGCCCTCTGGATAAGTTGGGACTACAACTCCCAGGATGACAGTTGTACTGGCGGAGAGGTTTCCAAGTTAAGAGTCCCAACGCATCTGGGAGGTGCCAAGTTATGGAAGGCTGGCGAAGATTAAGGGTGCGACATTTCTCAGGCCTCGGAACCAAGCAAGAGGGCTGGACACCGAAGAGCAGGGCAAAAACTCAATTTGATGTCCTTTAACTACCTTGTAAGCCTTGCAAAAGGCCTTAGAAACATCTTTTCTGAGCAGGCTTTAAATTGCTGGTGGTTTTAATTTAATATTTTCTTTGTTAATAATTTAGACAAACTCTGTTATTTTTATTTGCAAATCCCTTTAAGAATTTGGCAGCTGCCAGGGTGTGAACATTTGAGAAATAGAAATAGAAATTACAATGCAGTGGCAACTTTTGAGGGCTGTCCCTCCTAGGCTTTGGAGGACAATAGGTAGCTCAGGTAATGCACACCTGGTGTTGATCCTAAGAGGCCCAATGGGGATTTGTAGTGTTTGTGGGGGGTTTTCCTTGCTAGAAAAACAGTGACAGTCAGACATTGTGAGTGCCGATCATCCAGCACCCCACACCCAGAGAAATCTGAAGTTCCTGGATTAAAGGGATGTGGTGCAACAAGATGCCACCCAGAGCATTATGATCACAAACATCTCAGTAAGAGAATGTTTTAACCCAGTGTTTTTCAAATTTGGCAACTTTATGATTTGTAGACTTCAACTCCCAGAATTCCGCAGCCAGCATGTACACATCTTAAAGTTGCCGAGTTTGAAAAACACAGTTTTAACCTCTTTGGAGAAAAAAAAATGTATTACTTCAACCTCATCAATTCAAAACCTCCGCCTGCAAAGAAAGGAGGAAGAAAAAGGCCAGATTCAGTAACACCCAATGATAATCAGTCAGTGAAGTTTTAAAGAATCCAATCTTCACATTTTCTTTAGAAACCATCTGCCAGAGTCTCTTCAAAATTCAGCCTTAAGGCTTGATAATTTCAGACTGCTTTCTGTCACACTGATCAAAGGATGTGTGTGTGTAATTTTTCCCTCCATTATAATCAGGCACATGTGTCTCGTACCAAAAATATCCAAATCCTGCTATCGGAATACATGATCAAGTGGAAGAGTGCAGCTGAATTGACTGGTTTCTACAGTATCTAACTAATTTACCCCAATCTGATGCTTCAAGGTATGTTCAGCTTCAGTGTCCTCATTCGCTAACCAGCTTGACTGCGGGGGCTGGGAATTAGGAGAGTTTCATGTGCAGCAAAGGGCACATTGGAAACACTGGCCTGATGTTTTTGAAAGGCCCAGAATCACAGCACATGGGGATTTTTTGCTTCCTCCTCATCCCCAACAACTAATATTTCAGAAATCTACTGGATTTAACAAAGGAAGCACAGCTATGTTCTCTTTGATTGGTACAGCTATGTTATTCTAGCTGTTAGACTTCTATCACTCCCATCAATTGCTCTTAATAATAGCCTAGCCTGGCAATGAAACGTCTGCATGAAAACAACAAGGCTCAGAGAGCACCAAAGACTCCCCAGTTCAACCCTGAGCTACAAATATTCTCTTCGATTGGTCTTAATAATATCCTTATTATCAAAAGTAATCTAGGCTTATCTTAGGAAGCAAATTCTGCAAGTTGTACACTTGATGTGAAAACCCGTGTTAGATCCCCATCTCAGCTTTACGGCATGTTCCCAATTTTAATCTTCGTTAACAGTTTTTATGACTCTCGTTTTATCATTATTAAGGTAATGAAGGAAAAATTGGGCTCCATTTTCTCCATGCCATTCCACAGCTTTACAAGCCTGCGTCGTTTCCTTTCTTAAGCTACAATTCTAAAAGACTCATTTTTGGGTTCAAAGGGACAGGGTCATCCCTCCCCTCCCCTCCCCCCAATCCCCAAACCAAACAGCTTCAAACACCTTAGGTTTTGCTGTATGGAGACTACTCACACTGCAGCAATTCACCCAGCTTTTTTTTTTTTTGGGGGGGGGGGGGCATTCTAGAAAAGGATTTGCAAAGCACTACAACAAATCCAAAAACGTGGCCACATCCTCAGGGCATCAGGTTGCTCGTAATTTTATTTTCATGCGGCCTGTCCTTCAAGATCCTAAGTCCAGTTCTCACAAGAGGGAAAGCAGCCTGTTGAATGCCCGCAACTCAGCACAGTTCGGGTCTGCTACTCAGGATGAGTTCTGCCCAGTTCCCACACTTCTGGTTGGGGAATTCATTCCATTGACCTCCTCTCTGTCTCTCTCTCTCCCTCCCCTTGTTAGAATCCCTTCCTGAACGGAGAGGAGACTTACTTGCTGGCTGGTCCAGCTTCACCACTAGGGCCTGCAAAGCATAGAGGGCCTGGAGCTCCTTATCTTCATCGCTCAAGTATTTCTGCAGCAGCTTGGCTCGGTTCTTAATCACAAGATTGTCCATCCGGTAAGGATTCTCGACTGTAGCGGAGGAGGAAAGGGAGAGGCCAGCTGAAGCTCAGCGGACAGCTTTCTGCATAGCTCCAAGGAGCTTGTTAGCAACATTCAAAAACTCTCCCCCCCTCCAACCCCACCTCTGCATCTCAGAGAAGAACCGCCTTTCCGAGGTTCCTGGGAATGTCAGGGGCCTCATTCCTGAGCATCCTGCCGAGTTAAGAGAACCGTCCTCTCTAACTCTGGACTGTTCCCACCCACCCCAGCTAGCACCACCTGATTTGGTGAGGGGCTCAACGTGGTCAGGGCCTGCACTGCCCTCTCCACCTCTCACGCTGTGGGGAGTCATCAAGGGCCACATCACTCAGCTCTGGCAAGCCTTTTTTTATTCCTCTCTGCTCCTGTTGGATCTCTTGGAACTTGGGATTATAGTGAAAAGAAAGTAGCAAGAGGAGTTGGCTCTTCTTCAAGGCCCAGCCCAAGGGGGAATGGCTGGGGGGTGGAAGAGGAAGGCATGAGCTGAGCCTTGGAGCACCAAGAGCATACCTGAAGCCCAGTGTTGACAATGAAGTCAAATCCAACCCAGAGAACCACTAAAAACACCTCACTCTATCCCTTAATGGCTGGCGATGCCGGCAGTGGTAAGCCCAAATGCAACTGGGTTGGTTTTGGCTCCACTGCTGCACGCACCTCACCAGCCACAGCTTATTCCGCACATCACGGTTGCGGTGTGCAGCCTTCCCAAGGTCATCCCTGTCTCAAGTGTGGTGGATTTGTACATCCCAAGGCACACTTCTGGGCAAGGCCAAACTTTGGCCACAAAGCTCTCCGTAAGTTGCTGATATACAGCCCTAGTTCCAGCCAGCTGGATAGGCCAATAGTGAAGGAGCTAGAGCAGCGTTTCTCAACCTTAGCCACTTCAAGATAGGTGGACTTCAGCTCCCAGAATTCCCCAGCCAGCGCTGGCTGGGGAATTCTGGGAGCTGAAGTCCACCTATCTTGAAGTTGCCACGGTTGGGAAACGCTGAGCTAGAGGCTGGAGTTCTGCAGCATCCAAGGGCTACAGGTTCCCCCTCTGGCTTGCTACCTTAGGGAGCTTGCCAACACTGCCAGCTGCTTTTTGTAGCCCGACCATACTGAGGAGGTCCAGAGAACCAGGAAACGCTGCTGAGGGATTGGAAGGTGGCTGCCCTTCTCAGCTGACAGTTTCTTCACCCAGTTTAGCTGCATGGGATTCCCACAATGCGCGCCTCCCCCAAAGCTCCCCCCCCCGCCCTCTGATAAGCGTAAAGGCTTACAGACTACAGCTGAATGGCACACTGACATCATCAGGGCCCTGATAAACATACTGGAGGAGACCTGCGGTTCACTCAGGTTTACCTGGCAGAAGAAAAGATGCTCAAGATTAGTGGTCAGAAATACCCCTTTTGCCAGCCTTGGTACAACTCTGGGAATCTTTTTTCCCTAAGAGCAAAATCTTCACCCACAAGGGATGGTATACATCCTAAAAGCCACAATATGATTTTCTTTTTTCATGGGGGTGGGGGGTGGGGGAGGAGTTTGTGGGGGGCAGTAGAGAGAATGCCTAGCGTGATGGGCAAATAGGACAGTGAACACTCCATGGTGCCTTTTAAAGCATTAGAGCCACTAGAGGCACATAAAAATGAGATGGGCAACTATGTAAGTCGAATGAATGAATGAATGAATGAATGAATGAATGAATGAATGAATGAATGAATGAACGAACCCACCCAACCCAACCCAACCCAACCCAACCCAACCCAACCCAACCCAACCCAACCCAACCCACCATATTGAAAGCATGGTTCATTTTTGGCTTAATGTTGCAACTCTGGCTCAAGGTGATGTGCAAATTAGAGTGCCCTTTTTTTGGTAGATGTCTGGCTTACTCCTGATTTGGTTTTGCCCCCGTCCAAGCCTCTAGCCAATCCACAAAATGATGAGGCAAGAGCAGCTGAAGGCAAAAGGCAAACAAACCAAGACCTGGCAAAAGAAGCCGAGATGTCTTTACCTTGTCTGTAGGAACTAAAACAAATATAGTGTGATGTTAGAGCCTGGTCAGTTCTTAAACAGACGAAGGGAACGAGGAGACCGTCACCCTATTCTCTGAGCAAAGTGGCAGAAGTGCCTAAGAATATGATATATGGAGGTCTGTCCAACGGCCTCCATCATATGCGGTTACCTGAGGGACCGTCTCATCCCCAGAACATCGACCCGTCCCACCCGATCAGTCAGAGAGGGCTTGCTACGGACCCCATCAACTAAAGAGTTCCATCTAGCGGGGTCCAGGAGGCGGGCCTTCTCTGCAGTTGCGCCCACCCTTTGGAATACCTTACCCCCAGAGCTGAGGTGGGTTTCCTCGCTCCCGACCTTTCAAAAAGATTTAAAGACCTGGTTCTGCCAGCTTGCCTGGGAGGGAAATGCCAACAGTTCCTCTTGGGGATGGCTGGTCCCATGAAACCCCTCCAGTATTACCATTTTTATGCTTGGATTTTATATTATTTATTAATATTGTAAATTTTTATTTATGTTTTTAGCTATGTTTTATTGTGAACTGCCCAGGGTCCCCCAATGGGGGAGATGGGTGGTAATACAAATTTAAATAAGAAAGAAAGAAAGAAAGAAAGAAAGAAAGAAAGAAAGAAAGAAAGAAAGAAAGAAAGGAAGGAAGGAAGGAAGGAAGGAAGGAAGGAAGGAAGGAAGGAAGGAAGGAAGGAAGGAAGGAAGGAAGGAAGGAAGGAAGGAATGTGGAGGTCTGTCCAACGGCCTCCATCATATGCGGAGAGGCTGCCACTTTTTAGCACTGGGCTAAAACTGCAACCTGCAGGACTGATCCACCGGGCAACGCACCTTCCTACTCAAGTGCAATTTCTAGGGAACTTTCACCAACTGCCCAGGGACTCTCAACCCTTCTGGCAAAAGCCAATGCTGACCAGCTACCGCTAAGTGGCACCGGACCGCCCTTCCCAGCGTCTGCGTCCAGGGAAACAACTTCAGCTTGGGGAACGGTGGACCACCTGCCCGGGTTAGTCCCTTCTGACGGGCTGTGGAGAAGGTCCGCCTCTTTCCCTACATGTCCTTGTTCTCCCACTCAGTTTCCAGACAGAGCAGAGAGAGAGGAGTTGATTCTGCCAGACCTTCCTACTCTGGCTCCCCAGCGAAAAAAGGTCCTGTACAAGCCCTTCAAAGGATTCCTCACCTCAATCCAATCATATATTCTTTGGTTATTGGCATTCTCTTTTAATAGCTTCTCTAGCTGTTTGCAGAGTTCTTCAGAGGTGAGCTCCTTCCGATTTGGGGCATCCGAACTGTCGCCCATGGTATATTCGACTTTCTGGAAAGAGAAATAAAAGGGGAGCGGATCTGGTTAGGATGCCAGGTGATGGGTACTGCTGGATGACCAACCCGCTTCAGCCCACATGAGGGCATTAGCCAATTGCATAGGACCAACTAGCCATGGTGTAGGAATGGGTTGAGGACCACCTTCTCCCAAGAACATCTGCCCACCCCATATGCTCCCACAGGGAGGGCACGCTCTAGGTGCCTTCTTTGAAACCTTTTCCTCTTATGGGATTAGAAAGCATGGCTTTTCTGTGGTTGCCCTTGCTCTTTGGAACAATCTCTCCCTCCCACCAAATATACAACAGGCCCCAACTCTTCTTGACGTTAGGAAAGCTCTTAAGACCTGGCTCTTCCCCCAGGCATTGGGGGTCAGTTGAGTGGGAGCCCCCATCTGAGGTTTGTTTTGTTCTGTTCTAATGGTCTGAGTTGGGCGGCCTTATAAACCTTGAAATAGATAGAGAGGCAGACCGACCACTCCAAAAGAGTCACTTCCACAAAGGGCAGCCAAGAAATTGAACATTCGAAACAAAACCATGCCGACTGCATTAAAGCGCCAGGTCGCTGCAGTTCAGAAACAATACTGTGTAGCTGGAAAAGAAGGCTGCAGGACAGGGCCACCAAAGTGGTTGGGGGCGGGGGGCTAAAAACACTTCAGTGAGAAAACAGGGCAAGGTTGGCTTCAACAAGGGTGAACTGGGGGCAGGGGCCAAGCAGAGGTGTGGGAAGTTATGCACTGCCTGGAGGAAGGGGAAACTGACTTGCAGCAAACAGAAACCGGAGCCATCTGAATGGCGAGCAAGGATAATATGTGCAGAATTCAACTACGCAAGTTATTCCAAGATGAAGCAATGCTCCCTCCCCCTCAAATATGGAGAGTTTTAAAATGGAGGTAAATAAACTTGTGGGAAGATGAGGACAGGTATTACCTCCAGTACTAAAAACAGAGTGCCTCTCTATTTGCAGGGAAATAGAAATGTATTTACTTTTATTTTTCTATTCCATCCCAAGGGTTTATAATAAGGCCACCCATCTTAACCTAGACTCTGGGCAGCTAATAATACTGTCCCTAAAACGTAAAGTAGAGAAGAGCAGAACAAACACTATGCAATAGAATACAGTGCAACGGAAACTCCAAGCAAAACTTGCTCATAACTCATAATTAAAAAGAAAAGAAAACATACTGGGCCCACTGACACCTGGCCCAGTGCCTGAAGAAATCTAGGCCTTCCAGGTTTTCCTGAAGGCTAACAGAACCAGAGACATCTTAAGGAAGGCTGTTCCAGAGGGAACGTGCTACAGCAGAGAAGGCACACCTCTGGGTCCTGCTAGATGACACTGCTTCGGACAGTGCCCGAAGTGTGCCCACTCTGCTAGATCTGGTGGAAACAACTGGAGATAGGCAGTCCTGCAAGCAACCTGGCCCTGTGCCATGCAGGGATTTATAAGGTGACAGCCGCCACCTTGAACCGCACCCAGAAGCCAGTGTAGCTTGCAAAGCGGTGGTGTTACATGGGCAGATGAAAGTGTGCCCAGAACTGCACGCGCTGCTGCGTTATGCTTAGATTTATATCCCACCTTTTGTTCAGTAACAAAATATGCCATACATGGCATACCCTCTTCCTATTTTCCCCTGCAATAACAATCCTGGGGTGTAAGTTGGGCTGAGAGAAAACGAATGGCCCAAAGTCACCCAGTGAGTTTCTGTGGTTGAGGGGGGATTCGAACCTGGGGTTCTCTCTCCTGGTCCAACACCTTAACCACTACACAAATGTGGTTAAATGTTTCTGTCTTCCTTGTCAGAGACCCACAAGCATCCTATACCCTAGCTCAGGTGGTCAATATGGGAACAGAATGCTTTCAATCTTAGGCAGCAGCGTTTTAGTCTTTTAATTTTCTGCTGTTTGGAAACTGGCACCGACTTTTCCACCCAGCTCTTCCTCCTTACCTGCTCTGTGATGAACTTATTGATATCCTGGTTCTCAGGCAGGAACTCTTTCCAACTCAGTCCGCCTTCTCTCCACAACGTCCCTGCCTTCTTGTGGCTCTACAGAGAACAGAGACAATCTTCGGACCACTTCACATACACCCCCACTGAAAGGACAGCTGCGCCCCCGCTTTCTCATCAAGCCTACACTGACACCACAGCCTCCTAGCAAATGGATCCATGAACCTCAGACACCGTGAGCTTGTGTCTTGTGTGTTTGGGGCACGGACTCAAAACAGGGGCTATAGGTATCATAGGTGGGTTTGTCCTCTTAATTCTAGAAGGTCAGGTAGAATACTGCCATCATCCATCGAGAAGGCGGCCCTGCTATGAACTCCCACCAAACCACCTGCTCCACGCTCACAGCTTTCCTTCTCTAGAGGTGGAGGGAGAGTGAAAGATGGTGTTAGAGGCCATTTTAGATCAAGGGAACCAAAAGCTGTGAAATACAGAGCATCATACAGTATGTGCTGGTCCATCTGAACAGCCTTCTCCTAGAACCAACCAGGTCAACACAATGACAGGGGCAGGTGCTGGTGCTAAGCCAACACATGACCCACAATGGTCACTCTTCTCAATCGTTCACAGAGCCCAATAAGCAGATGGTTGCTTGGAGGATAACATACCATTCCTTTGCAAAGCAGGCCCAGGATCTCCACTAACAGAGTCGTGGCCTTGCCAATAGGGACCAAGGGCTTGGCGATCTCCCTGAAAAAGGCACAGGGGGGAAGCAGGTCACGCAACCGAACGGGACACAGGAGCAGAAAATGCAGGGGTGTCACCCATCTCACCTGAAGAGCTCCTCCATGGGGATCCCGCCTTCTCTCAAAATGGGAGTGATAATCTCTGCCAAGTACAGCCATATATGGGGTATATCAATCTCCATGTCCTCCCCAATCTCCAGGATCTCGTGCAGCCTAGAAGTCAAAGGGGAGGCATGAGGATCGTGCCAGTTCTAGGACTCCTGGCCAGGGGGCCCCAGGCCGCCTTTCCCAAGCTCTTCCCGGCGAGAGGCAGGCACCATTACCCTTTGTAGTACTGTTCCTTGGAGAGGTGGTCTGCCTTGACCAAGTGGTAGAGCAGCAGCCCCATGTGCTCGCGAGCGATGGTGCTCCGCTCTAACGTGGACTCGATGCCATTCCGGACAAAGATGTAGAGCTGAGTGGGGCAGCCCAATTCCTGTACACACTGCAGAGCTTCCTGGAAAAAGAGAGGAGGGGGCCCTTAGCCCAAGCTGCACGTCACCCCAGCAGACCAAAGTCAGCAAGACCAGATCCAAGGCTATCGCTCACCACCCAGCATCCACGGACTTCAGAAAGGGGCATAGCCACAAGCAATGAGCACAAAAAGCTGCCCCTGGGAAGTTCATGTCTTTTAGTTGTGCAATTTTACATCCCATTGATATTTCCACCCCATACCTAGCCCCCAAGGAGCAGAAAAATGGGTTACCCCTTTTTCCCCCTCATTCTGAGTTGAAGCAGACTGGAAGGGCGCAGTGTTTACCTGTCATATTTAGCCAGGTCAGTTAAAAGACCTAGCTGTAGCGTTCACACAATATGCTGCCAAGTTTGGTTAATTTCGATCTTTGGTTATTTTCTTGTCAGTTAATGTTTTGTGCGAACCTGACCTGACCTGTTTGATTAGTTTATGATTCCACACTGGTGTGTTTGCACAATATGCTACATTAAGACTAAAATGATATTGTGTTGTCTGTGGTTTAACTTAAGGCAGTGACCCAGCCATTGTGAGGAGTGAGGAAGGCCATCATGTTAAGCCATAATGGGATTTGTTTGTGCACAGCATGTTGTGTTTTGCTAACCTGGGTTTCGAGCGTCGTGTGAACTCAAACCAATGTTTTACACAAACTCAGAAAATCAGTTAATTCAGAAACCAGATTAGGTGTGTTGTTCAAACCCACCAACTATGTAATGATGCCTGAAGATTACTCAGTGAACTTCATGGATGAAGGAGGATTTGACCTAGGATCTCCCTAGTTCAATATTCTACCCACTGCAGCATACTGGCTTCCCTATTAGGGCCATCAGTCAATTAATACATTGCTTAAATCAATCAGTGTATTTCCCGGTTAAATCCACAGGAAAACTTTGAATTAATAAGCCTGCCCTCCCAACCTACCCACCCACCCCCTGGGGAAAAAAAGTACAGTATCTTCCACCAGGCAGAGGTTTCACTAGCTTGCGCTGTTTACATGTGCCAATGTCAGCACTCTGCTCCTGACTCAGGAGCAAAGACGCAAATCCTGAGATGGTTCAGCTTGTGGCTTACGTTGATGGGAAAACCTGAAATTCCAACCCTTCCCAGGGCAGAGTGAAAAACAAAAACCACCACGCATTCCGAGCAGCCTCTGAATTTCCTCCGCCAGACCTAGCAGGAAAAGCACGTACCAGCCTGGTGCTGGCTCCTCATTAATCCCAGGTTCTTGGAATGCCAGTAGGCCGAGATGTCTCCCATGCCCTGGAACGCTACGGCGGCTGAATCGCCCCTCCCACTGCAAGAGTCTATTTTGGGCCCGGCAAACGCAGCAAGGGTGCCAGCCCAGCCTTCTGGGAAGACCTGCCCGCCGAGGCCTTCTGCCAATGCAGCCCAGGACAAACCTTCAGGTCATTGATGTGCAGGTATTCCTCGGTGATGGCCTTGGCTTTCTTCTCCAGCTCCTCCTCGGATAAGGCAGGCTTGGCGGGCGGCTCGGGAGCTGGCGGCTCACGCTTTGCTGCAGGGAGAGGGAGATGGTGAGGAAGGCAAAGAAAGAGAAACCAGAGTTCCTCCTGGCCTGGAATTGGGACGGGAGGGGGAGTCCCTCGCCCACCTCCTATTTTCTCCCCCCACCACACCTGCCCCCACTCACCAGGCTCCCTGCTTCGGTCCCGCTGTTCCGTCATGCTCGCCACTTTGCGCACCGTTTCGAGGACACCTTGCCGCTCACGCTCCCGGCTCCGGTCGTCCATTTCTTTGCTGAAGCTGCGCTTGGTGACCGGGGTCCGGTTTCTATCCGACCGCTCCACACGCTCGCCCCGCTCCACACGCTCGCCTCGGTCCAGCCGCTCCCGCTCCGGGCGCTCGCTTCGCTCGCTGCCCTTTTCGGAGCGGTCACGGCTGCTGCTGCTTCTGCAAATACAGCACCCAGGAAGTCCCCCCCTTAGGCAAGGGACCCTTTCCAGCACCTCGCAGAAGGGCCCAGAAATCTCTCCAAGGGAGGGAAAGGGTGGCCTCGTAAGGACCACCCATCTCCTGTCAGCCTTACCAGGCAGAGCAGACAGGAAACATGGCCAGATGAGCTAATTCTACTTTATTGTAAAGCTACACTGACAGAATCTTGCAAGTCTGAAAGTACAATTCTCCCCCCCCCATCTCCTTTACAGCCCGAGAAACTAGGGAGGGTCTCTTCTGAGCCTCTTGCCCCATCCACTATCCAATTGCGGGCTATGCCCTCTCTTATCTGACCGTTCCCTTGGAAGCATCCCATCTCCCAAGGTCTTTCCCACAAACCATTACATCTCCCTAGCTTTGCATTAAGTGATGCAATGGAGGAGGACAAAGCGAAACAAAACTCCAGGGCAGTCTCAAGTCAGGAGCAGTGACATCATCTCCCGCGGGAAGGAAAAGACCTTCAGAAGCTACTGCTTTAAGCTGCCCTGAAAGCCAAAGGTTAAACAAAATTCACTTTCCTTTGTGCCTAGCAGATGAAATGCAAATATTCGTGCGCAAGGTAGTTTGGGTTTCCAATTCTGTTAGAACTCAAATGTATTTTGCAAATTGAATCGATGAACTAAGCAGCATTTAAATGGCACCACTCGTTGCTGATAACATCAAGCTTGGATTGTTTTGACCACTATTTGCCAAACAACCTGGAATCTGACAGTAATCATGATTTGTTTGGCCAACTCTCTTTATTATGACTGCCAGTTTCAAACAACAGTTTAGCAGCTGTAGATGACAATTCTGCCTGCCTGGGCGTTTGCGGGATTAAGTACCCTTTACTACATGCTATGTTTTCAACCACGTCAGTGGGGAATGATGTAGTGCGTTGTTTTTTTAAATATGTTTGTGCAAGGGTTAGGGTTTGAATTGCTCTGTGTGTCTGCTTTGTGTTACATGTGTTTCCAGCTTTTTTTCCCCCAACAAGCATGTGTGGTTTGTCTTGTGTTTTATGGAGTACTTCTTTATTTGTACTTGTGTGTGCGCGCGCGCACATGTGTACACACACATATCAAGCATAAGGTCCCTCAAGACCTGGTTATGCCATCAGGCCTGGGGACCCCAGGGGACTGGTGAACTAGTGAGGCTCTGTTATTATTAATATCCCTTCGACCACTATTTCTTCTTTTTAGCTTTGTTTTTTTATAGTTTTTAATGTATAATAATTGCAGCATCAACGTAATCAACAGTCTGGTTGAATAGCTCTGCTGTAAGTTGATGCTCAAAGCTTTAAAGGCTCACTGCTGGAAAGAATTGAACTGAATTGTTTTGGGTATTTATTAACTGTTTCAGCTTTGCTGTACACCATCCAGTCTCACTTGTTTGGTAAGATGGGTAGCTATATAAATTTGACAAATAAATAAATAAGCAAGCAAGCAAGCTTTGCCTCTGCACTTGCAAGGATGTCTGCCTCTTGGGTTATGAGATGAGGGACAGACTTTTATTTTCCCTTCAGTGAAATAGGTATCTTTCTGAACCTTGCTAGGGCAAATATGTAGTTCAGCATTTAGAGGCCTGATCTCCACTTCCATCTTGTCCTGAAAAAGACTTTGCTTGCCAGGAGTTTGGGCAAAAAGCAAGAAAGCTTTTTCAATCTCCTTGCCTTGTGCATTTGTAGACTCACAGGAGGCTTAGACAGAGCACAACAAGCTGAGGAATGAGCCAGGATAACAGGTTCAAACCCCAGTAGTTAGTTAGGGAATTAGAGACAGGTGGCCCCATAAATAACCTGGCCTGTGCCACAGGTGGTAATCAACATCTGTGTGCTATCAATGTGCCATGTTGGCTTAATTAGAGTCCTCTATTCGGGGAGATGGGCGGGGATAAATTAAAATAAATGAATGAATGAATGAATGAATGAATGAATGAATGAATGAATGAATGAACGAACGAATGAACGAATGAATAAAATAATTGAATAAACCAGGAATAGGTTAACCTAAGGTAGGTGTACTGTGTGAACACAGTCCCTAAGTTAGGAAGCATGGATTTCAGGACGGAATTATGGTCCTTTCCTTAACTTTAGACAAATGTAATTTTAAAGGTGTATAATTTGCCAATAATGGACCATGGAGACTATTTTCCCCATTGCAGGTGCCAGAGTCTCTATCATATTTCGTAACAGGGAGACAAGAGGTCCAAATGATATAGACAAAATCAAGTATTCATACTGCACTATGATAACTTATTAGTACAGGTAGTCCTTGTTTAGTGACTGCCTCATTTAGCAACTGTTCACAGTTACAACGGTGATGTAAAAGTAACTTTATAACCAATCCTCGGATTTACAACCTTCGCAGGTCTGTAAAGCCAAGGAAAGCTGAAGAACGTAAGCTCAGTCGCGGTTTCACTTAGCGACCACTTTGCGGGTCCCAATTGTGGTCACTAAACGAGGACTACCTGTACAGCAATATGGATTCCAAGTCACTTCTTCCCTCACACCTGAATCCAATCCATGGACTTTTTCCCCCTCTTTGAGAACTTGGCTGTGTTTGGACAAGTTCCACCAGGCTAGTTCGAGGCTCGTTGGCTGAATTTGCAGAACATGCTAAGCTTGGTTAGCATTAACCTTGGCTAGATTGTGTGGCTCAGTGTGTAAACCCAGCCCATTTGACAAGGTCAGGGTTTAATGTAGTGTGCAAACCCAGCAGATGGGTTGATTCAGTAACTGGGTTAAGCCTGTTGTTTGAGTAGGCCAAAGCATCTCTCCAATCCACCAGCTTCCATATTCCAGATGAGCAACCACAATGCTCTCAAGGGCCCTGAACCCCAGGATAGGTCCCTCCACACTTCTCTAAGCAAGCCTGAGACACAAGAGGAAACTTTTGCAGCAGAAGTGTAGAGAAGACAACCAACCTTTGCACTACACGCCGAACATCTTGGCTCTCTGCAGGAGCCGACAGCTGTAAGGCTGAAAAACGATTCAAGGTACTTGTAGCTGGTCGGCTGGAGTCAGAAGCTGCAAAAAGGAAGGACGGCGGGTTCAATGCGTATGGAGCTACAAGGAGGCATCACCCATTTTGCAACACCTCTGCTGTACTGGTTGCCGCCTTACCTGGTTCAGCAGGTTTGGCACCCGAACCACCACTGCTGCCTTTTCCCCAGCTCAGCCGCCCACCAGGTGCAAAGAGCTGGCTGTTGGTGTCAATTGAACTAGGCTGTAGGAAGGGGAAAGACGGACAGACCAGGTCATTCGCTTACTATTTAGTATGCACGCTTTTCTGCCACCTCAACTGTCCAGCCTCCATCTCACAGGCAAAAATGTAACGCCTTCAATAAACATCTAAAACAGCACAGCCATAATCTGCCAAATCATGTTGTAACAAATTCATACTTATGACAATTCAAAGTACTAGTGCCCTCATTCATCCCAGGTACAGATCTTATTTACTTACTTACACACACACACAGTTTTTATTTGAAAGATAGGCAGGATATCTTTATAAACATTATTATAACATAATGAACAACAAAGTTTGACCCATGAGACTTTAAAAAATAAAAAGTAGAGCATGGTAACTAAAGGCTCTTAAAGATCAGGATGTGTGGATATATTCCTTATACACGTGTACCTTCTTCTTTCAAACTACTAGCCCTACTTCCTGTCTCCAGAGTGTTTCTCATATCTCACCTTCCACATTTATGTCAAAAATACTCCATATTAGCAAAATTAATCTGGAAGTAAAGTGATGCAAAGTCTGTTTAGGCAGACTTCTGTCCACCCCTTTCCCAAAGCCCGGGAAAAAGTAAGGTCTCTCAGTGCTACTGTATGTTGGTTAGCATAAATAACAACCACATTCAAAGTGCAGATTCCTTATACAAATGGGGTAAGATACTATCTCCAAGGTGTGACTGCGGGGCTGACAGGCAAACAGTCAAACACATAATACAAGAATGTAAGACTAGAGTATAGCTTTCCAAACTGTGTGTCGCGACACTTTAGTGTGTCGCGACACACAGTTTAGTGTGTCGTGAAGCGGCGGCGGGGGCTCATGCAGCGGTCTGCATGGCAGTGGCGGCAGCGGCACACCATCAGCGGTTCCACATTTTAGCGAGGCCGCCGTCGCTGCCGCCATGCACGCCCCCGCCCCCACTGGTGTGTCGCCAACGGCGGCCGTTTGGAAAGCACTGGACCAGAGCCTACAATGGGAACTTCGTTGATTTCCTGATGGCAACCGATGCTGCAAAAGACTGTATTTGTAATCTTAACGTTTGTTTTTAGTTATAATTGCTCTATGTCTAATGCATATACTCATATGTAGAACCTATTTTCTATATGCCTTTTTATATTTCCAACTTTTAATATAATATATTTGTAATATGTATGATGTGCTGCCATACGATCGATCGATCAATCAATCAATCAATCAATCAATAAATAAATAAATCCATTCATTCATTCATTCATTCATTCATTCATTCATTCATTCAAAGACCACAATAAATCAATCAATCTAGCTTTTTGGTGATCTAGGCAATCTAACATCAGGCTGATTTTTGAGATTCTACCTTCCATCACCCAGAAAAAGAGAACCCCCTAATCTTACTAAGTCAGCAGCTTACCTTGGTGATCTTCGTTATCCTGCTGGTGTCAATAGGTCGGTTACCCTTGCTGATGGGAACCGTGTTCCAGCCATCATCTGACACCAAGTTTCCTCGTCCCCCTGCAGAGATAACCCACGTCAAGAACACTCCTTTGAAACAGTTCGAGCGCACCAGCCGCCCACGTGTGCCAGTCTGCGCTTGGGGAAAGCTATAGTGGAGTCCTTGGTGCTCTCTGAGCCTTGCTGCTTTCTTGCAGACGTTTCATTGCCAGCCTAGGCAACATCTTCAGCACGAATGTTCAGATGTTTCGCACTGAAGATGTTGCCTAGGCTGGCAATGAAACGTCTGCAAGAAAACAACAAGGCTCAGAGAGCACCAAGGACCCCACAGTTCAACCCTGAGCTACAAATATTCTCTTCGAAAGCTATAGTTCCTACTTCCACTGGAGCCAAGAACTTTCTACTTTTGGAGTAGCAGATCCAAGTCCCATCTGGTTGAGCAAGCTCCCCTTTTCCACAGCAGAAAATCAAATGTTCCAGGAAAGCCAGAGGTAGACCGTGAAGGCAACATGCTACGCTATGGCATCAAAGCTGAAATTTAGCCAGTGTAGCAAATAGCCATTTATTGAGTGAGTCTTGGAGAATTCATCTAATCCTTATTAAAGGCAGAAAAGCCAGTGAGGAGCACCCAGAGCTTCCAGAAGCAAATGTCAGAGGTTAATAAATGTATTGCTAGTCTGGGCCAAAATGAGGTTGGCTTGTTATTGGTTCGCTTGCTGTGGGATCCCAGCCCCCATCATGATGTAAATCAGGATACCAGGCTAAGCCATAGCGGGACTGATTTCTTCAGGTATAGCGTGTCATGGGAACACAGCAACTGTGTTCTGTTAGCTCAGATTTGACGTGTTCTGCAGATCTAGCCTTATAACTGCAACTCTGTGATCAGAAAACATTGAGAAGACCAGCTATGTCTCTTTGACCCCCTCTCACCTGTGGATGATGGGCCTGGAGGTCCTCTCCTCTTATCCTTATTGGACATCAGCTGTTGCACTTTAATGTGCTCACGGTGCTCCTCCATCTCGGCTTCCTTGTGGATCTGGTCAATGGTCTTAGGGCCCTGATCCCCTCTCCTTGGCACCCAGCTGTTCTGCAAAGGGCGTAAGGGAAAGCAGGGAGAGACGTTACCGCAGGGAGATCACTCAGCTGCTTAAGAGCAACAGTGGGGGCATCGGGGGGATGAGAGAAAAGAAGGTGGGCAGCAAAGCGTCTAGGTTGTTCTTCCCTTCAAGGACCAATTGCAGCTCAATTCTTTCCAGCAGCGAGCCTTTAAAGCAGGGCTTTCCAAACTGTGTGTCGTGATACAGTACTGTGTCGCCTGGGGGCCCCAGGTGTGTCACGCGACATACCAGGACGCTGCCGCCGCCGCCACAGCACACAAAAACTTGAAAGGGCGGCGGCAACCCGGAAGCGCCGCTGGTGCTTCTGGGGTTTTGCGTGCCACAGTGGCGTTTCCAGGTTTTTGTGCGCCGGCCGTTGGTGTGTCGCCAACAGCAAAAGTTTGGAAAGCCCTGCTTTAAAACTTTGATCACCAGCTTACAGCAGACCTATTCACCCAGACTGTTGATGACACTGATGCTGCAATGCTCTTCTGAACTGATCTGGCATGGCTTTCCAAATTATTACGATTGTTAATATTTGTTTAGAATTCTCCTCTTCCTCCTTGTTATCTAATAAGTTTGTGCCACTTACAGGTAAGACAATCTTACTCGGCTACAAGTGATCGCTAAGAAGAAGTCCTCACCTACCGACTGACTCATTTAGTGACTGAAGTTATGATGGTGTTAAAAAAAAAGCAGCTTTGCAACCAATCCTCGCATTTGCGACCATCGCAGCATCCAGTGTTCACGTGATTGCCATTTGTGTGCTTCACAACTGGCTTGCAACAAGCAGTTAATAGAGAAGGTGAAAGTAAAATCATAAGTCGCGGTCACATGTTTCACTTAACAACCACGGTGATTCACTTTAACAACCAAAGGGGAAGTGAGGTCGTAAGTCCATTGCGGTCACGTGATTTTCTGCTTAGTGACCGTGGCACTTAGCAACGGAGTTGCCG
This sequence comes from Charina bottae, assembly GCA_023362775.1. Classification (NCBI taxonomy): domain Eukaryota; kingdom Metazoa; phylum Chordata; class Lepidosauria; order Squamata; family Charinaidae; genus Charina; species Charina bottae. Next base: position 3,889,389 of record JALMGJ010000038.1, on the reverse strand, counting down.
GTCCCAACTACGGTCGCTAAGCCAGGACTACCTGTACTTTTAGAATATTGGAACTACAGAAACAAAAATGTTCAATTACTTTGGCTATTGGGGGCAATGAAATGGGTATGTAGATGCTGCAGTTGTTAAATGTTTTATGAACTGCAGCATCTACATACCCATTTCATTGCCCCCAATAGCCAAAGTGATTAAATGTTTTTCCAGTACCTCGTTTCATTTATACGAATGTAAGGGCTCGGTAAACTTTTCCGCCAATGACAGCTCAGTGTCTTTGGCACCTTTATATATCCAAACTGGGGCACAGGAATATCCAGTAACTGAGGACATTATCACCCTCTAGTTTATAGAATAAAAAAGCTTAAAAGCTTCTAGCTATGAGGATAAGGAACCTATACAAACCTCTAAGTTGGGACTGTAGCTTGAATCATGTCAACTGGATTTCTATTTTCTCAGTGGAAACGTTTCGCTCCTTATCCAAGGAGCTTCTTCAGTCTGAGCAAAGTTAGTAAGGGAAAAGTTAGATTCCCTTACTAACTTTGCTCAGACTGAAGAAGCTCCTTGGATAAGGAGCGAAACGTTTCCACTGAGAAAATAGAAATCCAGTTGACATGATTCAAGCTACAGACAATTCCACCTGGATGACTGAGAACCTTCATAGACATACTCTAAGTTGGGAGTATCAGAAATTTCATCTCTTCATAAAGCTTTGTCATTGCCATACCCAGATACCTAAATTGTTTACAGGACATAATCTCCTTGCATCTGGGGAAGAGAACTTCTCCTGTCATCAGAGTTATTCTCCTTTTTTATGCGTGAAGGATGCACACTATGTGAGGCAAGATTTCAAAAGGGATTTACTCCTTTAAGAGGAATAACCACCTGTTTCCAAAGAGAATTTATTTATTTATTTTTATTTAATTAAATTTATATAACCACCCATCTCCCCCAACGGGGAAATGGTGCCTGCACAGCTTAGGACTGGATATTGCACAATAAAACATAACTAGATGGTTTGAGCAAATACGATACACGTTTACAAAGCTACAATTTTCAGGCAGCGAAGCCAATAGCTGAGATAGTTCGACCTCTGAAGGCAGGAGACAACAACCAGGCAACAAGGTGTTCTCACAAGGACCCATGAATTTTGAAGCTCCAAACAGTTCTTAGCATGTTACACAGTGACAATAATCATGATAATAACAGGGAATGGGGACCAAAGCAAGTAATTGTCTGGACCTATAAGCCAGCATGAGACCAAGGTCTCACATGGTTACAAGTAAAACAGCCTGATAGCAGATCTGTCAGATATCAACACAAGAGACAGATGGAAGCCACTGCCCTCAGAGAATGGGTAGTTCTCCTTCTAACGGGTTACACTGCACAGGCAGGAGAAAGAGATGCAAAATTGTGAACCTTAGTTTCACTATAAATAGGGCTTGCAATTGGTATACAGCAGTTACTGGAATTTTTTCATAATGGCTTATTTAGATCTTCTACAGTACCAGAAGTTCTAGTATCCTTCCATGTCGGTTTATCTGCTTCCAGTCCAGCTTGCCAGGAGACGCCTGGCAGCTGCTGGGTTTCCCAAATAGTACCTCTAGGTCAGGCGCATGCAGCATCTGTCAGTCTGAGGGCTGCATGAGGTTCTCTGCAGCATGCTGAGCCCACCTTCAAGTGGGGCCAGGTCCCATTTTTTTCTTGGTTTTAGTCGTTGTAAGATATAAATGGGTGCCTTAAACACCTGCAAGTCTTAAGGCATCCATTTCATTTCTTAAAACTCTCACGAGCCAAAGTGTGTGTTCCCCACCTCCCATTCAAGCAGCTCTAAAAAGTATGCTGAGGGTATGAGTTGCTTCCTGGTTGAACTCTTTGTACCCTAGTTGTAAGCAAACACACACCCCTATGAAACACTGGCCAGTGCGCCAGAACCTTGGTCTTTTGCAGTGCACATGCCAATCCAGAGCAGATGAGTTGTCCAAACTCTGAAATAATTCTGGGACTCTGGCAAGGCATTTGAGTGTAACCATGAGCAGGAGAAGGCTGTGCGTGCCCCCAGCCAGCACCCCTACCCAGGCGGAGATGAAGCGTGTGGCAGCCTTTGGCACAGGAAGGATCAGCAATGGGAACCTTTCTGCATCACAGCCGTCTTTGGGTGCCATCAGCCCGGTGCATAAGCCAAGAGCTGTAGGCCGGCACAGAGTATAAGGGGATAGGAGGACAGGAGAGAAAGTGTTGACCTCTGCCATTACCAATTCCACACAGCTAGCCTTGGGAGGGAAAGGCAGGTCTTGTATCTTACCCAGCTGGCCTGTCCCAGGGAAGGGGATGGGACGGTCATCTAGCCCAGGGGCCAAAAGGGAGCTTCTCCCTGCACCTTACCCGCCTGAGGTCAATCACATCCTGCAGCATGAACCGGATACGCGAGGACGTCTTCTTCTCCTTAATTATCTTCTCCATCTGGTTGAAGTACTGATCCATTCGAGGCTGCAGAGCAAGAAAAGAAGTGAGAGGGCACTACAGAAACAGTACTGGAATTGCAAAGGTGGTGATTTGCATTTCCACAACACAACTGGCTGGAGACACCGGTCCCACTTCAAACTCAAGCAGTCATCTCACAGGGATACCCATGAGAAGTCAACTACAGTTCTTTGACAACTCAAACATTCTGCCAGCTCCTGCTATGCCCTTCCTGTGCCAGATTTGAGGCAGAGGGTGTAATGCTAGATCTCTGGTAGGAAGTAGAAAAGGAAGCCGCAGCACTAAGGAGCATGCAATATATTTGCATTTCTATCCGGCATGCTGGCTGGTGTGTGGTGGGGTCAGAAGTGGGAAGCCTGGAAGACCTAGCCCAGTTCATTACTGTCAACTGGTCGTCTCTCCTCTACAACAGCAGGGCTAAGGCAATGGCTATGAAGCTAGCATTCAAAAGGTGAAGTGGAGGAGCATGACAGAAGCCCCTCTGCTGATTTTGTGGGCTGTCCATTAAGAGGAAAGTCTCCTCGAAGCCAAGCTAGACTCCTGGTGTCTTCCTGGACACACCCATAGAGCTTTCTTGGCAAGTACTCCAATGTGAAGATGAAGCACGGACATTGTATATGCTACGATGTGCTCTCTGTACACTACCCAAGGTATGTGTCCAACGCAAAGGGCATCTGATGCCTCTTAAACGCAAGAGAATTGCTGCTTTCTCCCCTCCGCAGCAAGGGGTAAAGTACCTTGGCCTTTTCAAAGTCCAGGTCTTTGCCAATAGTAGTGAGCAGTCGACATAAACACTCAAGTGACTCCTCATCGTGGTTCTTCAGCAATTTCACCACACAGTCGTGCATGATGGCTTCTGTCAACATCTTTAGCTTAAAGAGCTCCCCAATGAACTTAATGTTGCCAAGAGAGCGCCGGCGGGCTTTGTCCCGGGCATCATCCAGCTCCTCTTTTAGACGTGTTTTCTCTTCAGGCTACCGAGCAAACAGGAGAGGAGATTAACAATGTGTAAGATTACATGAAGTTAACGTTAATAGTTTATTAAGTAATTCATGTGCTAGCCCACTATCAGACACTGCCTACTGCTAAACACCACCACCCATTGTGGATTACAAATGCACAGGACATTCTCTTCCTGGAAAGGCACATTCTGCATATCCCCAATGTAGGAGAACCACCCCTGCACAGTAGTTCCACCAGAGAAACAGTATCGGCTTCAAGGTCACCAGAACAGCTTTAGGGCTGACGGAGGTTCTGAACCAAATCCAGACGCCCGAGCATTATGCCACCTCTTAAGAGAACTCTTCCATCCTAATAAAGACTGGTCTCAAGTGGGTAGGAAGAGCTCTCCACAGCTAGATTGTTGGGTGGCAAAAATATGACCTCAGATTTCAAGGCTGGAAAAGTAATCTGTGGGAAATGGTGGGAAAACTGCAATTTAAGTTAATAAAATTGAAAATTAAATTAATTAAAAAATTAAGGCAACAGGCTAGAAACCAGGAGACTGAGAGTTCTAGTCCCACCTTAGGCATGAAAGCCGGCTGCGTGACCTGGGGCCAGTCCCCATCTCCCAGCCCTAGAAAGGAGCCAATGGGAAACCAGGAGACTGAGAGTTCTAGTCCTGCCTTAGGCATGAAAGCCGGCTGGGTGACCTTGGGCCAGTCCCTCTCTCTCAGCCCTAGGAAGGAGCCAATGGCAAACCAGGAGACGGAGAGTTCTAGTCCTGCCTTAGGCATGAAAGCCGGCTGGGTGACCTTGGGCCAGACCCTCTCTCTCAGCCCTAGGAAGGAGCCAATGGGAAACCAGGAGACTGAGAGTTCTAGTCCCGCCTTAGGCATGAAAGCCGGCTGGGTGACCTTGGGCCAGTCCCTCTCTCTCAGCCCAACCCACCTCGCAGGGTTGTTGTTGTGGGGAAAACAGGAGGGGGAAGGAGCATTAAGTATGTTCCCTGCCTTGAGTTATTTATAAAAATAATAAAGGCGGGATAGAAAATAAAAAATAAAAAAAATAAAAAAATATAAAATAAAATAATAAAATAATAATAAAAAAAATAATAAAATAAAATAAAATAAAGCAATGCTAGTGTAGACAAACCAATAATCCAATCAATATATATGTGATTTCAATCCAACAATTTCAAAAAGTTTGAGGTGTTCTAGTTTGAACTCTCCGTCCATCATTTTTTCCCAAACATTGTTCATAAGGCTCAGTCACTTGACTGTGAATAACCCATTTACTTTTCTTGAATTCTTAACTTAAAACTATTCATTTCAGCATTTTTTTAAACAACCCAAATCTAGAGAAGTTGCACATAAAAGGAATGAGTTGTAGCCTGATAAATTGTCCATATCAGGCTAGTAAGGCTCAAAACAACTTCTCCTTTTTCCAACAGGGATCAGAGTCAGGATTTCTCTACTAAGCATCTCTACGGAGACTTAGCAAGCTCCCAACACACAGGCAATTTCATGTTTAGCCACACCCCATACATCCTCCCAATGGAATGTGGGGCAGCCTTTCAGCCAATCACAAGTCACCCAATCACGTATCTGTCCAATTAAAGAAGTCCAGATGATCCTATCATTCCTTTCTGCCCAATAGAAGGAAGCAGCCTAAAATATCAGAATCTCTTGGATCTAGGAACCCAAACTCCAGGTGCTTATGTTCAAGCCACACTTACAGTAGCTGCATCATCCATCTCCTTCTGCTTCTTCTCAAAAATCTCATCATCATCTTTGTCTTTCTCAAACTCTTTCTGGCAGCGGTTCAAGAGCACCTTGCGAAAGTTGACCATGATGGTGGGTTTGTCAGTAGTTGGGACTTTCAGCTAAAGAAGGGACAGTTGAGGATCACAATGAAAAGAGAACCAGATAAACTCTCCATATGCCCATTGCTCCCAACACCATACACAGGAAATTAATTATCTGGTCACAGTCATGTCACAACATATAGTTTATGCTCATACAACCTTAATGAGTCCATTTTCTGGGTTTCCCAAATATATCAATCCATACATTAGCCAACCTAACTGAATTGGCCCAACGTTCAAGGCCACAAAAACCCTAACCAAGGTTAACACTAGCAAAGCTTAGCATGTTGTGGTAGAGCCAACTAGGCAACCTCTAGCAACTAAGTATTGGGGATTCCCAGGTTCTGGGAATGGAGCTCTCCAAAGATTATTTAAGTGGAGATACTATATTTGACAATTGGGCTACAACCTTCAGTTATTAGCATTTCTACACCCCATCCTGGAAGGCACTTAAATCCATTGTACACTAGAGGGGGGGGGGCTGCACACGTGAGAATTGGTGGGGCTTGAGATCCTGGAGCACTTACCCCCATAAGGCAACGGCACATGTTGGCATAGGCAACAGAGAAGTTTGGCTCAGAGATAGCCTTCTCAAAGATGAGGTCAATGACTCCCTTGAGGCGTTCTTCTGTGTCAATGGACAACTCAGTAACCTGCTTCATTAGCTGCTGGAACATCTGTGGTGTCAACTTGTTCAGAATGCTGCGCACACGTCGGAACAGCTCCTGTGGAAAGGGAAGAGGGAATGAGAGGAACTCCACTGTGGAAGACACAACCGGTCTGTCTGACCGGCTGCTCCCTTCTGAAGCTTGGTGGAAATGGCTTGTTCGGGGGCTGCAAAAGATGCCTGGAAGATGACATCAAAGAGACAGGACCAGACTGAACTAGTTCCATCGAGCCAAAGACAGGGGCCTCTGCAAATCAGAAGAAGGTTGCTTCAAAGAATTCTGTGGAACTCAACTGGAACGTACTTGAGCATTCCTTTTCTCTTGTGTTTAAGAGAGAAAAAGCTCTGAGAAGCAAACAGCTTCTTTCCATTTTTTTTAACTCAGTAGATTTTTAAATCGTTCTCCTCAAAAAGTACACCAAATAAGGTGTGGCCGTAGTAGGCCGTAGTAGGTTACACAAGTGCCCAAAACACTTCAATCCCAAAGGACAGATGATGTCAGAAAATTGTGCATCTTTTTTACGAGGCAAGCACACAGGTGGGAGCAGAGCAGAAGTATCTCAAAGCTGCATCATCAGGAAGCAGAAGGTGCTGATGAGACACAGTACGTGTTACTGAACAACATCCATTCTGTCTTTTAGCACCAAACCTCTTTGAGGGTATCACAGTCCTCCAGCAACGAAACACTCGACGCGAAGTACTTAGGAAGCAAAACAGGTCATCCTTTGCACTGAAATCTGACGGCCCTGAAAACCCTGCCCAGAACCATAAGGGCACTAGGTCAAACTGGACAGGAGTGGCTTCTTCTCAAGCCCTGCCGTACTTCTTTACCCAGGAGCATCCTTGGATGGGAAATGCCCCACAACTGTCCATTTGTTGCTGGGAAGGGGAAGAACCGGGAGCGATGAGAGCACCTGACTGCCCTAGAATGTCACGTCATACTTGACTGTATGGGCTGTAGGCAAAGAAGGCAGCCCAGCAGCTACGCTGGAACACTGGATTTGTGTCTGCTGGGAGCACTCACACTTCCGTATCTCACCTCCTATCCTGTTGTCTTCCTGGGCTGTTGGGAGCTGCAACCCAACTGCCCGAGTCTGATTTCTTCCAATTTTAGTATCAGCCACTGCTTACTCATGCCATGCCCTGTCAGCACAGCGCAAAGCTTTCATGGGTTCTCAACATGCTTAGGAAGCAGACTCCGAAGAGAGAACTTACTATCTTCGTGTATCTTCTGTGATCTTAACGTTAGGAACCTTAGGGGCCAATGTGAATAAATAGTTGGTCTTCCTAAACCGAATCTCTGTGGCCGAAGCTGGCTAGCCTACAGAGCACCCATTCCAGGGCGCTAGCGAGGGAGATACAAAAGCAGTAAAATAGCGGCCACAGCAGGAGCAAGAGGCCACAGAGTCCACATCTCTACCTACCTGAGTTTTTAGGTTCTCGGGATCTTCTGGTTCGCTGGCCCGCTTGCTGCTGGGCTTCCAAGCCTTCTCAGCCTTGTTGAGCTTGACATCTTCATTCAGAGACACTGTAGCAATAATCTTCCGGGGCTCCTTTCTCAGGCTTTGCTGGGAACGCCGTTGCCCTGGCCCTGCGGGCTGCAATGCGGGACAAGAGGAGAGAGATCAGCACTTGGCAAGCATCGCCCAGCCAAGTCTTCTGAACAGAAGCGTGGGCTCCACAGCAGGGAGCTGTCCTGCCACCCAGCCACGTTCAGTCCCAACGGAAAACGCCGCCTGCCTGCTCAGTTCCTCGGTTCCATCACAGAGCATCAGTGGCCCAGACACGATGGCACTAATCAGGAGTTCATCATGCAGACACAGAGGGCAGGGAATGCCTCCCCAGGATATGCCTCAAGGGTACGTACCGGCCCCCGGTTGGGCGGGGTTGGGCGGCCCAGATTGGCAAACGAGGGCGTGAAGTCTGGTCCACAATTCATAGTGCTCAGGCGCACGGGGTCCAGGGGCCGCAGGGGCATTTTATTCACCTGTGAGCCGAAAGGCAGGAGAACAACATCAAAGGTCTATCCCTTTCAAGGGAGGAGACTGCCTATAACCTGGTCTCAAACTGTATGGCTTCAAAAACACGGCAGACCTTCACAGCCTTCTGGGACAGATCACGGTAGAGTCTTCTTTATCCCGCTTCCCCCAGGAACTGCGTTTAATTTATGGCACTGCCTAGAACAGGGGTGGGCAGTTTTCCCTGGTCAGAGTCCTTCCTGGCTCAGTTAAGGGCTACACACGACATCTCCGGAAGGGACAGAACTAAACCGGTCATCTCTGTGTCCTACCTCAGGGGCAAGATTTAATGGTGGGCGTGGGAATCTCTGGCGGGCAAACTGTTCCCATTCCCACCCTGCAATCCTGCTCCTGAGGCCCCAGATTTTGTGGCTGAGATTAGACCGCAAGATGACCAAATGGCAGTGATGGATCTGGGGGTTGTTTTCGGGGGGCTGTGGAAGTTGGGACATAACAATGGAAATGGAAGCAACATGCCTCCCAGATGTTTCTTGCTACCAATCCCACCCTTCTTTGAGGAGACGAAGTAGAAAGAAAAACTATATGGCTACAAGTCAGCCATTGTGCTATTAACTTTTGGTGGTGCAATCTTGGGGTGCTGGGGAGCATCTGCAGCCTGCATGCGGACCCCTGTTTTAGAGACTATAACAAAGGTAATTCTTTGATCCTCATGCAAAGAAAGGGTATTCTGTTGGACATCTGAGGAAATGATGACAGACCTTTTCCAAGACCACATCACTGATATGGGGCAACCCTTCAGGCTTCTGCATGCTAGCAAACATAAACTGAAATCCCAGCAGGAATTCCCGGTCATATCTCTTCTTTTCTTCCGGGTTCAAGGGCTTCCACTGCTCTATTAAGGAAAAGAAGGTAGAGAGCACAACGCTGAAAGCATAGTATCATTCAACTAGTTCACATACTAGATCAGCGTTTCTCAACCTTGACAACTTTAAGATGTGTGGACTTCAACTCCCAGAATTCCCCAGCCAGCATGCTGGCTGGGGAATTCTGGGGGTTGGAGTCCACACGTCTTAAAGTTGCTAAGGTTGAGAAACACTATACCAGATGTTTACTGGCTTTAACATTCAAATGACTGGAGTGATGGCAAGGAAGTACTGTGAAACGATGGCAGTAATCTAAGAAGAGCCAACCACTCCCTGGGTAATGAGTCTGCTCAGATCCTCAGTTCCATCACAGAGTATCAGTGGCCCAGACACGATGGCTCAAAATGGAGGTCATCACAGAAGGCTCCATGGGAAGTTACCCCATCTTTCCCAAATTGCAAGGGCTGCTCACGGCTGGCTCACCTTCCTTGTAGCGGTACTTCTGATCCGCTTGCTTGGCCTTCTCGGGATCCATCTTATCCTCCTTCTGTTCCCAAGTCTCCTCAGCCTCCTCCTGGGTGCGAGCTGGGGCAGGTTCCTCAGGCTCTGGGGCTGACACTGGGGGATTGTTCTCTGTCTCAGAGCCCCCCTCGCTGACCTAAGAGGGAAAGCAGAGAAGATCCCATGAAGGACAGAACTAGGCAGCACCAACATTCCTCTCTGCAGGAGGTGGTGTGTTATTTTGCAACTCCAAGCTCAAAACAAAATTGGTAACTTCTTCTCCGCCCCCACCACAATGGCAACTCAAGCCCATGAGATTCACGTGCAGCTCATGGGGGACCTCCTCATATTTTATCCACACCACAGCAACAACCTTCTAAGGTAGGATGAAATGAGGGAGAATGACTGGCCCAATGACCTCTGTGACTGAGTAGAGACTTGAGCAATTCAACTTGGTCAAAGGCTGGCAGGTGAGCCACTATACTATACTGATTTCTATCCTAATGAACATATTAGCCATTTTGGTCTAGTGGTTAAGGTGCTGGGCTAGGAACCGGGAGACTGAGAGTTCTAGTCCTGCCTTAGGCACGAAAGCCGGCTGGGTGACCTTGGGCCAGTCCATGTCTCTCAGCCATAGGAAGGAGCCAATGGGAAACCAGGAGACTGAGAGTTCTAGTCCCGCCTTAGGCACAAAAGCCGGCTGGGAGACATTGGGCCAGTCCCTGTCTCTCAGCCTTAGGAAGGAGCCAATGGGAAACCAGGAGACTGGGAGTTCTAGTCCCGCCTTAGGCATGAAAGCCGGCTGGGAGGCATTGGGCCAGTCCCTGTCTCTCAGCCCTAGGAAGGAGCCAATGGCAAACCAGGAGACTGAGAGTTCTAGTCCCGCCTTAGGCCTGAAAGCCGGCTGGGTGACCTTGGGCCTGTCCATGTCTCTCAGCCCTAGGAAGGAGCCAATGGGAAACCAGGAGACTGATTCTAGTTCTAGTCCCGCCTTAGGCATGAAAGCCGGCTGGGTGGCCTTGGGCCTGTCCATGTCTCTCAGCCCTAGGAAGGAGCCAATGGGAAACCAGGAGACTGATTCTAGTTCTAGTCCCGCCTTAGGCATGAAAGCCGGCTGGGTGGCCTTGGGCCAGTCACTCAAGCTGCAAACTCTCTAAACATTCTTTCAAGGTTAGGGGGCTGCAGCCCTGAAGATAGATTAGCAAATGCTCAAAGTTACCCTTGTGGGTGCTCTGGAAGCTCTGCCACTCCAGGTTTTCTGGACACAATTTTATTTTTAAAACTCACTTTGCTAATTTGGACTTTTCTGTTTAAAATCCTTTTAATTTTTTAGCAATCACTGAGGCACTGGGTGGCTGAGGATGAACAAAGCCCTTTCTGTTCCTCATTTTAATTTTAGCAAGATTTGTAGTATCTTTTGTCTGTGAAGTTATGAAGTCTTATACCAAGGTTCAGCAACCACTTTAGGCACAGGCACCAAAATAACAAAAAATAAGCAAGTAAATAAATACACTTAAAAATATCAGATAATCATAAATGAAAACAAACTCACAAGCTTTCATGGGAGACCACAAAGACAAAGATCTTTTTAAGATCTGGCAATCCCTGTTTTAGACCTTACTGGCCACCCTAGCCAAATTAATATTCTGGTTTTATCCCTCAGAACGATCTACTAGGAAAGGCTGCCTTTCATTATTAGCAGCTTTACAGTAGCAAGGAACTGACCAAATTGAAAACACATGGTGATCAACGTGGATCAGAGAATGAAGCTATTTTACAGACTGACAAAAAGAACTACAGTAGACAGCCTCTATATTTTTATTTATTTTATTTATTTTCTATCCCGTCTTTATTATTTTTATAAATAACTCAAGGCGGCGAACATACCTAATACTCCTTCTTCCTCCTATTTTCCCCACAACAGCAACCCTGCGAGGTGAGTTGGGCTGAGAGACAGGGACTGGCCCAAGGTCACCCAGCCGGCTTTCATGCCTGAGGCGGGACTAGAACTCTCAGTCTCCTGGTTTGCCATTGGCTCCTTCCTAGTGCTGAGAGACAGGGACTGGCCCAAGGTCACCCAGCCGGCTTTCAAGCCTAAGGCGGGACTAGAACTCTCAGTCTCCTGGTTTCCCATTGGCTCCTTCCTAGGGCTGAGAGACACGGACTGGCCCAAGGTCACCCAGCCGGCTTTCCTGCCTAAGGCGGGACTAGAACTCCCAGTCTCCTGGTTTCCCATTGGCTCCTTCCTAGGACTGAGAGACAGGGACTGGCCCAAGGTCACCCAGCCGGCTTTCATGCCTAAGGCGGGACTAGAACTCTCAGTCTCCTGGCTTGCCATTGGCTCCTTCCTAGGGCTGAGAGACAGGGACTGGCCCAAGGTCACCCAGCCGGCTTTCATGCCTGAGGCGGGGCCAGAACTCACAGACTCCTGGTTTCTAGCCCGTTGCCTTAACCACTAGACCGAACTGGAAAGAACTTCTCACATTATCAAACATTTGAGATGTTTTAAGATCTGTGATAACCATGACATGCTGATGGGAAACACAGATAGACAGAACTATTTCAAAAGACTGCAAGAGTTTGCAACCAATTTGTACAGGAAGCGTAGCCATACTGGTGTCTAAAAATGGTGACCATACACAGAGTTTACAGAGGTTTCTAAAAACAAGAGCTATGCGTGTGTGTGTATATAAGGGTCCACACACTCACAAGCCCCCTCCCACCTCTTTTAACTAGAGTAGAATGGGAAATAGAAAAGAGGGTCAAAGGGATAAACGTGGCACTGGGTTCCCTTCCTCTGATCCCTGCAAGTTCTGCTCCATGCTTCCCTTCTGGCATCAGAGGTTTCATAATGAAAAACCGAGCGTCTCAAAATGCTGAAACCCGAAGCCAGTGCTGAGGTGTGTGCGCCTGTGATGGAGCTGTGGTAGTCAGACAACCCTAAATCACTGGGTGGTGAGGGGTAGGGGTGGGCATTTCATCTGCCCCCAAAGTTTACTTTAAAAAGCACAATGAATTTAAGCACCTTCCTCCCAGGCACAGCAAGGTCCATCCAAATTCCACGCCACCCCTTGGCCCTGGCAAGAAAACGTAATCTTTTCCCCTTCCTACTAGTTCCCTAATACACAAAGATTCCTTGGGCATCCATCGATCAAAAGGGCAAAGAAGTTGTTTCCCCCCGATAATATGCAGGCCACCCACCTCTTTGAACGCGTCCAAGAGGTCTCCAACAGCTTCCTTCTTGTTCAGGTCCTTCAACTTTCGCTTCCTCTTTGGCACCGATATGGCTACTAGGTAAATCACACAGGGGGATTGAGAAGCCCGAGCTACGGATTTGTCCTGACTAAGGGCCTCCCTGACAAGGCAGGGAAAGGCTCTCCAGGAAACAAGCAAGCAGTTAGTGCAAAGTACTGTTCTGAAGCCATTTTCTATGGGTAAAAGGAGTGTTGCTCAAGACATGGACAGAGGATACTGCATCCCGGAAAAAAGCTGTGGCTTCCCTCCTATCTACTCGAGATACTTTTGGACAGCAGCCCTTGAACCTTTAATAAGATTGAAAGGAACCAAGGCATCAAAGGCAGAAGTGCCTAAACACTCCAAAGACTATTCATTCCTTGGTGTACAGGAAATACCACCCCTGCATGGCATCCCATGGTGAAAAGCAGATGTAACCAATCCAGTGCCCGCTGGCACAAACGAAAGGAATTATCTGGCATGGCATCCAACAGAAGACCACGAAAAGCTAAAACTACAGGGATGGATCTTAACTTGGTCCAAACTGATTCTGTGAATTGCTCAAGGAAAATGTTCCGAGGTGGTACTGAACCACATCTCCCAGCAGCCCCAGCCAGCATCACCCATGGTGAAGGATTCTGGGTGCTTTACTTCAACCAACCTGGAAGACTTGAGGTTTCCTATCTCTATGTTACAAAAGGAAAAGAAAGATTCCTGCACATTGCAGACTTCTCAAAGACTGAGATTGCATCCAGCTGTTTGTACTAACCTTGCGTAGTCACCTCCGTGGTCTCCAAGGGTACAGCTACTGGTTGGGCACTCTGCTCTGGCACCTCGGCCATCTCCTCAACTTCCTCCTCCTCTGGCTCTGGCTCTGCCTCCTCTTCAGCAGCAGGCGCGGGCACCGGGACAACCACCTCCTCGGGCTTCACCTCCTCAGGTTCAGAGATGGGGCTGATGTCCGATTCGGGCTGTTCCTCTGGCTCTTCGGCCTCTTGCTTCTCTGGGGTCTCAAGTCCACATGGTATTGCCCGCTCTTCCGGCTGAGCAATGGGGGACTCCATGGCTGATTCTGGCTCGCACGGGGGCACCTCGGGCACTGCCTCCGTCGGCTCCTCCTCTAAAACTCCATTTGACTCAATGACCCCTTCGGGCGCCTCCTCCAGCGAAGGAGAAGGAATAGGAGGTGCACACGGCAGCGTTAGAGGCGGCTCCTCCGGTTGAGAAGCCTCCTGTTGGGTAATCACTGTCTCTTCTGCTACCACCTCTTCCTCCACCGGCATTTCTGGTGGCTGGGAAGGAAGCTCCGGAACAGGGCTAGCAGCTACCTCTTCCCGAGGTTCTGTGTCCAAGACAAAGGGTTCCGGAGGGGGCACAAGCCCCCCTGGCACTGTAGTGGTGGTGCTAATGGGCTCGAGGATACCTTCGGGGACCTCCAGCAGCTCCTCTCTAGTGTCCACAGCAACAGGGCTCTCTGGGCGCACCAGCGTCACAGTGGCCGGCTGCACAGGCTCCGCCTCTGTCAGGGGCGGTGGGGGAGATGGGGATGCTGATTTACTAGTCTCCAAGGATACCGGTTTACTTACTACTGGGCTGGCCTTGGAACGTTCGTCTGGTGGGAAAGAAAAAGAAGAGGGTGAAGCATTTAGTCCTCTAGTGCATTCAATTTTTTTTTTTTTTAGAAAATGGCAGTCCATCTCCAAGGACCAAAAACCTCAAACCAGGCTGGTGAATAAAGCCGTGGCTGGTCATTCACAGTGAGAAAGAACTGCCTACGGTGACAAAGTTGGAAGGTTCCCCTGGCTCCATTTCCTTTCTGGTCTAGATAACCTTCCTGGATTCATAGAAGCAAAGGGCGGTTTTAAATACACACATCTTGGGATGAAGATCTTCAACACAAGTCATCCATGGAATGAGTTCCATGGTAAATCTGCCCACACTCTTACATTGGTTGGTTTTCATCATGGATGGCTATGGCTAACAAGAGGCTACAGCTCGGTTAGCTGAGCTTAGCATGAGATGCAAAAAACAGAGCTCTGTTCTAACTTCCTGGAAGACACTAGCAAAGGAAGCCATAGTTTGACTGTAGTTTCTTAGAAGCTTAATTCTTTAGATCACAGCTTTCCAAACTGTGTGTCGCGACACAAAAGTGTGTCACCTGTGGGGCCCAGGTGTATCGTGTCAAAACCCGGAAGTGCTGATGGCTTTCGCACGGCACACAAGGACACCGCTGCCGCCACTGCTGCAGCGCACAAAAACCAGTAGCGGTAGCGGCGCTTCCGGGTTTTTGCGCGCTGCCGCAGCGGCAGCACTTCTGGGTTTTCTCCCATGCCAATGGTGTGTCGCCATGGGAAAACTTTGGAAAGCCCTGCTTTAGATGTAACAGTAGCTGCTGAAGCAAGACATTGTTGTTGGCTGGGAGAAGACAGCAGAGAATCAATGGAAAAACTGGACTTGTCTATTACTTGATCTTCTTTAGGAGCTGCGAGAAGGCCTGGCTCACGCAAGCCACAACACACAACATAATTAAAAGGAAGCACACTGAAAATTGTAATGGATTCAGACTATGATTGTGAGGAGGAATGGTTTATAAACCCTGCCTTGTTCTGAGAACTCGGGGCACTTACAGGAGCTTCAGTGTGCATGTGTCTGCACGTGTGTACGCACATGCACACACGCACACCCCTACTTACAGTCCCTGGGGTAACCTTAAAAGATTACTGATAAAGGTAACTTGCATGAAAGCAGTGAAGAAAACAGCCAAGTGTGCTGGGGGGCAGGAGAAGCAGGGAGGATGGTCAGGGAGAAGAGGAAATTCAGAATTATTAAAGCCTGGCTCCACCAAATGCCAAACCGGCATTTGTAAACTAGGGAATGAAGCTGTTTTCACATGGTGAATCCATTTTGATTGCAAATGCAGCATTGCTTTTACAAAACGCCAGTTTATTAAAACTATTACAGTAAAAGTTCAAAAAGGAACTTCAAAAAAAAACAAAAAACCCTAGCAAACCAAAGCCACATGATACACAATTTGTGGGAAACAGTGAAGCAATATTATATGCCTGTGCCATGAGGTCACGAAGAGTCGGACAGGACTGAAAAACAAGCTCCTGACCTTTCCCAGCATTTCTCACTCCAGCCTTGGTGGCCTTGTTTTAAGAGTCCGCCTCCTAGTGGCCATAGACTAGAGAGCGCCTAAGATCTAGCGCAGGTTGCCTGAACTGTGCTCATATATCCACACAGACACATCGTGCTCCTCCCTTTCGGAGTAAATAATGCAAAGCAAAGCATAGAAAGGGAGGAAAGAAATGGTAAGGCAAAGAAATTCAGGCACAAGGTAAGAAAAAGAAAAGGAAACGCAGTTAATAAATCTATTTTACATCTATATCGCTCTCTGTACCCCTCTATCCTTGCAGACCAATCTTGGTTCTACCACATCCACGTACCACTTCAGACACTGCTTTTGTTTTTAATAAAAGAACATTGAGAATTTGGCCATGGCCAAATATCCTAGCAGAGATGCTTTTTAAGCCAGTTGTAAAATGAACCGCCCAGAGTCTACCATGGTAGAGATGGGTGGGGATAAATCCAAATAATAAATAAATAAAAATAAAATAAACAAACTTCCAGCTACATGAGTTACACCAGCCTTCATTAGTAAGGGAAGATTGGCTTCAAGATACACAGTCTCTCTATAAAGATACAAACGTCTACCATAGAGCAGTGTTTCTCAACCTTGACAGCTTGAAGATGTGTGGACTTCAACTCCCAGAATTCCCCAGCCAGCCAGCTGGCTAGGGAATTCTGGGAGTTGAAGTCCACACATCTTCAAGCTGCCATGGTTGAGAAACACTGCCATAGAGTCATATGGGACCGGGAATCAATTCACCCCAACATACAAAAAACTCTGCCTTTCAGCTTCCCTGATGAATCAGTTAAATGTTGTATTGATTGATCTACACATTAAACAAAAGAATCCATGCAATACTGATAAATAAAATACAAAGAAGAGCCAAAGTTCCTGCTTTAAATATTAGCAGCACTTAAGGCAGATTCACCCCACAGATTAAGGATTTGCCATTTCAGCTTGGAGGACCTGTTTTTCCATAAGGCAAGATTCCAAATACATTTAACTTTTTTAGCTAAAAATAATTGTTTAGAAGAAAGAATTAGCAACCAAGCAACTGTTATCTATTATGGAAATTGCTCTGCAGTTGGATCAGCTGCACAGCTGCCCTTTTGAAAAAGCTGTCGGCCAAGAACCGAAAGATCTGCATTTTAAACTAAGCTTTCTTCTAACGTTGGCTTAAAAACCAAATGCCGTGGCAGAACTCTGCACCACAAGAAAAAGCTGAATCCAGGCACCAGTAAAGAAATAAATTTAACTAGCTATGTCTTCCACAGCTATTTTGCATGCTCTGCTGAAGTCTGGTCCGTTGGCAAATCACCTTTTTTTGTTCCAGGTAATAAGAGTCCAGAGGGACCAAGAGTATGTATCCTAGGATCAGGATACTGGATTGTACCGCAGTGAGCAGATCTTCCAAAAGTCTTGGAGCCACAAGGGGGAGCAAACAAACCCTGTCTTTCTTTCCAATTACATAGCAGTTTAGTGTTGTAAGTGCAGCCCCGGACCCCTCTGTGGGCAGACAAAAGGGGGCCCCAGGCTGCACTTACCACACATACCAGCCAGTTCAGCCATATCCAACGTTTCATCATACCTTGGCGGACAATAACTGCTACGTGGGGTGTCTCCCCATTGGCCTGTGGCTCTGAACCGCTTCCGGCCTAAGAAAACAGAGGGGGAAAGGGGGGTTAATGAGACCAGGAAAACAAGTATGAATTTCTCTCTCTCACACACGCACGCACAGAGCAGATAATTCTAGCTACATCAGATGTAGGTGAACCAAACCTCTAGGTCAGCATTTCTCAACCTTGGCAACTTGAAGATAGGTGGACTTCAACTCCCAGACTTCTGGGAGTTGAAGTCCACCTATCTTCAAGTTGCCACGGTTGAGAAACGCTGACCCAGGTGTTGTGAAAGTAACTCATAGAATTTTCTGGCTAGGAACTCCAAGAGAGCGGTTTCAACACATCTCAAGGGCATTGGACTGGGGAAGGTTGAGCAGCAAGAAGATCGTGAATATCAACCGACATGGACTTTTTAAGATCTGGTAAGGATCACTGCCTGCCTGTGTGCAGGAGGAGGCACAACTTCACCCATTCATGACACTAATTTTAAGGGTTTGGAAAACAGCTGGATAGGAAGGAGAATGCTATGTCCATTGTTATGTTGGGACTTTACAGCACTCTGCACAATGCCCTAATACACATACATACGTAGAGTTCATAAATGAAAACTGCAAAATGTTTCACCTCTTCTGAATTTGCAATGGAATCCCATGCTCCCCAAAGAGGCTTGCTGGCCTAATAAGCCTTTAATTTCCACACCTTTGCCACAAAACTGAGATGAATTTTTAGTATGATCCCTTCTTTGTTAGTGCCTTTGCACAATTTTATAACCGTGCTTATATTTTACAGTTGGAAGTTTATTGTTAGCTGTTAAAGAGAGACTTCTGTAAACCTGCAAAACAACCAAGCCATCAAATTCTTTCCCGTCAGTCTTCAGCTCTAGCAAAATATTGTCATCCACAATTCCTGCCCATACACACTCTGGTGCAGTTTGACAACAACAAACTTCACCATAGCCTCAATCTCTGCAAGAAGAGGATTCCCTGGGCATGCAGTACATTGGATCCAAAGTCAGCAAGCTGCTTTGGAGTGGGTGAGCCCACCACCCCTTCCCGCACCTCCTAAAAGAAGGTAGATTTATTCCTGGGATCATGCACCAGCCTCACAAACCCTGGAAAACACACATTTGAGTTGCAGAGGTGCCAACAGCACACCATCACCCATTCCGAAGCAGCTTTTTGGCCTTGGATCCAAACTACCAGATATCCCTACTGGAGACCGTATGCAGTCTGATTGTGGGGATACTTCCTTATAAGACCTAATACATGAACTGGCACTTCAGCATGTAACAGCAGCCTTCCTGAGCCCATTTCTCCAAGTGTAGGGGTTGCAAATAGAACTCGTTTCTCCTCCCCAAAACAACATGGCTGCATCCACAACCAAGGCAACAGTTCATATGTTCGGTCTGCAGGAGCTGTACAGAGAAGTGTTTAATTTCAGAAGATATTGCAGAGAGAAGGAACTACAGACATTTCCATTAGAAGGAAAGACCTCTGACTTGGGTACCCAGCATTTGGGAGAAAAAGTGGATGGAGGAAAGCACAAGGAAAAGTCCTGTGGAGTCAGTGTGGCTTGTCTTTGGCATACAGGACTTCATGAACAAATGCCAGCTGGAACTAGGAGTAACAGCAGCAACTGTTTTGTAGAATGATAAAAAGTGTGTACAGGCCAGGTTGAATTATCTTCCTGCACCAAGGATGGATTACTAGTGCTCACCTGTAAAGAAAGTTGGCTGTGATTTAGTCCCAGAGCTTTTGTAGTATAAACATCAGAAAAAAAGGTGCCCGTCATTAGCAAGAGCGAGGCGTGTTTGGAGGACGAATGGGGTTGGGGAAGCAAACTCCCTTACCTGTGGAGGAGTTGGGGTAGAGGAAGTTCTAGCGCCAGACATAATTTCCTCTGTAATATCCTTGCCGCCCTGATTTGGATCTCGTATTCGGATCTGCCGGACCAGAAGGGGAAAAGGCAGAGAAAACTGGCTTGAAGCAGGGGAGACAAAGTTTGGAGAGGTGCCTACACTCATTTTGGGTCTACCCCAACCATTAGGATGCAGACATAAACAACAGCCCTTAATGAATCAACCCCCCAATTCTTCAGTCCAAGATACAGTTCCAAGAGTGGCCAAACAAATGTCATACAGAAATCATTAGCAAAATGCGTGTGGGTCCCCAGCACCTGTAATTCATAAGACATAACTCCTCTGAATGTTGTTAAACTGTGTGGGTATCACCACTTGTAGATAATTTCTTGACTTCCATAGACTTCACTAATCCCATCTTACAGACAACTCAACAACTTAAAAGAGATTTCTGGTCCACCAAATATTTTGCAAGGAGAGACAACCTTGAAGGCAGAGAGCAGAAAATGGAACTGCCAGCTTCCAGTGGTCCACGTCAAGGCCTGAAGTCACCCAACAACAACTTGTCCTTGGCAAGGACCTCACACCACCCATGACAGGGGGCGAACCTCCCGAAAGCCAGCTGCCATGTCTTTCAAAGCTTGGCACTCGTCCCAGGGTCACCCTCCCGCCCGCCCTACCACAGGGCTGAGGCCAGGAGGAAGCAGTCTCCTCCTCCTGGCCCTAAACGCCCAGGGTGGGTGGCTGCAGGAGGGAGGAAAGGGAAGACTGATCCTTAGCAGCCACCGATGAGGTCACAAGCAAGCTCTGTTTGGCAGGCCTGCACAGTAGCTGAGTGAGCAAATCAAAACCTTTATTACGGCCTATGGGCCAGAAAGCACAACAATAAAAACATAGACCTGCGATTTATTCATGAAACTTTTTTTAAAAATGCAATAAAATTACATAAAATACACTATTATAGTAACTCTATACAAACAGCAGTGGCAATCACCAAAATTGGTGCTGAACTTCAACCGTAGGTAGGACGGATACAACCAATGATAGCACAAAATTGGGCAACCTGGAAAGAGATGCCAGGGTCCTGGTCAGATAGAAGCAGTAACAGATAGACGTTGTGCTCTCTACAAGGGTAGTCCTTTAAAATGGGATAAATATATATCTTCCTTGATTCCTTATAGAGAGAGCAACAAAGGAGCAGATGGCTTAGGGCAGGGGTTGGCAGCGTCAGGCCCGCGGGCCATATAAGGCCCACGGGGCTCCCGCCCGCAAACCCCACCTTCCACGCGATTGGCTCCTGCCTGCAAACCCCGCCCCCCAGTGCTTGTGATTGGCTCCCGCCCGCAAACTCCGGCCCCCGGTCTGCGGAAATCCCAGAAACCCTGCCCGCCACCCCAGTCCCCAGTTATAAATATCCAAATGGCCCTTGGCAGAAAAAAGGTTCCCCACCCCTGGCTTAGGGATTCCACAGAGCCATCTCCACATGGACATAAACACTACTGAAAAGGGATGTTTTCATTCCACCCCACAGAGGGTGGTGCATCCAACCTGGCCAAGGCGAAAGCCCAATGAAATTTCAGAATTAGAATTGAAGAGAGATAAGATGTGGAGTCTTTGGTGCTCTCTGAGCCTTGTTGTTTTCTTGCAGACATTTCATTGCCAGACTAGGCAACACCTTCAGTGCAAAAAACATATTCAGTGGCACATGCCCATTTGAGAAGAATCCATAAACTGTAGGGTTGGATACTAGGCTTAAACTGGTTTGAAAATCAAATTCCCAGATACGTTGTTTAAGATGACTCCTGTCATTTTCAAGCCCTAATGGACAGAGACTTTCCAAAGAGAGTCCTAAGGACTGGAGTTTGCTAACTGCTTTTGTTCGCCAGGTTGATTTAAAACGGTCTCTGAGAACCAGTGGAGCCAGACCCTCAGGAGAAAAATTCAATTTCAACCAGAAATTAAGGCGATAGAACCAGGCTCTGGCACCCACAGAAACCAAGCCTGTCTCTAACCGTAAAACAGCATTCTTGATGTGTCTTGGAACGTTGAGTATTGCTCTTATAAATTTGGACTGGAAAGCTTCCAGGATATTGAACTTTGTAAAAATGCAAATTGGAACACCATAAAGAAGCCGAGAGATGACCCTAGCAAGAAATACCTTGCAAGCTGCAGGAATGAAATGTGCCCCCTTTGAATAGAAGAATTTTAAGACAGCCGTGGAGCTACATTGGGCCACAGCTGCCCGATAAAGAGAAATGTGCACTCCCAGATAAAGAACCCTGGAACTGCACCCCAAGATATTTATAAGTACGTACCTACTCTTATTGGGGACCCATTAATTTGCCATTTATGTAACCTACTGTTGTGTTGTGCAAACGCTAGCACTTTAGTTTTCTGATAGTTTACTACAAGTTGTTCTTTTAGGCCAGAGCTTTCCAAACTGTGTGTCGTGACACAAAAGTGTGTCGCCACACACAGTCTGGTGTGTCACCACACAACCCGGAAGCGCTGATCATCATCAGCGCTTCCGGGTTTTCCCACAGCGACACACCAACCGCGGCGCGCAGAAACCCGAAAGCGGCAGCAGCGCTTCCGGGTTTTTGCGCGCTGCCGCAACAGCGGCACTTCTGGGTTTTCCCGCGGCGACACACCAACGGCGGTTGCTGTGTCGCCGCGGGAAAACTTTGGAAAGCCCTGTTTTAGGCAAAAGGAAGCCAATGCCCTCAACGGCCTCCTCATTCCCACCTGGGAGACAGACACAATTAGTTAGGCTGCCAAAAGGGTGCCTTTGGGCGGTGAAGTGTATTTTTCAGCTAAATGGTGCAAGACTAGACAATAGTCTAAGGTTGAACGGTCCCCTCTAAATCCTGCCTGTTCCTCAACAAGAATATTTTCACTTTGGACCCCAATCCAACAGTAATGGTCGCTGTGATGGTCGTAAGTGTGAGGACTGGTTGCAAGTTGTTTTTTCAGCACCGTCATATGTCTGAAACTTCACTAAACGAATAGTTCTTAAGCAAGGACTACCTATAGATACAGGAGGCCATTCTGGAAAAGTCATCATTGGGTGGGGAACCACCACTGGATTATTTAATAGTTCTGAATTGAAAATGTTCTGAAAGTAACTCTCCCAAACATCTGCAGGTATTTGGCAGATGGGACCTAAATGACTACCCATAGGGGAGCAGTTAACCAGGCGCCAGAACCTAGCAGGGTTCTTAAGCTTAGCTGCTCAATTAAACTCCCCCAATCCTCTCTCTGTGCTTGTTCTTAGATTTTATAAGTGCTTTAAAACTTCTTATGCTCTCTGAGTGATTGAAAGGAACCTAATGAGTTATCAGATCGAAAAGTAAGGTTTGGATCTCATATGAAGGAGGCTAGAACTAATTGATGCAACTCTAGATAGTGGGGCCTGGAGAGTGTGGAAAACAGACTGGCAATGTGGGAGTATCTGCTCAGAGGAGTCTGCTAAACAAAGCTGGGAGCAGAGTTGAAGGAGGGGTTCTGAATTTAACAGAGTTTTTTGCCACTCTGGAAGACCATTTATTCCAAATGAGTCTTTTTGTTGTGGCCCCAGGGAGACAGTGAGCTACAGCTAGGAACTTAATAGTTACTTTAGGATTCAGATGGCAAATTAATGGGAAATGGTCACTATCTGGACGATTCCCTTCATAGAGATATGTTATTAGATGAGCGTAAGTACATGGAACCATAAAATAATCAACCACACTTGCTGCTCTGGAGCCCCAGAAGGTTAGTCGTTTAAGTCTCCTCTAGCAGAGTCATTTAGTATAACCAAGTCCAGACTATCTATAACAGGGCTTTCCAAAGTGCCGCCGCTGGTGACACACCCGGCGGCGGCGACACGCGCGCGCACGGCGGCGGCGCGGGGGGCGTGCGGCGGCGCGTGCGCACGGCGGCGGCGCGGGGGGGGCGTGCAGCGACACTTTTGTGTCACGACACACAGTTTGGAAAGCTCTGATCTATAAGCTGGGGCAATCAGAGGCCTGCCATATTACAGTGTTTATCTTTAGATGGTCGAGCTTGTAAAGGGCAGACTACTTCATTTGGGGCGGGGGGGGAGACCAATTAAAATGAGCTTGTAAAAGAGCATCTAACTCCCCAATACGAGCGTTGAAATCACCAGCAATAATTACTAATGTGTCTGGGTAATGGCAAAGCAGACTAGAGATATAGTTGCCAAGAAGATCCCAAATACTATTAACTTCATTCTGACTGCATATTGGGGGAAGATATATATTGATGACTACCATATTGTGTGGCTTAAGATGAAACAAAAGGGCTAGGGCCATCCTGGCACATGGCTCCAACACAGTCACAGAGATGTTAAATTTTGTAGTGACCATCATGCTCAAACCTCCTGAGGGTTTTCCATTTTTAACACTGGGTAGTGCCTTGAGTGTGTAGAGAGTATATCCAGAGAGAGAGATATCATCCAAGGCCCATATTTCCTGGAGCAACAAAATATCAAAGGAGCTAATAGATTCCAGAAATGAGGCATCCGTGTTCTTTGCTTTCCAGCCAGCTATGTTCCAAGAGAGAATGGAGATTGAGCCATTATCATAGGAAGTCAGTTGGGATCCAATACCTTCATTGATGATCTGGTTAGTCCCATGTGGACTTCAATTACAGCAGATGAGGTTGTTTCAAAAGATTGCTTTGCAGGAACAGAGACTTGTGAGGGACATGAGCTCACAGATGGAACTGGCTCAGTTGGTGCAGTTTGATGCCCTTTGAGGTTAGGGAGTAGCCTTCAGTTGGAAGATTGTGTTCCTTCAAGAACATTGAAATTAAAAGAATGGGGCACAATATGGGAGGGCTCAACAAGATTTGAGGCTGAGCTTCCATCGAGTGGCTTGCTAGGACCTGAGAGGCTCTCTTCAGCATCATTGCAAAAGACTGGGGACTCAATCCTCTGATCATCTGGAGAGCCTGGTGTTTTCTAGCCAACTCCTCATCACCCATAGAAAACTGAAGATGCAAAGTTTTAGGTGACACCACCTCAATAAGTGGCTTAGCGGTAGCAATACAGATAGCCCTCAACTTACGACGGTTCATTCAGCGACCGTTCGAAGTTACAACAGCGCTGAATGAAGAGACTTACGACCCGTCCCTGAAGTTACGGCCATTGCAGCACCCACGCGGTCACGGGATCAAAATTCGGGCCCTTGGCAGCCCGCCCGAACTTACAACCGTAAGGGCGCTTCAACTCCCCCCCTTCACCTATTTCCCCATCTATGCACTTTGGGCCCCTGCTGTCCTAGCTGACCTTCACTGTCTTCTTGCTCCCATTGCTGACCAAGCATTCCCGGCCTGGCCCTTCGTGAGGCAACTGCTGCCCGCACAAGGCTGTCTTCCCAAGGTCGCGTACAGCAGTTTCCTTGCGAGACCTGGGGAAGATGGCCTCACGTGGCCAGCAACTGCCTCGCGAAGTGCCAGGGCAGGCGCGCCTTGTCAGCAGCGGCAGCAAGAAGGCGGCGAAGGTCAGCTGGGGTGGCGGAGCACAGGGGCCGCAAAGTGCAGGGTGGCGAGGGCGGCTGCAGTTGGGACTGGGCTGGGGCTTCCCAGGAAGCGGTGGCTTTGCGCCACGCTGTTGGGCCAGGCTGGACCGGAGCTTGGCACTGCGGCTCAGGGGTTTTTTGCAGCCTCAGAGCTGCGGTGTGCCAGGAAGCCCCTTTGTGCCGTGCTGCAGGGCCGTGCTGGGGCTGGGCTTCGCGCTGCAGCTCAGGGGCTTTTTGCAGCCCCACAGCCACAGCGCACCAAGAAGCCCGAGCTGCAGCGTATTCTTTCCCCGGCCTTCCTGAACTCATGCCACACCGCAGCACCACCACCCCAACTCGAGTGCGACCTGCGCTGGCCCTCCCAGTCCTCCCCCACTCTCCAGCGGCACCCCGGCATTCCTTACCTGGGACTGCCTCTTCCTGCTTAACAACCCGCGTGTCTTTTTCTTGCTAAGCGATGCAGTCATGTGACATCACGCTTTACAACTGCTTCGCTTAGAGACAGAAATTCCAGTCCCAATTGTGGTTGTAAGCCTATAGTAGCTAACAGAGTCTTCTTAAGGCTATCCAGCCTTTGTAAAACATCCTCTTGCTCAACCTTGGGCAAAGCTCCAAAGGCACTCATAAGTACAGCTTCGTCCATATCAGACCTGGCCTCATTCTGCATATCCACCTTACTCCCAAGGCCTTGCTTAGCCAAGGACAAACAGGGAGAGGAGATACTGTTGGTAGCAACAGGCTTATTATTTGGAAGACTGTGTAAATCAAAAGTAGCAGAGCTGAACAAAGCGACTGCCCCTCCGTCACAAAAAACTCCGATTGGAACAATCCGAAGGTAGCAAGAAAAGGTTTCGTTTTAAGCAACGTGAGAGATATAGCCGGTTGCTTAAAAGTCAGTAAGATTCGTTTACTGCCAGGCAGCTTGGGAGCCACTCAACCAGGCACAAATCTATTTGCCGACGGTGCAGCAAAGAAGCTGTCCCAGAGAAGTTAGAACTGCTCTTTTGGAGACCCAGCGACTGGAATTAAGGCTGTTCAAAGATATATGGAGAGCAACCTGATTTAATTGCAAGGAACGCGCAAGCTTTGATGAGGTAACTTCTTTAACAGCTTGCACAGTCCCACTGACATCTTTATTGGCCTGTGATTTATTGCTACTCAGTCCTGAGGAATGTTGCTTCACTGAGTGGTCTGTTTGGGCTTGGGCTTCAATAAAGGCAGAGTCTCTTTCTGTATGCTTTTGTGCAAAAACCTCAAAGTCACTTTTTAAATAGATCCAAGTTATTTTTAATGGTAGCTAATTGCTCGAACACTGAAATAACAGTTTGTGCTGTGAGCAGACATTGTTTTGCCATGAATTCAGTTGAGCCACCCGGTGGCAACAGCTTCTCCCAGTCCTTACCCTGTGCGATCTTGTTCTTATTTTCTTTAGAAGAGACTGGAGAGCTAGTGGAATGGACTGAAGAATGATGGGGGAGGGCTGGCGTAGTATCGGACCGGTCTATTAAATAATCTCTTAAGAGAAACAGAAAGTCCCGATAATTTTTCTCTTTCTGTGGACGTCCCATTCAAGAGCCTCAAAATTATTAGAGATGGGAAATGGCGTTAGTTTACTTACTGTTTCCTTTTGTAGGAACAGATCATCAAGTTTTGGCTCTTTGGCTGTCTCGGAAGAGTGCCGTGAGCCAGGACTAGCTCTGTGACACTTCTTCCTTTTCTCCATTCTCCTGAGTCAGAAGTCTTTTCAATTCTCTTTTCTTCTCAGTGCCTGACTCCTACCTTTTTTTTTTCCCTCCCAGGAAGTTACAGATGTATAAGTGATAATATTTGCTTACTTGAGTAAGTCTTAACCAACACTAAACCGAAGAGGCAGGAACATAGAACAAAGAGCTTGCAGAGGATGATGCTAATAGGTTGCCATCTTGCACCTCACGCCCGCTGAGTGAGCAAAGGCAAGGCTCGTGCGCCAGCCATTCAGCAAGGTGCCAAGCTTCTTAGTGAGACGGAGACATCCTGCAGCCTGAGAAAGCGGAAGGGTGCACTGGCAACAAGAACTAGACATGAAGACCTTCTCCTTGGCCCTCTCCCTAATAGGACAACCCTAAAGGGGCAACCTGACATCGGTGTATGTGATTCATGGTTACTGAGATTTTATTGGGCCTCGATTTGATTTCTTTTGGTTTCAATGGAATGTTTTGGGTTTTTTTTTACTTTGGCAGCCAGAGATTTTTGGATAGATAAGCAGCCATATAAACCGGATAAATAAATAAATAAACCGGATTAATAAATAAATAAATAAACCTGCAGGCATGCACGTACACACCCTTTCCCAATAGGACGGTCCGTGCATTCTGACTTGACCCGGGGGATGCCACAATGCTCTCAGAAAAGCACACATTCACCGGCTAGCATTGCTGTCATTGGAGAAGTTAGTTACGTATTACCCTCAGCCTTCTTCTTGCTGTGGCATGGAACCCATCACGGCCATAAACCAGCAGGCATGAGCTGCTATTGGGAAAGAACTAAAGCTTAGGACTACAGCACACTCTTACATGCAGGGGAACCCTAATTCAGTCCCTGTTGCTTGGGAAAACAGGGTTGAGACGCTTCTCGCCATATGGCTCAATCACCATTACCAGGGAAGAAATGGCGAACTGGAGACGGCTCTGCTGAGAGCCGAGCTGACTACGGCGGAATGAAGAGCTGGCGAAGGGACCGGCTCTTCAGGATTCCTCTCCAGACAAGGAGAGGACTTGGGATTGTCCACATGTGCTCCAGACAGTTGCTCCTCGCAAGCAGACCACCAGACAATGGTCTCCGGCGGGTTGAGAGCTCTGGGAGATGAGGGAATAGCCATCTTTTTGCTCAAGCCGTGGTCGGTGCCTTTTCAAAGGACACTGGGTTCACATACTTCCTTTCTTAATCACTTTTGGAAATTGCTTGCTAACTGCTTTTCAGATATTAGGAACCTTCAGAATGGCAAGTTTTACTACACCGGGTGAGTTTCTTTCAATCCTTAGTGAAAGAAGTTTTAAATACAAATATAAGGACTTAAAAAATTCCTTTTTTGGAATAAACAGCAAAAGGGTGATTAGAACGTTGATTTTGGAAAGTTACAAATGGACTAAGGGTTGGACTTCCGGTGGGGATCATGGCCGACTTAACAGCCTTGTCCACGAGCTCTGTGTGGACAGAACTGACAACGCGTTTTTTTTCATGAGCAAAGAAAAAGCTCGGAATCATCCCATTTCGTCCTCCAAAACGTCGCCTTGCAGCCTGAAAATCGCAACAGCGAAGACCTGGTAAGAGACGACGGGAGGCTGGGAAGCCATCATGTCCAGCCCGCGTTTGTAGCCTTAATGGACATTAGGTCAGCCCCCCCACTTCTAAACCACCCAATTTATATTTTTAAGTTTTCTTACCCTAAGAGAGGCTTTCTACAACAAGAAAAAGCTGATTCTCTTGGTGCTTATCATTATGTCTGGATTAATTTTAAAAAACCTTTTGTTTAGTCTTTGGCTTATTTCCTGTTCAATTTTAAGGTGGACTGATCATCTCCCCGTTACTATTTTTGTATTTAACTTGAAGGACATAACTTTTTCTTATACATAGCTGTTTTGATTTTCCATTTTTCTGTTCACATTTTGTAGTTGCTGGTTAGCATGCATATATACATACATACATAGGCAATTTCATTTAATAATTTTGCAAGCATTGTATTAACATTAGCTCCGATCTGCTTCAGTTAAGTCTCCAGTGGGCGCGATAATCTACTAAAATGGAAGACCACCTGCATTGTATTATCATTAGCTCCGATCTGCATTGTATTATCTTTATTGCATTTATTAATACTTAATTATTAATCTGCATTGTATTAATTATTGTAATGAATCTGCATTGTATTATCATTAGCTCCGATCTGCTTCAGTTAGGTCTCCAGAGGGCACCATAATCTACTGAGACGGACAACCTTAAAGAAATATTTGCAGAGCTATGCTCTGGGCTCCGTTCGGATTTCAAAGAGATTTTTTATGACTCTCGCCAAGCCATTATGCAAGATATTTGGGATATTATAGAAAATATCACTGCTAAAATGTGTCAACTGGCTGAAGATGTTCTGTGAAGGGACGAAGAAATTTATCAAGAGGGGGATTTTTTTCCTGACAGGGAGAATAATCTCTTTCAAGAAATGCCAGGCGAACATACTTTGGTGAAGAAGGAGTTAAACTTTAACTTGCAAGATACTGTCCAAGTTGTTTTCCTAAAGGATTGTTATGAGAACGAAGCTGTGTTGTATGGGAAGATTTCTACCGAGGAATTTGATTTTCTTTTCAGGGGGGAAGTTGGATTGTCTAAGTTTAATTTTATTATGAAAAATGCCTTAGGCACAAGATGGAGACAAGTAAATACTCTGGTATATTTTGATGTAGGATAAGAAATTAAGAATATGCATTTGGATTGATATTAAGGCTGGTATGATTCAATTTTTCTTTAATTATTTAAAGTTTGCTTGATTTTTTTTATAGAAATTAAGAATATGTATTTGGATTGACATTAAGGCTTGTATGGTTTTATTTTTTTATTGGTTTATTTTTTAAAGATTTATAAGGTATAAGTGTTTGGTTTTAGGTTTAATAGGGTTAAGACTACTATAGTATTATTAAGTATAAAAGTAGATAATTTAAATGTTTTTATAATTTGATTTATATTATTTTGGATTGACATTAAGGCTTGTATGATTTTATTTTTCTTTAATGGTTAAAAGTTTGCTTGATTTTTTAAAAAGATTTATAAGGTATAAGAATAAGCGTTTTGTTTTAGGTTCAATAGGGTTAAGATTGCTATAGTATTATTAAGTATAAAAGTAGATAATTTAAATGTTTTTATAATTTGGTTTTTATTATAGTGGCCAGAAATATATAGAATAGTGATAGGAAGGAAATATTTAATAAATAGGTTCCTTTGGGTGGGGGAAGTTGATTTAGAGGTTTATATATTTGTTTATTTCTCTTTATACAGTATATAAGGGGAAAGAGCAATTGTTTTAAGTGATTTTTATTATGTGTTTATGGAATGATTTATAGAAATAATGTGATTTGGGTTAAAGTTAGAGCAAGGAATTATGGAAATTGCTGAATATTCTCGTTGTTGAAAGTCGGAAGTCATCTTGTAATCTCTCCAAAAATCTTTTTTCATTTTGTTTTTTCACTTTTTTTCTTTTTTGTAGTTTTATAGTTTTTATCTTTGCTTTAAATTTAATAAAAATTCTTATTACAAAAAAAACACACCCACAAATGGACTAAGGGTCCAGGTGGATGCTGTTGTTTTGAATTTATATATATAAAATCTTCCAAACACAGTCTGTCTATAATGGCAGACATTCTTAAAATTAACTTCTGGGTCCATTGTTCACAAATTTAAGTGTTCTTCTCCTTTAATTATAATCTTTAGTTCCTTCTGGTTCCCTCTAGTGTCCAACCTACCCAGAAGTTAATTTTAAGAATGTCTGCCATTATAGATAGACTGTGTTTGGAAGATGATATGGAAGAGAAGCAAGTTTTAGCAGATAGGACTGAGACGATTTGAAAGTGGATTTAAAAATGACGGGCTATGGGAATGATGTGGAAGGAGATGCTACATTGGATATATGAAAATTAATTTTCATATACAATCTGTACTTTTGAATATTTTAATTCAAAGCTTTCTGGAAAACATATACTACTGTTTGGGGGGGGGGGAGATTCTGCATTAGAAAAATATTCCAATTCAAAACTTCCTGGAAAATGTACTGTTAGTGAAAGGAAGAGATTCTGCTTGAGTCTTAGAAAGCTGTACCAGTGAATGGCAGGGTTCCTACAATACACTGATCTTGATAAAAATGTTGTGGTTGCATTCACACAACCTGCTAAGTTCTGCAACGGCCAGAACTTCGAGGATTGGTCATAAGTGCCACTCATTCAGTGTCGTCGCAACTTCGAACAGTTGCTGAACAAGCAAGGACTTGACTTCAAACAAGGGCAAGCTATTCAGAGGACAACTTAGCGTTAACGGAGAAGCTTCAAATGTTCAAGTTCCCATCAAAGTATTTGCTAAAGACTAAGAAAGATGGTTTTCCCTATTTCTCCAACAACACTACAACCTAGTCTATGATCCTGCCCATAATATGCATTTATAAAATGCCAGCAGGGATGAGAGGGTGCCTGGTGGAACACTCTCCCTAAAGGGTGGGGCTTGACACCTGCATTCCTTTTTCGGCGCCAGGCAATGAACTTATTTCCTACAGCCTTTTAAGAAGATTCCGCTCTGCTGATTGGTTTTGCGTTCACTTTGTCTGTGGCTCTGAAGTTATTTTCCATATTGTATTGTGGGTCAATGTATTTTCCACCAAACTTGATGGCGGATCCATTTTTATCTTGTCTTCAAAATAGGGGCAGGCCATTTGTAAAGTGTGAGGGAGGTGCTCCATCACTTTCTGACCTGTTGAACAGCCAAAGAGGCAAAACCCGTTTTACTACAAATGGCTTCTTTTTTGATGGTGTTGGGTATTGGGGGGTGGCCTCCCACCCCCCATTTTAACTTCTATTTTCAGAGAACGGGAAAAACCGTCTCACTAAAATTCAGTCACTTATCATCAACATTTTAAGAGAACAATCTCAGGAACCACAAACGGGATTCCGGGAACCACCTCTTCCATAAAAGAAAACGGGGGACTAAATACAGTCAAAAATAGGTTGCAATTTTAAAGCCAGCCTGATAAGCATTTTCACGGAAGGTTAAATGGAATTCAGTAGCTCGCCCAGTGAACTTAGGGTAGATTTGAAGCAAGAATTACTCAAATCCTTTTAAGAAGCTCAGCTTTTGCAACTGTACTTATGTATACACCCATCCCCAGGTTGTTCCAAAGGGGCAGGACTGAAATTACAGCATTCCGTCCCCTTGCAAAGACTTACAAACTGGAACTTTGCCAAGTGACAGCCCTTTAGTGGCAGATGGTTTAATAGGACCATGGTAGCTTGCAACCAAAAATGTTTCAAAGCTTACATTATGCTCCAACAAAAATGGTTGACCAAGTGCAGGATGCCAGCCTGCAGCTTAAAAAGAAAAAAAAAGAAAAAAGGGGGGGGAGCAATTTTTAGTTTGCATGGCATGAATGCCTACAGATGTTGGGTTTTTACCAAACCTACTTAAACATTAATTTATTTGATTTATAAGGCCGCCCAACTCGACCAGTGTGCATGCTGTGTGGATACAGCCTAAGGATTCCTTCTAGAGCAGAGCTTTCCAAACTTTTCATGTTGGTGACACAATTTTTAGACGTGCATCATTTCGCGACACACTCTTACAGCAGGGCACAAGGCAGGCACTAGGACCTGCGCGGAATCACAGCAGGTTTGGAGGCAGCAAGGCACAAGGCAGGCACTAGGTCCTGCACGGAATCCTGGCAAGGTTTGGAGGCAGCAGCAACCGTGACACACCCAGACACTGCAGCAGACCCACACACAGTTTGGAAAGCTTTGTTCTAGAGTGATACAACTATGTGATAAGATGGTCATCAGTTAAGGTGACTTTCAGAGGGAATTAAGAAAATGTGCAGAGTTCACCAGTCATGGTGCCTATACATTGATCAAAGACACAATGCTCTGCATTTCAGCCCCTGGAAAATGTGACCTGGTACTATTTCCCAGTTGGCCACTGTAGGAACAAGATGCTGAACCAAGCTGGCTTTGTTCTTACCCAACAGTTTTGTATTTATGATGAAGAAAGATTTATCTCCAAACACTTGGCAACCCTAGCATGCAATAGCTGCATTATCATAATCTGCTTAAACCAGTTAGTGCCTCAGCCCCTTTTCGGGATTTGCACATTACATTACACCAGTGTTTCTCTACCTCAGCAACTTTGAGATGTGTGGACTTCAACTCCCAGAATTCCCCCAGCCAGCATTCTGGGAGTTGAAGTCCACACATCTTGTTAGCATGTTGCTGAGGCTGAGAAACACTGCATTACACCATAAAGCAAAACAAGATTCAGGCTAACCACACTCAAGGTGAAGGGTGTACAGGGAGCCAGTAGGCCTTCAACTGATCAGGTGAAGTGTTTGGGTGTCCACTGTCGTGCAAGATCAGACTCAACTACTGTATTCATTCAAATAGTTGAACACAACCCTGGGCAATCTCACTGGCATGCTAAAGAGATGCTACCCTTGCCCTGTTCTTTTATTATTATTGTTTTAAAAATCACTCGAACCAGATACTCAAGATTGTATCACCTTTTGTAAAGAGAGCACTAAGCATCTTGTCTAATCATTCCTGTCACGCCTGCTTTCAGAGCATAATTCTTTTATGAAGCTGTCTAAGCTAGTGGCTCTCACTACATCTCAGAGCAGAGAGTTTCACAACCTATCCTAAAGTCCCTCTTTCCTTGTCCAACCAACTTAAGAGTTGGCTCAAAAAGTGACCAGCCAAGCATAGAGTCGTGGGGTTTTTGACTACAGAGACAGCAACACCACATACATGGTGAAGTGGATCTAAATTAAAAGGAGCGAATAATGAGCCAGAGTTGAAGAAATGACGGGGAAGAGTTTCAGAATTTGAGAGTAGCAATACAGGGGTGTAAGCCTACCTGACTCCGAGATTTTCAATTGGGGCTTGGAATCTTCGCTTTCCCCAGTACAAGAAGGGGAAAAAGGGGTTCCCATTTTTTGCCAACAGCAAATTTGGGGGGGGGGGGCTGAAAACAGCTTGGCCTCTGCCATCTGAATACGATGCATTATAAACTATTTAAATTGGATTTTAGTGCTAAAGGCAAATTGTAACAGCTATATCATGAATTTATGGCAGACCTAAAGACTCTCAACTTAAACCATTAGGGCATAACTTTCCAAACTGTGTGTCGTGACACTTCAGTGTGTCGCAACACACAGTTTAGTGTGTTGTGAAGTGGTGACGTGGGGGTGTGCGCGGCACCGGAGTGTGAATGGCGGCAGTGAAGACGGCAGCAGCGCACCATCAGCGCTTCCGCGTTTTAGCAAGGCCGCCGCCGCTACTGCCGCGCACACCGCCGCCGTGCCCCCGCCGCTGCCATGCCCCCGCACCCCCCCGTGCCGCCGCAGAGGGCTTGGTTTCATCTATATGACAATACAGTTAGTCAACCCAATGTGCTACAGCTATAATTTACATGACCAATCCAATCTTCTGGAGGGTAATGATTGGAATGGAATGCTAACCAGTTTTCTTGGTCTAAAACCAAGAAAAAACTTGGTCTAAAATGGCTGGGGAATTCTGGGAGTTGAAGTCCACCCGTCTTAAAGTTGCCAAGGTTGAGAAACACTGGTCTAGAGCAATGGTTCTCAAACTTTGCAGTGCTGCAATCCCCTAAAATAATAAATGAATTTGTGTGAAGCCCTACCCCCCGAAAAAAGTAAAATCTAATTGATATTAGGTTTGGACAAGAAATAAATACGCTACTTTGAATTATTAAATTTTAAATCTATGTATCCCAGGTGTTCTCAAACTTTGCACTCCATCAAGTAGCTAAAAGGAAGAGCAAAGCCCAGAGAGTTTTGACAGCGCTCTCACTGTCTCTGTGCAAGCCTGAGCAGTTGTTTTAAAAAGAAAATGATTTAACCCCCAGGGAGTTCCAGCCCATGCTTTAAGAACCCCTGTTGTAAAGGAATAGGTTTAAATAAAAGCTGCTGCTTAATTCTGTGTTTCACAGCACAGAAGAGAAGTCATCTCTGCACACTGGAAAGAAATCTGCTCTTTTAGAATCACCCCTCGTTTACAAATCTCACATTTATATCACACGGTTTTACCAGCTATAAAGCATTCAGAGGTTAATGAAGAGGCCAGTAGCATCTATGGACAGTGTCCTCCTGAAAATTCCCAATGGGAGATCTACCTCCACACAATGCTGTACCTTACACAGGACGAAAACCACTGATTTTAACCCCTGAACCAAGAAAAAACCATATTTTAGCAGTATGTTATCTGTGCTTCCCAGCCCAATTATTCTATGAGATCTTACTCCTGGAAAATGTTATCAGCTGAACAGTAAGGGATACTCTAAAATATTGTGATTGGTATGTTATCAGTTCCAACACGGTCCAAAACTCCCTAGTAGCACTTCATTTATGGCAGCTCTACTTCGAGTTGAGCTCATTTCAAAGACTGTATTTACTGAAGTTTCTATCCCACTTCTTCTTAACTGCAGAGGGCTTATGAATGCACCTTTAAAACAAATCAGGCTTCAAAAGAGGAATAAGGCACGCACAAAACTCACGACAATGTTGTGAGCAGGACACGAGAAGAAAAACCAGCCTAAAACCAGTGCTAGAATAAGCACCGAAAAGGTTGCAAAAGCAGTAATTTTCAAGTACTATAAAAATGGTTTTTAACATTCTTTTAGCAGAGGAAATATAAATACAGCCTCTCTCACTAAGGCTGGGGAGCAAGACTTGTGTTGAGGGCACTGCTACCAAGAAGACTCGTCTCTGGGCCCTTCTAGGCAAGCTTAAAGCAAAAGAGGGGAAAAGGAAAGGGGGGGGAACATACGGGAAGTGGTCCCCCCAATGGGGGCTGGGCCAGGCCTTTTCCTTTGCAAAGAAAAATACCAACTATTCACTTATCTCACCTGATTCTTCTTCTCCAGTGCTACCAAGACAACAGGGACCTAAATCACGTGACATGAGCGCAACGTCTGCAGAAATATTGCAGGATTCAGGCCTTAAAGAGAAGTAGGCCCGCATTCAAACGGTCTTCCTCTGTGCAAAGTTCCAGCCTGCTCCCACTACTAATGTTCAGTACTGCACTGTGCCACATTCTGGACTCTTGCTGGACTCTGACCATCTTGCCACATTCCGCACCAATAGCATGTACACAAACACACACAGGGCGGGGCCTGTTTCTCCTGCTAAGTCCATGTCTGCAATCTTCCAAAGATGAGGAACAGCTGCTTCCTACTGGGCTAAACTTTTCCTATATAGCTGGGAGCAGGGCCCACTGCACCTGTTGCACGAGATTGGGAAGAGCACCTTCTTAAAGCACTAGATTGGGCCCCAAGGGAAAGAACCAGGATTCACAAAGCCTGGCCTTCTACGAACAGTTCCAGTTCTACATTTAGAGCATAGCTTTCCAAAGTGTGTGTCGCGATACACTACTGTGTCGCCTGCGGTGTCATGGTGTGCCGCCCGCAAACCCGGAAGCGCTGATGGGGGGAACCGGAAGGAGTGGCACCCCCGCCAATCAGTGCCGCCCGCAGCACTGATTGGCGGGGGTGCCGCCCTTCCGGTTCCCCCCATCAGCGCTTCCGGGTTTGCGCGCGGCACACCAGGACGCCGCCACGCCGCCACTGTTTGTGTGTGTCGCCAACATGAAAAGTTTGGAAAGCTCTGATCTAGAGTATGCCAAACTGTTCTGGGGGTTGTCGAACAGTTTCATTCAGAGGACTGAAGTCTGCTGGACCACCCTGGAAAAGCTGGATTGGTGGGAGCCAGAGAAGGAATGAAACATTCTGGAGAATATTAGGTTTTCAACATACCAGGAAAGAACTATAAATGAAAGTTTAATTTAAGGGACCAAGTGGGGCAAGAGGGTGACCATTATCTCCAACTGTCCATTAAACCAGAATGACAACCCTGCAGCAGTGACATCATTATGTACGTGACACAGATGACATCATTTGCGTCAATTTAGATCATTTGCGTGACATCATGCAAACAATCCAATTCATGTAATGATGCCTTTATGCAAATGACATAAACTTGCTGCACAAACACGTGGCATTCAAAGTGTCTTATACTGAGGTCTGGTAAAGTGAGATTTCACTGTAATAAACTTCCTACTTAAACTGTTTATTAGAGTTACACAGAAGAGAGGGAAGCAGGTTACCTAGGTCCTGAAAGCACAATGCATTTAAATGCTAGTTTTTTTTCTTGCAGATGCAAAGGCATATTGTACAGCCACAAAGAACAGCTACTGCAGAATACAGGAATCTAGCCATATTTAACTGTGAGCTCCAGGATTTAAATCCTGGGTCTTTTTCTTCTTCCCTTACACAGGAATGGCATTCTTGCTGCTTGTTTCTCAGCCTGAGATGCTGAGAGCACTTGCACAGTGTTTTGCTAACAGTCTCATCTGGTCTTACAGTTTACTTCTGGCCATGGGGGCTTCAGGCCTCCCAGCCCCAAGCTGTTAACTTGAGAACACATTCACCCAACCAATAAACCATCCACTAGCAGAGCCTCCTTCTGGTCTGACTGAGCTTCAGTTGGCCAGCAATCACCCAGTCCATTACGACAGGGGTCCCCAACCTGTGGGCCGTGACCTGTTAGGAAGTGGGCCACGGGGCTCCCTCCTGCAAACCCTGCCCCCCCCCGGTGCGCGCAATTACCCCACCCCAGTGCGTGCGATTGGCTCCCGCCTGCAAACCCCGCCCCCCGGTGTGCACGATTGGCTCCCGCCTGCAAACCCCGCCCCCCAGTACACGCGATTGGCTCCCACCTGCAAACCCCGCCCCCCAGCCCGTGGAAAATTTTTCTTCCACGACCAGTCCCTGGTGCCAGAAAAGTTGGGGACCGCTGCATTACGACACTATCAATATGTTCTCTCTAACCTGATACAACTCATTCCAGCCAGAAATGATGCTATAAGGTAGTGTTTCTCAACCTCAGCAACTTTTGATGTGCGGACTTCGACTCTCAGAATTCTGGTTGGGGGATTCTGGGAGTTGGTCCACACATCTTAAAGTTGCTGAGGTTGAGAAACACTGCTATAAGGTGCCGGCTTAAGTTTTCTTCAGGGGCAATTAGCTGAAATATTTTGAACTGGAGGTGCCAGGATCTTCTCATATGCAAAGCGTGTGTTTGCCACTGAGCCACGATTCTTTCAGTATTTTGTTTTTAGGGAATCCAACTCAGCGTCAAACTCCATAAATAGAAACAGCTGCATGTATTTCACGTTGTACTGGTCCTAGGATCAATATCAGTATTTTCTACAAAAGCTATTCAGAACTCTAGGCTGTGGCTCACTTAAAAATAAAGATGTCAATTCTGCACATTTACTTAACAAGAAGAACCATGGACTTCAATATTGCTAAGCTTTGGGGTATCCAACTACATAGCACATGGATCCGCCTGGATACCTCTGAAGTCATCACATTCTCCCAGGCCAATCTACCTTACTGGTTATATGAAAATTAAGGCAGATTCTCAATTAAACCACCTTGAGCTAAGAAAGGTAGGATATAAACCTTAGTACTAATAATCTTATGCCACTCTCGTTTTAAAGCTTTGAGTCACTTTCACTAGAATCTAAGCACAGAAATATAGATATATTTGATACAGATATCAAGACATTTGAATTTGCAACAACAGCCTGACATTTCTAGGATCTTGGCAACCTGAAGGCCTGAGACCTTCTCAGTTCATTTTACCCATTTTGGTATTTATTTTATTGTCAACCTGAATCAGTATTTTAAACTTTTGAGACAGTATTTGTTTTAAAAGCAGGGTATAAATCGGGTAAATAAAACAGCAACAAGCAAAGTAAGATAAAGATAAAGGTGGGGAATGTGAGATGGATGAACCAACCAACCAAGGTTTAAACAATGGACATGTTACGGTCCCACCCAGCTGCCACCCCCTCCTTTCTTACTGTCTTGCGCTCTCGCTTTGGTGGGATCGGTGGTTGTGGATTCATCATGACCTGGGAAGTTGGGAATTGTTGCACATTCTGCGCAGGATAATATGCACCAGCTGAGGGAGAAAAGAGGAAATTAAGTTATTGCAGTCCCAGGACCCTAAGGGGACAAATCATATAGGCAGGCTGGGTTTTGAGAGTCTCTAGCACAGCATTTTTCAACCTTGGCAACTTCAAGACGCGTGGACTTCAACTCCCAGAATTCCCTAGCCAGCCATGCTGGCTGGGGAATTCTGGGAGTTGAAGTCCACACGTCTTAAAGTTGCCACGGTTGAGAAACGCTACTCTAGCATCTCTAAAGACAAACTGCAAAGTACAAAGTTACCTCTTAGCTAGTGTAATGGAAACCACTGCTCAGCCTCCCATACAAGAGAAGGCATGTCACCTCTGAGACTCACAAAAATTACTTTTTTTTAGTGGCTAAAATCTCTCAAGATTGCCAAATCTCACAAGAACTTGGGCAGGGCAAGCATGCCCAAATCATGCACGACTTTGGGATGAGAAGGAAGAACACAACTTTTTTCCAGCTATTTTGAAACGAAAGCGGGAAGGAGCACTTCTCTAGCATCGTGAAAAATTGTGCGATTTTTCCTGGAAAGGCTGACAACTCCTGCCCTGCACACATACACACCACCCAACCCCTCCTCAAACAACCCTGGCTTATAAATTATGGAAGCTCCTAGCTGAGGCGGGGGAACGTGTTCGACTCTGGCATTAGTCAGGAATGTCAAAAACCTGACCCAACAAGTCAAAACAAAGAGCGTCTCAGCATTCTCCTCTCCCGGTTCTGAGCATCCCTAAGCCACCCCACTTCCTCACCCAGGGCAACCCCTCATTTGAAGCGGCCACACCCTGTCCCAAGTCAGGTCAAGGTATGTTTGACAGCAAAACTGGGTGGTAGTTCAACTTGTAAGCTCATCTGGAGACATGGAGGAAGAATAAAGTGTACGATGGCTATCATCTGGAAGGACGTTTCACAGAAGGCGCGGGGCCACCTACTCAGCTCTGCACCCACTTCTTTTTCAAACCAGCCAAATAGGCAGAGCGGACCCAATTTCTTTTCTGGACCCAAAGCAAAAGGAGTAGGAAAACCAATACAGAAATCAGCAGCAGCTCAATGTCACCAGCCATTTTCCACGTGTGAAGGTCATTTTCTTCCCGGGCCTATTGCATTCACCCCAGTACTTTTCCTGGGCAAATGAGTTTCAAATCTGAAGCCCTACAAGAGAAAACTGACAGAACCAGAACAAAGGAATAAGCTCTGGGAATGTATGCATGCCCAACTATGCAAGAAGCCTAACCTTTTCAGAAACTTTCCTCAGTGCCTTCAGAAATTTTGGATTGCAGCTCTCACATTCTCATCCACTGGCCATGTTGGCTGGGAATGATGGGCATTGTGATCAAGCAACATGTCTAATCTTGCCATGGTTGTGATCTGAAGAGCAATTTGATATCTTGAAAGACTTTAGGTCTGGAAGAGCAGGTCTTGGAAATCACCAAGTCTTCCCCTACATTAGCTTATTATTAAGTTGCACGGCCATCAATCTGCACATAAGCATACAAGCAAAGTTCTGCTTTTCAGACTAAGGATCCAACTCATTCACAGGAACCACCCAGGAACCTCTCGGGAGATCACATATACAACACGTTACAGCTTTCCTCCACACTTGCTCCCCACTAGCTGGCATTTGGGGACATCCTGAT
Source organism: Charina bottae (assembly GCA_023362775.1). NCBI lineage: Eukaryota > Metazoa > Chordata > Lepidosauria > Squamata > Charinaidae > Charina > Charina bottae. The sequence goes on along the minus strand of JALMGJ010000038.1, from coordinate 3,849,331 downwards.
TCTAATCTGAGAAATCATGTAATGACTACCACTAGAAACTGCTGACAGAATCAATCCACCACCACCAATTTCAGCTAAATACCTTTCCAGCCACTGGTTCTCACCACATCTTGCGGCTGAAAATTCCATACATTCATTACACATTTTTTTTTAACATGTACTTTCTTCTGCTGCTCTCAACTTACTAACAAAGTGACATCCTTGGCAAAAGCAGAATTCATACTCTGGTCCATCCAGCCCTAATGTATCCTGAAAAGCATCAAGGGGAGCTAATATGGAAGCACACCTCAGCCAAGTTCCTTCCAGGTATGGGAGATGAAGCCCAAACATCTGAAGGAAATCAGGCTTTAGGGAAAACGAAAGACTAGTGTGTGCTTTCCATAGCTGTTCTATCACATACTGTATCTTGCCTGTAAATGAGGAAAACTTATACAACTTAACTGTTGTAACCCGCCCAGAGTCCCTTGTATGGGAGATGGGCGGGGAATAAATTGAACAAACAAACAAACAAACAAACAAACAAACAAACACATACATACATACATACATACATACAATAGAAGCCAACATTTCAGCCTGGCTGACTTCTGGAATGGGTGTGAACAGAAGGGGACACACAAAAAGACCTCAAATGATAATACTCAGATGTAGCAACCTGTCCAATGGAGGCTACCACAAAACCGGATGATGCTTTGAGGCATTAGATGACCTTGTGGCTCTATAATACAGGGTAGAGAGGTGCCTAAATCCTCAGTGGTACATCTGCTCACTGTTGTCTGTATCAGCGGCAGGCATCTTGAGGACTTCCAGTGTTTTGGCCTACAACTCCCACAATTCCTTGTCACCAGCCCTGCAGACTAGAAGTGAAGTCCAAAACAGGTGAAAGGCACCTGGCTGCCTATTCCATTTGCCGCCTTTTCTATGCACTCTTCTATAGTAAGGGCTGCCCACTGAACCTCATACAACCATCCACCTTTTCGAAAATAAAGCCTGGAAAGAGAACAGCAATGCCAGGACAGGGAGTATTGTTCTATATTGCCTTATAACCATGGCTAAAGTAAAGATGGTTAATACCTGGATCTTTAGGAATTCCAACTTAAGCCACTCTTTGATTTCAAATTGGAAGATGGGGACACGAGCATTATTTTAAAGAAGACACACTGCATGAAAAGCAAGAAGCAGCTTTCTGGGCATCTCCCTTGTGTTCAGAAATCTGCCACCCAATGCCGTATGTGCTACAGAAATTCCTCAGCAACAATCTCCCAGCCAGACTGCATCCTTCTGACAATCTCAGTCCTTGGAAAAAGAGACTAGGGGTGGGGGAAACTCCTCCAAGCTGCTGCACTGACTGGTCTAGCCTGTTTTGAGCACATGGAGGCAGCACACCGGCTATGCTGAGTCATCTGGCCTAATAAACTTTATGGGTGGGGAGCGAGCGCAGTAGAACACACCGATGACAGCCATCTCCGATGCTGCAGCAGCTCAGCCAGCCATCAGGACCCCTCAGCTGCCCTCGTGGGGAAGCAGCTTTGTCCAGCCTGCACCAGTCCTTTAAGGAGCTGGATGGCGGTGCGAAAGACCACCGAGTTCACCTTCTCCTGCCAATTCAGTCCTGTGCAGGGAAAAACAGGGATTGCCATCCCAACCATCTTGCTCTGCCAATCTTAAAAGAGACATGGGAACCATTTCAGGATTCCAAACCTCCACTCTCTTTTCAAAAGACCCCACCGCTAGAAACCCTTGTAGCTCAAGGGTCAAGAGGCCCAAGTCAAGGGCCAGACTCAGCCCCCTTGCTGGCCATACAGCCTTCCACCAAGGGGCCAAACATACCTACCTTTCGGTAAGGGGTACAAGCAGGCGCTTTTTCCCACTGTCGCGCTAGTCAAGAAACAGTGACATGCAGAAATGTGGATGGGATAGGGGCCTCAGCTCACATTTCTGAGCCTACAGGAGCTGCTGGGACAGGTCCAGGCTAAATATAGGAATAGCTGTCAGTGAGCATGTGAGCATCATGTGGGAAGAAGAATCCAAACTGCAAACAACTCAGGAACCAAAGAGTGTTGGAGAAATATCAGGTCCAGGACAGGTGAGGAAAAGTGTGAATCCCAAGAGCAACCATTCTGAATATGCCAGTTCCTGTTCCGTGAATGTGTGTATGTTCACTGACCCTCAAACAGCTCCTAAAAGAGATTAAAGGTGTAACTGGATCAGGAGTTGCCCACAATCCCACCTTTGGTTTCTTTGCTACTGTCGCTCAGAGAAGCAAGCAGGGGCTAAAGTCTGCCCAGCCTCTGGTAGGCCAGTTAAACATTAAACAAGTCCCACCAGAGAGAAAGGGAAGGGGAAGGAGGCCCCTGGAGATGAGGACAGAGTTTTCCGCTTTTCTGAACACATGTGAGCCAGGAAAGAATTACTCTGTGACCACATTTGGGAAGGGGACTGAAAAAAGGGCTAGAAATATATAAACCAAGTACTAAGCAAGAACCCAAGTTGAAGGAAGTTGTGCAGAATTTTCATTTGTTTCTGTGTGATCTCTTGCAAAATGTCCCTATGACAGATCTGACCGTCGGTACAATTCTACCAATATTCCAAGATACGTCAGGCTTCAAAAACACCCTAAAAGATACACTTTTGTAATATCAAAGGTGCCAAGGTATGAGTCTCAGATACCACCATGGGGAGCTTTCCAGAAATCTCTGTGTTTTAATGTTCTAACAATCCCTAAAAGGAACTGCTGGTCCAGGAAGGCTCTGGACTATGGGTGGGTAGCAAAAGAAAAGAGGTTGCCCAATTAATTAAAGGAACCTTTAGGTTTTACAGCAGTGGTGGTACTGAACAAAGAAAGCAGAACTGATGGTGCAACTGGACAAACCAAATCAGCTTCCCGTAGCTCAGAGCTTTTCAGGGTTCTGCCATTCCACAAGATCTGCATGTTTGCTTTGATGTATACTGTGTGCTCTATCTTGTAGAGGCCAGCTTGGGGCGGGTGCACAGTTCTGCTTTGCCTGCAGAGGAACCCAGGCATAATTCCCAACCCACCTGGCTAGCGCTAGCAAAATCCTGCCTGAAACCTTGGAGAATTTCTACCAGTCCATGATGAGCACCTGGGTCGGACCCAGGTCAATGGGTTGGACTTGACAGAAGACAGCGTCCTATGCAGGTCTAGAGTGCACCACTGTGAAGGCACATGAAGGTGGTTGAGATGTCTGAGAGCAAGACTTCTCTACACACTCCTTAGCCTAGCCATTGTTTTGCCACATGGTCAGGCTGTGGGCAAGGGTTCAAAAGATTTTTCCACAAACAGCACAGCTCCAAAGTGAAGCAACTGAAAATCCTAAGATATCAGAACTACTAATGTGTCAGAGGTGAAGCCAGTTTTCCATGATGCAGGTAATCTGACGTCCCACATTTCCATGATCGGCATTCAGTCCAATGACTCACCTACAGTTCAATAGGTACAGCACAGGTTCACACATTTGCCAGCTCAGCAAACACTAAATTGCCCTTTATGTTCCCCAGTTGCCAGCACTTTCTGCTTCCCTTCCAACCTCTCTCCTTCCTGCTAGTAGTTTTGTTCCTTGATGAAAAGAAACTTCCTCATTTAGGAAAAAACAGGGACAGGATTGCAAAAGGCATGTTTCTTTCTAATCGAAGAGAATGTTTCTTTCTGCTTGGTTACTCTTTCCATTGTTTGCTATGCAAATTTAAATTTTGAAAAATCATCCCCTTGACCAATTCTATTGGAGGTTGGGTAGTAGGTACAGTTAGCATGCACCACCACTCTACCTATTTTTGTAGTCCTAGAATGAAAATTAAGGAAGCAAGAGCTTATTCTGCATTCCCAATATTCCCAAAGTTAGAGTTCAAACTCCGCATGTGCTCTGCTTGGAACAGTTGTATATTTCCATCTTTCCCCCAGAACCCTTCTCTTACAGCCTATAATTTCCATCCCTCCAGAAAATGGAATGAAATCTTACTTCTTTGCAATTACATTTACTGAGTAAATTCCTGTGCCACTCCAGCTTTCCTTACCGTTTTCTTCTCCCCTCTTGGCCTATACTTGAAAATAATTACCACAACTCTCGAGAAACATGCATGGCCAACGTATTGCTAGAAATCCTGCAGGATCTTTTGAACATTTTCCCTTTCTGAGTTAAAGGAGCACATTTCCAGTCTTTGGGGAAACCAGAGAGCTAAATTAAACAACAGGAAGGCTATAGTTGCTACGGTTTCTAACAAAAAGTGATTGAAGTGAGATTTGCCTGGTCTCTTCTGAAACAGCTATTGCTCAACATCATCCCAAGTGACAACACACTCCTGGTAAGACAGAGTATGGAATGGAATAAAACAGGAGAGAATGGTTGGGGGAAAAGGTATGTAGACACACGGAAAGCATTACTGAAATGGAGGCTGTTTTGTATCAGACTCCAAATAAACCTTACAACAGTTTCAATACATATTCCAATCAGAGTCTCATTGGGTGGTAGTACCAAGCCAATCTTGGCTGATCCTTGAAGGGTGTCTCTGATTAGCATTTGGATGGAGGACAGCCTGGGAATTACAGGATGATTGGCTAGAATGCAAAGCTGAAAAAAATCACCCTGGAAAAAGGCAGAAGGTAACCATTTCCGCAATGCATGATGCGGTGTCCAGGAATCAAATTCAACTTAAGGCCATTTTTTGTTGTTCTTTTTTATTCCAATCAGAATATTAGGCTTGATATGGTGGAAATCTAGAATTCCTTACCTGCAGGCTCTTTGTAATTGAACCTCAACTTTATTCTCTCTTTAAGGGCTCAATCAAACCAATCTCCTACCAGCAAATTTTCCTCTCCCCACTCCAGGCTTTCCTGGCCATGGTCTCTCTATGTCTTTCCAAGTATTATCCTTAATCGTTTAATTGAGAACAAAATAAATCAACACTCATACCTTATCAGAGCAAAGCCACTATTCAAGGATAAATTGCAAAGGTGACTCAGCCTAAAACATGAGATGGAGCTGCAGAAGTGAGGACAAAGGCAGAAACAGAATGGAAGCCATCAACATTCATGGGGCAGCTAATTCCACGAATAGGCCAAGAGCTTCCACTCAATGTTTCATCAAAATTTCTCAATTCTGCCTCTGATTCCAGATGTATGTCCATATACCTTGAACTCCCACTGGAAAGGTTGGTCATCTTAGGGCGAACACAAGCAATGTATGCAGGCATGCGTTCATGCACTTACCGAAGGTGCCAAATTCTGTGGGGCTGGCTCCAGGGTAAAAGCTGGGGGCACCAGGCTGGACAGGATACTGCTGCGTCGGAACAACATACGTGTTGCGGCCCTAGGTCAGAAAGAAGAAGAGGAGAAATAGAGCAGGTGAACCCTCAAGACTGCATTCAGAAGATGATGAAGCAGGCACCACTGAAGTTCGGAGGTGGCCCAGGGATGTCCATTAGATCCAGCAGCACAGAAGAACTAAATAGAGACTATACTTTGATTGCTGATCCTACCAGAGGTTTTATGGTGGGAGGGTCCTCGAGCTGCGGCATTCAATGATTGAGTAAAACCTCCAGAGAGATGGTGCAACTAGATGAAGAAATGCTTCTCCCAACCTTAGCTGTTTTTGAGCCACGCAGACCCAATTCATGTACTCACTCCTTGTCTGGTATACCCAAAGGTGTCCATCCACCGAGTTCACTGATAGTGGTGGGCACCAAAGCTTTCCAATACTGTTTGCTGAGAGGGTGTTGGCTTCCCCTCTAATTTCCTTCCCCTCCTCAGATCTAGCCTGGCTCCCCTTAAGGTGGCGAGCCTCTGCTCAGGGAGTCTCAGGGAGCACCACCCGCCACCGATTTCTTCCCAGCAAGTTAAAAGCAGCCATTGGCTCACAAGTACCCTTTGCACAAGTACCCTTTGCACAACACCTTCAATACCAAGGGCTGTCATGAAGAGGAGTCTATTCCACTCTGCTCATTTTGCAGGGGGAGCACATGGAGCCCTTAATGACAAACGGCAATGAATCTGTGATTTAAGCATCATTCTGCAATCGTTTTTCTCTGAAAGGAGATGGTGCTCCTGCTTGAGATACAAATCTCACAAGGCAATCTGAGGTTCTCCTTCGCATCTCTGACAGCGTAAGATTTGACCTGCTAGACACACCTCTTGCGAGACTTCGGGGGGGGGGGCTCACAGCTATTTGACAATGTGGCCTAAATTAGATATTGGAAGAGGCGAAGAAGAGCAGGGGAGGAAACTGGATGACCATCCAGGGGAAGAGGCTCAAGATGCAGCTGATATAGCACAGCGGGATTTCAATCACATTAAAATCTCACACGGATTAAAGTACGTATATGTATCATCAATATACAACAGCCCTAAACCTACACAATATGTTTTTAAGTGATGAACCCACGAGTTGCGCAAGGCATCATCTGTGGGTTATTTCCTTTTACATAGCAGACCTCCTTTTTTGAAAATTACGCTTGCCATCTGTATTTCGAACTTGTATGATTACAAAAACATCAGAGCTACTTTTTTTTAGCTGGTCAAGATGTCACTCATATTTATTGAGTGGCTGAACTGGAGGAACTGGCCCCAACTGAATAACCTGAGACAGAAACTTAAGAGAGCCCACGTTACATCTTGATCTTCAATAGCAATCAGAGTTCCCCGTTGGGGGAGATGGGCAGTGGTATAAATTTAAATAATAAATACATTTAAATAATAAATAAATCAGAAACACTTTCACGTGTGAACTATTGAGATTAGACGCCACGTTTGCAAGAGCTCACATAAGGCTTCCTTAGCAGCCGTTCCTCAGTCCTGGACAAGTTACAGAAATCAAGCCAAGCTCATTTCCTGAAATGGTGCAAAATACTTATTTTGTTCCAACTGGTTTGGGACAGGCAAGGAAAGAAAGGTCACAGGAGCTGTCCTTTGCTACTGACTCACAGTGAGAGCCGTTAAATCCCATGAAATAAAATAATCAACCCACAAGCTGGGTTGTACAAGCGGCTCAGTAACTAGGAGTCGAGTCACCTCAGGTAAGCCCAATCTCTGTTGTTGCCTCCTCGTCCCAGGTGCTTCTCTGCTGCTTCTGACAGAGGCCAGCGCCACATTTCTGACTGCCCCATTTGCTGAAAGCATTTGCATACATAAACAGTGTGACCATTTACTGGGGTGTGTTTGTGTTACCAAACACGGCTATCCCCAGACAACAGACAACGAAGACCGTAGTGTTACGGGCAGCTGGAGCCATGATTGGGATGCTATCTGATAACAGGCACACGGGAGGGCAGACCAGAAACGTGCCCCGCCGTATGACACCAACCCCGTGGGAAGGCGAGCTACACACGGGTTACAGGAGACACAGATTGCTTGGGAAAGCACTGGAAGCTCTCCAGCGCTGCACGATGAAGAAGGCCGCAGCCCCAATCTAACCCTCACCTGTCCAGGGATGTAGTAGGCACCTTGCGAAGCAGGATAGGAGATCTGTGAAGGGATCATCATGACCTGGGAAGCAGCTGGATAAACATGAGTGGGCGGGCCAGGCCGAGCCGACGTGTTACTCTGCACCCGGGAAGCACTGGTCGGAGGCTGGGCCCTGCTCTGGTAGAAATGCTTTGAGAGAGAAAGGAGAGAGGGACGTACTTAGTTAGCAAGGCCAGGCCTGAGAAATCCCAGCTGCTTCCCCTACACTAGCCCCACCATAGACTGAGTGTGGCAGGAATCTGCCCAGGGTCAAAACACAAGAACAGCCATGGCTGGCAGCTTTGGTGTACGCAGGGCAAACCAAGCTTCAACTTGCTCTTTAAAGAAAGCCTTTTTAGAGCTGAGAAGGATGCAAAGAAAGACTTGAATCGAGGCCATTCCTGTAAAGGGCTACGCTCTGCCCAAGTCTTCAGAGAGAAAGGGAATGGGACCTCTACCCAAAGACATGCTTTTGAGAGCTAAAGGAAAGAGGGTAGGTTGCACCTTGATCTCCACTTCTAAGACCGGCCCTACTACACACATCTGTTGCTGTAGTCATGAACAGGAGGCAGGGAAAGAAAAGGGGAGAGGAAAAATTAGAGGAAAAACCTGTGGCTTCTATCTGCTGACTCTCTACCCTGGGCTGCATTGATATATGTGCATAAGCTCCCTTTCCCAAATGGACTGAATTCTGTAAAATAAACCGGATTACAGACATATGGTGAAAACGCATAATGCAAACGTATCTATCCTACAAACAGGATTATTTGCCACTCCCCCCCACCCCACCCCCCGCAAAACACAGGACCAGAAAACTACAAATTAGGTATAACAGAAGTTGGCAAGGCTAGGAAATTAAACGCAGGCAACTTTCCCCACATTTCAGTTAGCTACCCTAGGAAACTAACATGCAACCAATCTGTAACTCTCAAGAGATGTAGGGACATTACAAGCCTTGGGGTGTAATGCAGCCTTCTTTAACCTGGTGCCCTCCAATTTCAAGAATTCCTGGTTGGCATGGAATTCTGTGAGCTATAATCCCTACTATTTGGTGAGATGGGGAAAACTGAGATGGGGAAAACTGCTGTAATGCAACATCTGGGGTCGGGGAGGGAAGAGAAAAAACTGAATTGTGGAAGACCAAACACATTGAAAAAGGAGGGGGAGTATGTATATGGAGAAGCCGGAGCTGTGCAGAATTATCACGGAAAGCAAAGGAAGGTCATTATGAATTGCAGGAATTCACAGACCCATCCCACTTTTCCAGAACTTTAAGTATAATGGGGTTGGGGAAAAAGAACAACTTCTACCCAAGATCTCGTGCTCCTTGTGGGCTAAATTACGGCTGTTTTAGCAGCACAGCAAACTACAATTACAGCACAAGGGGCATTAAGGTACTTCCACTCACACTCAGCCCCCCCCCAAGAGTAGGATTATAGAAAAGGGATTACCTGGAGAGACCTGAATCCGCCCTGTTAGCAACACGCACACACACACACACACACAAGGAGAAAAGGGAAAGAGAGAAAGAAGAGACAGGAGTTACCTACAGCCAGACATGTTACCAGGCACCTGGGAAGAGCCCAACACTCAGCAAGAAAGTAACTGCAGCCATGTGAAAAAGAAGCTGGAATGGGGGGGGGGGGGAAGAGAGCACGTAAATAGGATGCGGCTTGCACCAAAAAAGTTGTCCTAGGAAAGTGGTAAGGAAAATATCAGGGAATGCAGACAGGATAGCTTTGCTTGTTCTTACGTCAATCCTACCGGAAAGGGGCTCAAAGAAATTCTGGAAATCACTGAAACTTTGAACCCAACAATGGAGACCTTAATGGTCAGTAGAGCTGGTGGGCTGCACGCGTCTACCTCCTTCCCCGGAGCCATTTTTATTCTCAAAAGCTCTCCATTCTCTGCATTTCAACTCACTTTCAAGTCTAATCTGCCCCTTGTTCTTTCCTTCTCTCCTCTCTTTTCCCAGCGACTGACGATTCTGCTACCACTAAGACCTGAGAAAAGATCTTCGGCCGAGCTGGGGACCTTTCTTGATATACTGGAAATAATTTCCGTTTAGCCAAGAATTCTGGAATACGGTCATATTTTCCCACTATTTCTTCCGTATTTTTTCCCACACATACACGTAACACACACAGATCCAGCGTGGAGGGAAAGACACAATCGTTACACAATGTCTTTGGGTTGTTATTGCTTGAAGCCATCCATCTGGGAGCTCTCAGCAAAGAAACTTAACTGTGCAATCTCCAAAGTACCCAGCATATTGCTGCCACCTTCCACTGTAGGAGGACTCACAACCCACAACAAATCCCTGCATCAAGAAACGGCTTGAGAGGCACAGGTGATTCAACACCCATCTCAAGTCTCTGTAGGAGAGGCAGGAGATAAACATTTTAAAAGCATGCCAAAAAAACAGCACACCACCTCTGGCATCAGAAATAAATGGCTTATTTAATTAGAACATGGCCATGAGAGCTGTGGTATTTTAAAAAGACATAAAATGATGTCTTCAAAGCTCTTTCATAAATCAGAGTTTTAGCACAGGTATTAAGACGACGACCTGTTCCTTCCAATACCTTCCAATTAAACTTTTTGCTCAACCAAAATTGTATCTTTTAATATGGTAAAGCCTACTTAGAAAAAGGATACTCAATACAATGCTGTATTGGGGAGGGGGCAGTGCCATTATGAATAATGGAAAGGACAAGGGGAGATCTAGGTTGAAAAATGCCAAGCCTTCCTCTTCTCCCAACCAAATTTCCTATTTTCACTTGGTTAGTTTCTAGAGGATACTTTTTAGAGTGGCAGTACAATGCCCCAAGCACTGTGGAAATAGTTTCAGGTACAGAACATACTAATAAAAGGTCTTTGTTCTATGCAAGATGTGCACCCAAGATGACCTTAAATGATGGTTCTGCACAAGTGAATAAAAGAAGTAGCCAAACCAATGAAATATTCGATTTCCAAACTGCTGCTGTACTATGTAAAAAATGGCCTCCCTTTAAGTATCTTTATACCATTTGAGACGTGTTCTAATGGACCCAAGACTGTTATATGCAAAACATTAGAAAGTGATCTTTACCCTCGGGGAAATACCAGTGCCTTAAGGAAGTGATGGGACTTGTTTATTTTGGCTAAGCCTAGAGTTTATCAAAGATCACTGATAGAATATGAAAACTTAAAGTATGCTTACAGTTTCAACTGTATATTATATACTGGCAAGTTTTCAGGCTGTCAGTAGAGTCATACAGTATATGAATGTAAAAAAATGCTAGTATTTTTTATAAATACCTCTTGCAATGCCTTCACAAACTTGAGGAGGGAAGAAACTCTTAAGAAAAACCTAAGGGGTTTAAAGTGAAGTGTCTCCCAGAATAGAATGAAGAATACCCCTTTCTGGCAGAAGAAAGAACAACTTCCATTTATCCCCTTAGAATACCAGTACCTAAATCTCCAGAGGCACTAAGATGGAAAGGAGAAACATCTGTGTCTGAGGAAGAGGAATCAACCTCAGGATCCTAAAGGAGCATAAGTAGAACTTGCCACCCTACCTCTGACCCTTGCAAACCTGTGGGAGAATGTCCAAACCACAACGCAGAGCGCAACAGCAGAAAACAGCTTCAGGAATTAGCCAAGGGAAAGCTCTAAGCCAGTGTTTCTCAACCTCAGGAACTTTAAGATGTGTGGACTTCAATGCCCAGAATTCCCCAGCCAGCCATATGTCTATGAAGGTTCTCAGTCATCCAGGTGGAATTGTCTGTAGCTTGAATCATGTCAACTGGATTTCTATTTTCTCAGTGGAAACGTTTCGCTCCTTATCCAAGGAGCTTCTTCAGTCTGAGCAAAGTTGGTAAGGGAGGATTCCCTTACCAACTTTGCTCAGACTGAAGAAGCTCCTTGGATAAGGAGCGAAACGTTTCCACTGAGAAAATAGAAATCCAGTTGATATGATTCAAGCTACAGACCCAGCCAGCCATGCTTAGCCAAAATTTGGCTTAGCCAAAATTAGCCATGCTGGCTAGGGAGTTCTGGGCGTTGACGTCCACACATCTTAAAGTTCCTGAGGTTGAGAAACACTGCTCTAAGATCCCAAGAGGCAGAGAGACAGGCAAATTTGAGCTGCAAGGGCAAGAGAGCCCAACTGCAGTAGATGGTGGGCTATCACTGTCCAGCCATCAGTGCCCAACCAACACTTACAGCTCTAACAAGGCATGTGCTCACTAAGCCACTCACCATAGGTCTCAAGTGCAACATTCTGTATCACAATTCTGCCCCAGTGCCTCAGGTTCTTACTGGGCCAGTGATATACTGTTGTGGTGGACATCTTCCTGCCTTCTGACCCTCCCCAAGTGCCCTTGCAAAGTTGCTTTGGAGTTCTTTAGGATGCTGCGCATGCAGAGGCAATGTCAAATGGCCACCATGTGGTCAAATGGCCACCATGTCAAATGGCCACCGAACACAGCGGTAAACTGTGAACAGCAACAATAAACATTACTATCCCATGTTAAGCCAATACTGGGATGGTGATCACCATTAGCATTTAATCATTTCCAAAAACTGAAAGGAGGGACAGAAGTACTGCCAACAGTTAGCCCTCCTTCCCAGTTATTGTCCTTCTGATGATGTGTTATCAAGACTTCAACTCCCAGAATCCTTAGTCAGCCTGGTCTTTCATCCAACACACCTGGAGAGATGCCAGACTGGGACAGACTCTGAAGCATATGCACAAAGCATCCAAGAGTTCAAAGCACTGCATTATCTCGCTAGTGGTTACGTTAGATTTGGGCCAGTATCATCCGCCCAGCATGACTGATGCTGAGAGATAGTGGCATCCTAAGAACACTCACTGAGGTGAGTGTAGTGATAATATCTGAACCAGACTTCCTCATTCATTTCCCAATCTCTCTGCAGAGACTGGATGGACCAGCAAGGAAGGCAGCTGAAGGTTTGATCTGGCTCAGAAGCTTCATGCTAAATATCAAGGCTTCTTCCTGAATGTTACACTGCACCCAGAAGGAAAGACCAACTCAAGAAGAGGAAGTTTTGATCAGACAAAACAGACCACCCAATTGGGGCAGTGGGGATACAATCCTCCTCAGCCACCATGTTGGTGAAGTTTAGGAACAACACATGTGGATTGAATGCCTAGATAAACCAGGAGGAAGGAGCACAAACTCAGTCAAGATTCCCAGCTGGCATCTTTTAAGAATGCCAAGGTAGGCATTAGGCAGGTAAATAAATTAAGGGTTTTAAAAAACAGCTGCTGGCCAGATTGAGGAGAACATGTCACTGCATCACATGGGAACCGAGCCTCCAATCTCACTGCTGAGATCTTGCCTAAGTTAACACGAGCTCAAGTCCCAGCCTAAGGCGATAGGGTGAAACCTTCTGTCTTTCCTTCTGCCTTCATCCTCAACCAAGCAGGCTCTTTGACAACCGGGTATGATGGGGAACAGAGGCCACCATAGCCAACGGGGATGGAAGGGTAACTATTTGGGGACAGCGGAGGTCAAATCCCTTCCGGGAGTCAGCAGGCAGCCTGCCAAGAACATAAAGATGGAGAACAAAGTCTGTGGCTCTCGACGTGCAACACACCAGAAGGTAACGATGGGGGTGAGGGAGAAGAGAGGGAAAAGGCCAACCGCCCAGCAGATGTCTTGCGACCAACCCTGAGAGTGTCCAGGAAGTCCATTCGAGGGGAAGGGAAGAAGTAGCACCAAATGCGGAAGCGAGGCAGCGGGGGTTGAGGTTTCCAAAAATGAGAAACAGTAACGGAGAAGCAGCCATCATGAGTCAGATGCCATGCAAGTCACAAGGGAAGGGGGGAGGCTCCTGGGCTATGGACACTGCAGTCAAACTGACCCTAGCCACACCCTGTCAGTCATAAACTCAGGAGAGGTGACTCTTGCATCCCTGCCCAAGCCCCGCGCTGTAGGTTCTCTTTTTTGGGTTTTATTGTGTTCTTGGACTACAAGGGCTTCCTGCTCTTTCTCTCTACCCCAACAAGCTCTCCACGTTTAAAAAACTTGGGTGATCAGCAAAATGATCGGGTCCCCTTTCAAACATGGTCCTCAGGGTTAGGGCAATGTGGCCAAGAGTCTTCTTCTAGTCGTCATAATCCCAACCCAGTAATAAGAGTCCGTATTTTTAGTCCCCCGTTAAAAAGTGGGCAGCTGAGAGTGAGGCAAAGCAGCTCACCTAAGCCAGGGGAGTCCACAGCAGATGCAGAGAGTCTGAACTGGTGGCTTCACACACACACCCCCAGCCAAGGGATCAGCACCCTCCAGCCCGGTGGCCAGTTTCCCCGCAGTGTCCAAGCACAAGCCGTGATACGACTGCACCCTCCCCCTAGCATTGCATACAGCATGCAGTGAGGCAAGCGGAGAAAGGTTAGTACCTGCTGATGTAAAGCACGAGGCCCTGCTGGAAACTAAGACAAGAAAGAGCGCAGGGAAAGGAGACAAGAGGAGAACATCACCGACAGTTACAGGCACCTCTACTCCCTGTTCCCACCCAAACTCCTCACTCCTCAGGGCAGCTGAGCTGCCCTCCCGGCGTCCTTCTCTCCACCTTCCCTGCCATCTCTACCTATCAAGGAGAGGACAGTTTCCACCACGTCTCCAACATCGTGGCTGGCTCCACCACGCTCACCCAAACCCACATCCCCACCCGGCACACGCCGCAGATGTATTCCTGAGTCAGTGGCGCCTGCAGACCGAGTCAGCCTGCAGGGCTCCTTGTGCCCGGCAACCCCCGAGCCACACCGAAGAACCGGTTTAGCAACACATCAGAGAGTGCTTGGCTGCCACCTCAGAGAGTCCTGCAGCCCCAGCAGTCGTCGCCACCCCCTTACCGGTCGAGGCTGGGAAGGCGTATTCATTTGGGTAGCTTGCGCTGGGTTAAAAACCACAGGTGCCGCCTGGCCAGGAGGAAATGCTGACTGCTAGGAGAGGGGAGAAGAGAAGAGAAGAAGCAGGTTAGCAGCTTCACAGCAGCTGCCCCAACCTCCAACCACACCCGAGGCCGCATTTTAGGAATACAAAGCACTGGCCCCTAAGCCGCACTTCACAAATGGGATCAAAATGGCGTTGGTCAACCCTCCCTCTATAAAAGCAAGCCAGTAAGCCAAAGGCAAGTGAACTATAGGAAGGTACATTTTGGTACCACTCAAGCAGTAGAGGATCTACCTCTCAAGCCACCGGAGAAGGTCGAGCAGCAAAATGTGAGCGTGACTAGGGGAAAACGACTTCTTCTGAAATAGCCCAGGGCAGAAGGTCCAAGGTGGCCTGGGAGGGAGAATCCTTACCTGTGGAAGTCCAGGAGAAGGGGAGGGGTGTGGGGCTGATGGGGTTCCTCCTGAGGGCTGTGGAGCTTTGTTCATTTCACGTGTTGCTGCATAAGGATCCCCTTACTATCTGCAGAGATGGAGAACGAGAGAAACATCATCAAAACGGACACAGGAGGAATCAGACATGGTGAAATGCTGAGAAACCTGGTCCGAGGTACACCACGCAAGACAGGAAGCATCTGTAGGGGTAGCTCAAACCCAGTGTTTTATGCCAATTTACCACACGTGCACCTTCCAAAGCGTACAGAAACCTGTACTTTTCAGAATTCTGAGACTTGATTGACAACTTTTTAAAAAATGAAAAGAATTGTGTATATTAAGAAAAAGTGCAGTCAAAATGTGTGCGTAAGGACGTCTATATAAACATCATACTAGCAAACTTATAGACCAGGAAGAACATGAAGAAGTGCGCATGGAAAGTATGAATTCAGCTGAAATCATAAACTGATATGGAAACAGCACTGGTAAAATGACAAACTAGCCCCAAAGCTAATTAGACTAGCCTTCCCCACGTCAGCTCAAAGATGGAAAGTCATACAGCTCTGACTTCAAATATTATGGTATACCCTGAACACAGATACAACTCTCAACAGAGCAGGAATTAAGGCAGAGCAGAATGGCCAAGTAAGGTCTGCAGGCAACATTCTGACATGGTAAGTTCTAAAGAACTTCTGTATCATTATTCTTTTGCTCCCAAGATACAGTGCTACCCTGTTTCCATGCTGTCTTGTGCCCAGAGTTACTTCCTGTACTAGAAGTACTCTACAATCTTTCCCATAATCCTTTGCTACCTCTATATCTGTGTTTAAGTAATATGAGGGGGATACACCCGACTTTCCCTTCACCTGAAGCTGGGCTGTACTTCCACAATGCTACCTACAGAATAGACTCCTCGTCTCTGGAGGCTCAGAAATCTTGAGAAGCAGATTTCAGTACACAGAAATGCGACTGAAATTTTGTAAAATTGACTTTAGGACTGACTGGATTCCATAGATCTAGCTTGAATGGAATGAAGCAGACACTGCTGTCCAGAGAATCTGCTCATCAAGCCACCATACTTGTAGCAATAAAACTGAAAGGAGTGGGAGGTGGAGTTCTAAACCCTAGGTAGCACTTGAAACACCTCCTCTTTCCTCTGTATCTCCTGCTTTTATGTACCTTAAAACTGTTAGCTCTACCTCCAACTATCTCTGCCCTACAATAGATGTATCTTCTCCAAAAATTAAAGTTACTGATGTAGTGCCAAAAGAGGCCTTGAACCAGCCACAAGATGATGCTCAGGAGGAATTTCAGAGAAGCGAGTGAAGGGGTCATTCCTATATCAATACCTGCAAGGCAACCTCCTAGCAGAGTGATTCTCTTAAAGATATAGTATCTGCCTGTCTTTGGATGAAACAGTACCACAGTCCAGTTTCCCTGGGCTAGTGAAAAGGTAGACACCACCACATATGACCCTGGGCTCCAAAATGCAACCATCCCAACTTGCATATTGTCTTCTTTAATTGTAAAGGACATTCAGCTTCATGTTCCACAGCCACAGGGAAAGACCATTCTGAGAACCACCTACCTAAGCCAGAGTTTCTAAAAGGACCCAGCTCCGCTCCCGATAAATGCACAAAACTGATGAGACACACCTTACTAGAAAGTCAATCCTCTTTCACAGCTCAAGTCTTTTCTCCACATTTCAATCTATGCACCATGGGTGCCATCTCATTGAAATCTTCAACTAACTTAAGCTGTTTACCAAGTGAGGGTCATTATTTCTCCTGTACCTCAACAGCAGCCCCAGAACCTCCACATCAACCCTGACCTTACGGTGGCTCCCATGACTTTGCCCCACGCACTTAACGCACGGCATGAGGTGATGACTAGTATCTGAGGGAGCTGCTGATACACCTGTACCTGTGTGCAAGGCTTTTTCCTGATACAAAGATCTAAATCAAAAGGCAAACTTGGCTGTCCCTCACCCCATGTTCACCTAGGAGATTTAAGGAGAGGACATTCTACTGTAGTTTCAGGATCCAACTCCTGTAGGGCACAAAGCTCACAGATACATACATACAGTCAAGTGTTTTGGTTGACCTTATCAAGTCCCTGCTGGAGAAACGATGGTTTAGAAGCCACTTGAGTACCCATTAAGTCTCAACCTAGCACAGTACATTTCAAAGTCCAAGGAGCAGAGTAGAAGAATAAGGGAAGCCGCTGTCAGGGCACCAGGCAAACAACATGGTCACTCTGTAGAACGGTCAAGATTCAAACCCTCTGGGGCAAGGAAGTGGGGCAGAGGAGGGAGACGTCTAGCCAGGGAAGGCATGGGAGCAGTCTATCCTAAGCCATCTCTACCCAAACAGACCTAGATGCTTGTTGTAAATTGACCCTTCGGCGGCGGCAGCGGCTGTCAGCATTTCAGGCTACAAAGGTTTGGGGAGAGAAGAAAGCAGACACAATGCAAAAAAATGAAGGAGGGACAGACAGATGGCTGGACAGACAGATGGCTGCATAGTTCCAGTTTAGCACATAGTAGGCAGAGCAAGGCTCTTCCTGGCCTTTCTGAGGGCACTGAAACTCCACCTAAGCAAGTTGTTTACACTCTATAGCAGGGCTTTCCAAAGTTTTTCCCGCGGCGACACACCAACCGGCGTTGGTATGTCGCCGCGGGAAAACCTGGAAGTGCGGCAGCGCGCAAAAACCCGGAAGCGCTGATGATGATCAGCGCTTCCGGGTTGTGTGGCGACACACCAGACTGTGTGCGGTGACACACTTTTGTGTCGCGACACACAGTTTGGAAAGCTCTGCTCTATAGCGTTCACAAATCATTGAGAATCAAGACCAAGAAGGCTGGCGCAACATCACTTATTCCTTCCCCTGCACTAACAGTTCCTAAAGAAGGGCAGTTCCATCTTCCCCAGCCTTATGAGCTCTATGATGGCACTGGAGTCCAAGATGGCACTGTTGAAACAGTTGCAGCATTTGGTCCATGCCCTCTTTGGGTGCCTTCATGCATGCCATGTCTCTGGGGAAGAGATTTAGCAGGGGAACCAGAGCTGCTCCGAACACAACTGCACCGTCCGCAACGATCCTCTTCCCCTTTACCCAGCAGCCAATGTGCCTGCGATGCAGCATCACACCCAGGTACAGAGGGAGGGGGCATGCAGCATTCCTTCCTACAGGAAGTAATTAGGGCCAAGCCAATCAAGAGGCATCATCTCAAATGACCCTTGCTTTCCAGACAGAGAAATACTAAGCTCCTCTAATCCAAACCAGGAAACTCCAGGGCAACCCTTTGGGAGAAGGAGGAGGAGGGCAGATCTGAAATCAAGGATCCAGTTACTGCCTTTGGGAAGTTGATGAAGTCCTGAATTAACCAGACCTCCCACCCCCGAGGAGCCCAAAGGAAGTTCTGAAGAACACAAAGCCAGCACAGCACCAGAGGTAACCGTGGGGCAGCCCCCCCTTCCTACCCAAGTAGGCTGGGTGAATGTTTTATGCAAACCAGCTCTTTGCCAAGGCCAAGACGTTTTTCTGAGCACAGGCCCAATCCCACCGGCATGTTTGTAAGAAAGAGAAAGGGGGGGGGAACTGCTTTGGAACTTATTTTCAGCCTAATGACAACCCTCTCTTCTCCTTAATACTGGTCTCTCTGGGACCGAGGCAAACAGAAAGAGTTTCTGTAGTTTCCATGTAGAAGAGATCCTGCCCCCATCCCACTCCTAACTCAAGACATGCACAGAAAATACACAGCTCAAGGAAGATGAAAAATACTCACCCAAGTAGGAAAACCCCAGGCCAATTTCGCAACCGGCTGAGACTTTTCATCTGCCAGGCTTTGAGAAACAGATTGGGGGGGGGGGGGAGTGGGGGGGAGTGGGGAGGGAGGAAAGATCAGCCTGCAAACCGGCTGGTGCATGGCACGGAGGTTCGGGCTGGCCAAACATGGGCAAGGCAGGGGACAGCCCCCCACCCCCACCCTGGAAAGGCCGGGAACATGAGTGCCGGGAGCTGCCGGCGGTGTCAGATCGCAGAGTCTGCTGCACTGCAGAGACATAGAGACAGGAGAGGAGAGGCAGCCTAAGGAGAACCAGGGAGCACCCAAAGCCCCACCCACAGTCACAGCCATTCGGTCCCAGCGCTGGTTCAGCACTGCCCAAACCAGTTGGAGGAAATCTCACGCCCCCGTGCCTGAGTCACTTGCACTGCACAGGCTGAAGCAGGAGGAGGAAGAGGGCTGGCAACCTTAGGGCCCACCTTAGCCTAGCCAACACCCATCTGTGCTACCACAGCAGGCGCGAGACAATGGCACAGGAAACCGGGATGCTGTGCCACTGCGCAGCACTTACACCCACGGGAAGCCTTCCTTCGCCAGGGAACGTGCCCGATCTCACCTCCGCCCCAAAGCTCAGAAGAGACAGGTTGGGAAAAGGAAACTGCCCGTCTTACAGGGCTGCTCTGGGAAAGGGCAAGTACAAGGGCCAGCGGAAGAGGGTAACGGCAGGGGCCTAAAGACCAGGCCTTAGAGATACGTAGGTGTATTTCAGGGGATTTAGCAAGCAAGGAGACCTACAAGTATTTGGGGGGGGGGGGAGACAGGAAGGAAGGAGGGAGAGTGCAAGGAGATGCAACTGCCTCTTCCTTTCAAATGCCCTGGTTTTGGCCCAGGGATGCCTGAGATCAATTTTATGGTATCTCGCAATTCCGTTTGCTTTGGGCAAAATCCCTCTCAGCCTGTTACCCATCTGAAAAGGGGAAATAACCATGCCCTCTTCGCAAAATATGGAGAATGCAACGCACTCTGCAAATTGAAGCAATATCCAGCCATTATCCCTCCAGTAACTACTTCTTGAGGACAGCTAACTTCTAAGGACTAAACTGGCGTCATGGGTCAAGCCCTATGCAAGCATCTCCCGTTTTCAGTTCCAGGCAGGAGGTAAGAGGAAAAATCCCCTTTGGAGGATTTTACAACGGGGAGAGTCCCAAAGGCAGAATAAAGGTGGGACACAGTGTGGAGGGAAGCCAACCCAACTCAGGGGCATTCTCAGCAGCAGAGGAAAACAGCAGCTAAAGAAGTCAGTGGCTGCCTTCTCACAGAAACACTCATCCTCTGATAAACACAATCCCACAAGTCAGAGCACGCTGCGAGGAAAACGGTTCAGGATTTACCCTCCTAGTATTCAGGAAGCATCTAAAGCACAAGGATGGAAGCTTTCCAGAAAAGAAATCAGGAGAGGCAATTCCCAAAGGCAATGGGAGTGACTTGCTACAGGCAATTGGAGTTTGCAGCAGTAAAGCAATGGAGGGCCGGGAGGGAACCAGACGTTCAGCAATTATAGGTGGCTTGTAACCTTTGTCCTATACTCTTCTTTTTTTCCCATGTTCAAAACGCTGTTGACAGCTTAACAATAAATCTTTGCCTCCTGCAGAATCTACCTGAGGGAACTGGTGCTAGGATGTTATCTGCATTCACAGCCTTCCCGACCATAGAGCCTTCCACCCTTGTGAGTACAGAGTAACCCTCCAAACACATACACACACCATGACAGAGAGGACACACACCGAGGCCATCCTTTCTGTCATTCCAGATGTCAACATCTCAGCAGCCTACTTGGGGCTCAGATCGAGGCTGACCATATTTCCTTGAGACAAAAACGGGACACTGGGATGGCAAAACGGGACAGGGTCTTATGTAATATTCCGTATTCATGAAAAAGACAAGGGCCCCAGCCCCCGGTCCACGCAATTGGCTCCCGGCTGCAAACCCCGACCCCCGGTCCGCACAATTGGCTCCCGCCTGGCCAACTGCCCTCCTCTCCGCCTCCCTTTGCTGCGCGCTGATAGGCGGGAGGGCTTCCTCTTCCGGGCTGCCTCCAATCGGCAGCTCCGGCTTGGATCCTCCTTCCGTGCCATTCCCACCAGGTTTAAAAAACGGGACAAAATTGAGATTTTTATCAAAATGACGGGACGGTTGAAAAATGCTAAAAAAACGGGACTGTCCCGTTCAAAACGGGACGTATGGTTAGCCTACTCAGATCCCACCCAGAATGCAAACCATAGCAGGGTTGTGCATCTCTGGGAGAAGAGCCAAAGCCAAGCTGGGGAGAGCAACAGGGAGAGATTCTGGCAGGGTTATTCTTACAGGGATCACTTGCCGTGGGGAGAAAGTACCACCTCCTGTAGCCCCACATTTAGGCAGGCAACCTACTGCCGCCAAATGTTTTGGATCCCCCTTCTACGGGCCCTCGCCAGTATATCAATGACAAGGAACTGTGGGAGCTGCACTCCAAAACATCTGGAGAGGGTCTAATCACCACCCCTAGTTTATATCAGTGTTGTTTCACACAGACATTGCCAAACAGCTTTCCCTTCAGACACATTAGGACTTCAGTTTCTAGAATTCCTGCATCCGGAGATAACTGGAGGCAACAGGGATGGGGACCTGGAGATAACTGGGCGTAACTGGAATGGGGAAGGCTGTCTTGGACAATTCCAAAATGGAAGAAGGGAAGAATGGGACTTATAATCCACAGCTAAGGTATCCCAAATCCAAGGAGCCCAACCTGCAAAGAGGAGAGAGGAACAGAGAATAGTGACTACGTTTTGAGGGCTAAAGCCATAATTTCATTAACTTAGAAAAACATATGGAGGGGGCTGGAAGGAAAAGTCCACTAGCATATAAAGCGTGTGTGTGTGTGTGTGTGTGTGTGTGTGTGTGTGTGTGTGTGTATATATATATATATATATATATATATATATATATATATAAAGGGAATGACTGAAATTTTGCTAATGATCCACAAAAGACACTGTAGCTGACATGATCCACACAGTGTATTTTTCAAACAGCTATTTATTCCTAGACCAAGCCCCAGTCCAGCCTTGTCCAGAAGGGTCCTTGATTGGCTATGTTGAGGGAGGAAAGCGGCATTACCCCCCAACAGCTGCTTCCCACAAAAGCCAACCAGCTGACTGCGGTCAGATTCACACTCCTCCAAGACTTCTGCCATTCAAGGTCTTCTGACACAACATGATTAGTCAGGCCAGCCCCATTAAACAAACACTGGAAGGTTAACTCCTGCGAAAGTGGGGAGGAGCAGACTTAAAGCAGTGACCACAAGGCATCATCCAGCCAGGGTCTTCTGAACATGACGCCATGTGCTCGAGGCCAAACCCTGGTGCTTTAGGGCTGCCAAGGCTGCAGAGAAGATGGAATGTGAGCTATCAGCTTGGGGAAATATACCAGCCTTCCCAAAACAGGTGCTCCCCAACTATGTTAAGATTTCAGTTCCCATAGTCCCCCAGCCAGGACCATGCTGGCTGGGCAGTTAAGGAAGCTGTAGTCCAGGGGTGGGGAACCTTTTTTCTGCCAAGGGCCATTTGGATATTTATAACCGGGGGGCGGGGGGGTGGTTCTGGGATTTCTGCGGACTGGGGGCCGGAGTTTGCGAGCGGGAGCCAATCACAAGCACCGGGGGGAGGGGTTTGCAGGCGGGAGCCAATTGCGTGGAAGGGGCGGGGTTTGCGGGCAGGAGCCCCCCGGGCCTTAGGCGGGAGCCCCGTGGGCTTTATACGGCCCGCGGGCCTGACGTTGCCCACTCCTGCTGTGATCCAACACAACAGGACGACGCTTGGTTTAGAAAGGCAGCACAAATCCTTTTCTCATTTCAACTGCTCTTTCTTTAGGAAATGATCAACATCAGAAGGACCAGCACATAACTTGTGCCCTGAATTACCAGTCTACACAACCCCGTTCTATTAGATCCGTCACCCTTACATTGTACAGAGATTAATAACGTGACTGCACTTTTCAGGGTATGTTCTGAGGATTGCTGGGATACTGCACGCAAGACACATCAATCCTCTTGAACTCCAAAAATGTTCTCTGCTCCTAGAGGATATTACCTCTAAAAGCACAGGAGGGGCTACCTCAAACGAAGAGGCAAGGAAGCAAACACCCATATATGCAGACAACTTGGGTTGCCAAAGTGCTTGTCGGAGCAAAGCTTTCATGAACAAACAAAATATTCCGGGCAAGGACTGTAGCAATGGCTGGTGCTTAGCAAGTAAGCAACCACCACAGTCCTGGCCTGAGAAGAGCCAATGCTCATCAGCTAGAGTGGAATCTGGTTGCCCTTTTCCAGTTTCAGAGACTGCTGGGACTAGCATCCCATCTAACCCAGCAGACCCTTTCTCCTTTAAACATAGGGTACTCTAATTTCCTTCATGGTCCTGTTGGCTATGAGGCCCATCATTATCGGACCTGCCATCCACATATTTGAAGGGTGCCAAGTTTGAGAAGATAACTCCATGTAGTCTACAGGTGGAATGGGCTGTCATGCATTTTAAATTCTTTGACTAAAGATGTTGAGAGACTCCAAAATACGCATCTATGTATAATCACTGCTTATTTCTTCAATAAACTTTCAGGCTTTGTCCCATTTCCCAGGCCCACCATTCCTCCTTTTCCTGCTCCTGCAGCTGCTCAGGCTTTCTCCACCTCAGGCAGCTGCTAGGACGCCTTGCTTCTCGGGCTCTTCCCACAACGCCATGCTGGTCCGCTCAGCCAGGACCCGAGGCCTGCATCTCACAGGAACAACAGAAAATTGTAAAAGACGCTTCTGCAAAAATGATTCCAGAGGGGTTGTATTATTTCTGGTCCAGACTGTGCCCCCCATGAAAAAGACCCTGTTCAGTCAAGCCAGACGGTTTTGGGTTGCCCTCTTAGAAACGGAGAGTACCGCCATAGGTGGGGGTGGAGTAGAAACTGCTTTTGTCAACATTCAAACTGTTCAGGAAGAGGGTAGAGTTCCTACAAATGGCACATACACCTCTGCAGAGTTCACATTTAATTCCTCGGGGAGGGGGGACCTCACATATTATGGAGAGACACTTGCAAGATTATAAAAAGACATTTGAGCCAGTTTGGTCTAGTGGTTAAGATGCTGGGCTAGAAACCAGGAGTCTGTGAGTTCTAGTCCCGCCTTAGGCATGAAAGCCGGCTGGGTGACCTTGGGCCAGTCACTCTCTCTCAGCCCAACTCACCTCACAGGGTTGCTGTTGTGGGGAAAACAGGAGGAGGAAGGAGTATTAGGTATGTTCGCCACCTTGAGTTATTTATAAAAATAATAAAGGCAGGATACAAATTAAATAAATAATAAAATTTGAAAAACGCTGTGTGTATGTTATATGTGCATATACACAGAGTTGAAACAGGCCACATAGGCTATCTGATCCAAGCCCTGCTCAATGTAGAATCCAAATTATGCATCTCAAGCAGATGGCTAACCTCTGCTTGAGCCCATCCAACACCAGAGAAGGCCATCTTCTCTCTGGCTTAACAAGGTCCCTGTTAAACTGCTTTTACTGTTTTCTAGTTTCTTCAACATTGATTCAATTCTGCCTTCCTATCACTTAAATAGTACTTTATCTTTTGAGATGTGGACACAAGAATTCTAGGTGCTGGGGAGAATATGTGTGTGCATGGCAGCAAGGGAGGGAGAACACGCCAATTTGTGTAAAGGAAGGAAGTACATTTGTCAGGAAATCTGGAGGGTAGAGACTATGCTTGAGTGTGGGAAGCATGGGTGTTTGGATGCAAGGAACGGTGGCAAGAGGGAAAGAAGTGATGTCCACTTGAGACTGGTGGGGTTAAAAAAAAAGTGAGTGAGGGAAATGGTGTGTGCAAGTTTGGTGTGTGATTGTGAGGAACAGAAAAGCAGACCTTGGTCAGCATGCGTTACTCACGGCAGGGCTCAGACTGGTTTCTGTGAATGTGCCCTTAGGCGCTTCTGGAGTGCTGCAACAGGACCAAGCTGGCTTGCAAAAATTACATAAACTGCCAAACCTTGCCAAGAAGCACTTGAGATGTGGACCAACCTCACCCTGTCCTGGTGTTCTGTGGTTTCAAATGCTTCTCCTTTACCAGGACAATAAACATGAGGCAAATACCTTGCATGTCCTCAAGAGTCCATTTAATTACTACAAGACAAACTTAAAAGTACTGCAACTTGCTCTCCATGGGCCTGCCCTGAAGATCACTTGGAAGCTACAGCAAAGGCGCCTCTCCATTTCCCTGAATTAAAATCACTACTGTAAGAGTCATTTTGGTTGCCAGTTGGTTTCCAGATGCAATTTAAGATGCTGATAGGCAATATTAAAGTCCTATATGCCTCAAAAAACATAGATATCTGCAAGGCAATGTTGATGGGACCCACCAAGTCCCATCTTTGAAGGATTATCACCATCAAGGATCACCAGGGCATGCCTTCTCCATGCATTCCACTTGAGATGAGATAGAGCTTTCCCAAATATGAGTGGATTTGGTGCTAACACCTTGCTGTTTCTCAGAGCCTTTAGGATTCCCATCCTGCAGGAACTGATCATTGTTATAGAGAAGGGTTTCCCTCAATATAATGAATAGAAAAGTTTTCTTAGCAATGGCATTGGCTGTCTGGTTTGTGTTAATAATTTCTAGGTCAGAGCTTTCCAAACTGTGTGTCACGACACAAATGTGTGTCGCCACACACAGCGTGGTGTGTCGCCACACCACCCGGAAGCGGCGGCGCGCGCGTGCACGGCGGCAGCAGCAGCGGGGCGGGATCAGTACTTCTGCGTTTTAGCAGAGGCTGCCACCGCCGTGCGCGCGTGTGCCGCCGCACGCCCCCCTGCGCTGCTGCTGTGCACGCACGCGCGCCGCCGCACACACCCCCGCGCCGCCGCCGCCGCTGTTGTGTCACCAGCGGCGGCACTTTGGAAAGCCCTGTTCTAGGTTATTGTTTGTAGTGTACCATTTGTAAGCCTCTTGGAGCCTTTTGGTGGGACTGAGCCACATATAAATTGCAGTGAGTAAATGAGCAAATAACCGATAGTCATAAAGACCTGGTTAGGAGAAAGAAAATCACTTCTTCAGAACTCTAGGCTAAATTGCCAGTAACATCAAGTCTAGGCAGTAAAAGCAACCATGCTTTTGGATTAACAACTGGGGCAAGTACACGAAGCTTACTTAAGAGGCAGAGGCCAACATCAGTGGGTTTCCTTCCACCTTTCCTGGCTTTGCTACTGATGAAAGTTGTGATTGGGCCCAACCCCAGACCCACTTTAACTTTTCACAAGGCCCCAGGTGGAGGATCACCATACTAAGTTAAAATCCTGGCCCGTCAGTGCTAGACACCAGGAAAAAAACCAAGACATTCAAGGAGCACTGGGCAGGTGGCAGTCATAAATCTTCTTGAGGCTATGGCCAGAGGACTTCACAGGCTGATTACAGGGTTAATCTTACACCAGCTCACCTACCTGGGCTGGTAGGCACCTGATTAAACCCACCCTGTTGTTGGAATAAGTATGTCAGGTTTGTATCTCAATTATCCAGCCCAGCAGGTCAGTTACAGTCTATTTTAAATACACAAAAAAACAGAAGTGATCAATAGGGCTAAGGCATGGTCTACTTTTATGAAACAAGGTTGTGTAATCCAAAACAATTACAGGATTTGCATTTGCCAGAGAGTAATCTTATTGCTTTAAAATTCACTGGCAGTGAACATGAGCTGCCCAGGAACTCACAAAACAGGAATTGCACTTTGGTTTTCAACTACAGTACTTATGGTAGCTTCCTATTCACTGATCCAATAGCATTTGCTTCTATGGTTATTCAGGCAGACTTATTCCTTTCAAAGCGTTTCTGGAGAAAAAGAGTCCATGAAACCTATTACTTAACTCACCAGAACCATTAGGAAATCCAAAATCACGTAAACCATTTTGCTTACACTTCCCTTTGACCCATCCATTTTCCCTATAACATCTCCCGGTGCCAGCACAACTTAAGACTGTAAACTCCTTGGGACAGAAGACACCTCTTTTCTCTTAAGTGTTATACCTACAGATAACCAATGGCGCTGCTAAAGTGAGAGCAATAGTAATATACTACCCCTTCAAATTCACAAAAGCATCAAAATAATATTCTCTCCATTTTTGATAAACTGATCCCTTTTCAGTCAGCCTTCTGCCTTTTAAGATGGTCTTTATAGGAGCAGCAGCACATTTTTACAGGACAGCAAACTTACCCAAGCAAAGACGCTCCTTTCACGCTAAATACCTGTTTTAGTAACTCCCATATACTTTCATCTTGCCTTAATGCACATGATCTTTAATTCTCCATCCACAATTCAGAACACCAATTATAACCCTTCCTGTATTACTGAAGGCCAATTCACCCCTTGTTACTTCTTCAGCAACATGACTCTAAAGCACAGCTTTCCAAACTGTGTGTCGGGACAAGGCTGCAGTGTCTGGGTGTGCGTCGGCTGCTGCTGCCTCCGAGCCCTGCCAGGATTCTGCGCAGGTCCTAGGACCTAGTGCATGCCTTGTGCTCTGCTGGAAGAGTGTGTCACGAATTGATGCCCTGCTGTAAAAGAGTGTCACAAAATGATGCATGTCTAAAAAGTGTGTCACCAACAAGAAAAGTTTGGAAAGCTCTGCTCTAAAGGCAAGAAGTATGCAGGTTTTCCAAAGCTTTAAATATTCCAGTACTTGCTAGGGTCTGTGGTAATTTTTAACAATTAGATCAGTGTTTCTCAACCTTGGCAACTTTAAGACGTGTGGATCAACTCCCAGAATTCCCCAGCCCACATGCCGGCTGGGGAATTCTGGGAGTTAAAGTCCCCCCATGCTGGCTAGGGAATTCTGGGAGTTGAAGTCCACACGTCTTAAAGTTGCCAAGGTTGAAAAGCGCTTATCTGGAGAGTCCAACTTAGGGAAGGCTGAAGTTGCATTAAGCAATGTCAAACTAGTACCCGTGGAGTTGTCACTTATCTAAATCTGCCTTCCCTACCACAGGCAGTAGATAGGAAAATATTGAAACCATAGAAGGAAAAATGTTTTTCTCCTTTGCCCCTATATTCTCATTTCTATTCTAAATAGAAATTGATGCAACATTTCACTACCAAATGTTACCACTTTAACAGCCAAAAATATATATAATTTCTAATTTGCTAGAGAGACCCAGGTTTAAGTCCACCCTCAGCCACAAAAGCTCACCAAGTTACTACAGGCCGGTCACTTTTTCTCAATCCAATTTTCCCACAGGGTTGTTGTAGGGAAAAATTGGAGGGAGTATTATGTACATCACCTTGAGCTCCTGAAGGAAAGACAGAATATAAATCTAACAAATCAATAAATAAAATATTGTACATATTTAAGAAACTTACCAATGTTATTTAAATGCTTTCTTCTGCCACGTTTTAGGATCAAGAAAACTACCAAGGCTGTTTACATTAGGAAAAAGAATCAATACACTTTACTCAGAAATAAGGCTTACTTTCTATAATTTAGAGTTGGGTAAGTATGTATGGGATTGCAGCTATACAAATGTAGGTGCCATCAAGTTTAGGCGTATACATAACACACTGATCCAGCAAAGCACTTTTAAGACTATATATTTACTACAGTGAAAACATGTCCAGTACTCAGGGAAAAAGAGAATACAAGAACACAAAAATTAGATATAATTTGAAAGGCAGGAAAAATGTAAAAGCTAGAAATAAAACTACAAATTAATAAAAAGGGTATTATGTAGACAGAATGTCAAACAGCCACAAAAACTGCAGAGCCAGTTTGGTGCAGTGGCTAAGGTGCTAGCCTAGAAACCAGGACTTGTGAGTTCTAGTCCCGCCTTAGGTGTGAAAGCCGGCTGGGTGACCTTGGGCCAGTCCCTCTCTCAGCCCTAGGAAGGAGCCAATGGCAAACCAGGAGACTGAGAGTTCTAGTCCCACCTTAGACATGAAAGCCGGCTGGGTGACCTTGGGCCAGTCACTCTCTCTCAGCCCAACTCACCTCACAGGGTTGTTGTTGTGGGGAAAATAGGAGGAGGCAGGAGTATTAGGTGTGTTCGCCACCTTGAGTTATATATAAAAAAGTGAGATAAAATATAATAATAATAATAATAATAATAATAATAATAATAATAATAATACAGAATATTCAGGTAAGAAATTAACTTTAAAACAATAGTGAAAACATTAGATAGATCCAGATTTAGAAAGGCCCTATGAAATCAAGAAGACAAGCAAGACAGGATCAATTTAGATCACAGTGATTTCAACTGAACTATTCTAGGTCTACCTGGGTCTAGAACCAAGCCCTTTAATTCCATCACAATTCTATAATGCTACTGCTTGACGTAAAAATATTGATCTTGCACATTTTAAGTATATAAAACAGGAAGAATTTTACTTATAAAATTCCTGTATCTGCTACCCCACTAAGATTCACTCAAATTGTTAACAGTAGCAGATATACTATGGTATGATTGCATCATATCTTTATGGAGGGTTAGTGAACCACAATATACTCAATTAACTCAATTTTCTGGGTTCGCGTAACACACTGTACATAGTCTGACCCCATGGACTAGGTTCCCACAAGACACCAGATTAAAATGTGGCTGACTTACAACTTCGTCTCTTGTGAAAAGGCAGGCTGTATGTGTAGGAGGCTCTTTCTCTGAATTTACTAGGAGCCTGCAGTGAAGGTTAAGCTCCAGTCTACCTCACTGAGTAGATGAAATTTAGCAAAGGGAGGTTAAGCCTTTTTTTCCAGCAACTTCAGGAAGGGGAGTCCCATATGTATCAGCCAGTTTATTTTGCATCTAAACTGATTTGTGAGTTAATCATTTTTTCCTAGGGTTTGACTGCATCCTTCTTTTAAAAAGGAATGACGACATGGGAATCCCAAGACAACCGTCTTCTCAAAGAACCAGGGCTTAGTTCTGTTTAATGTAGATCAGTTACTCTTTAATACCTTCTAATCACCTCCTTTATTTTGGGGCCATAGCAGACTTCCCTAGTTCTGCAATGAATTGGGAAATGGGGATTACCACTTCACTGTAGCAACTGCAAATATAAATCTTGAAGGCAGCGAGGTTAACAACACTGATGTAGCACTTTCAGGTATTTGCACACACTTGTCTTGAGCAAGTCTTACTTATTTCCCCATTATATACACAGATGGAAGAAAATTTAGGCAGCAGCATGGCGGACTGGCAAAGCAATGGCTATGTTGGGGCAGCTACACTGAACCTCCAAGATCAGAAGCAGCATACCTCTAAATACTATTTGCTAATTACTCTTTCTTTGTGGGATGACCTTCTCCCGAGAGTACCTGCCCATCCCACACATTCTAACAGGGAGGACATAGTCGAGGTCCCTTCTCTGAAACCATGACACCTTGTGAGACACAGCAGGTATGCCTCCTTGATGGCACCCCCTGCCCTTTGGAACAATCTCCCACCCAGTATTAGTTGGCGCCCACCCTTCAGGCCTTTAGAAAAGCTTGTGTTAGGATAAGCAGAGCTCCCATTTTGTAGGAAATAGCCAATTTTAGTTCTGATCACCATTTAATTGTTTATTTTGTTTTACTGGCAGTATTGTTCTTCTTTCGCTGCCCAAAGTAATGGTGTTTTGAGTTGGGCAGCCATATAAATGTTCTAAATAAATAAATCCCAATTCTGGGGAAGAACAAGAAGAGGGCTAAGATCTTGCTTATGCAACACTTGTAGACGTGCTGCTGATCAGCATAAGGAATGGAATTACTTGGACATTTGTCCTGTTTTGGCAAGACTACTTTAATTAATAGGGAGGTTGGACTAATAGCCTCGTGACTGAAATGAGATTTCCATCAGAGACTTCCTGGCTCATAAGTCCACAACACTTCTCAAGCAATACTTATTTCAACTTAGGAGAATTAGAAGGAAGAACTTATTTCTCCCTTGCCTCTGGCCATACCATTTCCTGAAATGTCCTTTCCAAGGAGGCAACTGGAGAGCTACCAAAAACCTGGATAGCAAGATTTTCTTCAAATAACGAAGATGAGAAAGGGGAGAAAGGAACATTTTGCACCTCAGCCCTATTTTTAGTTTCTTTTTCCTGCTGCTCCTGAAGGTAAGACTTGATTCTTTTGGCTGTGTGACTGGAAGTAAACTAGGAACCAAGAGAAACAGGCACTACCGCTGAGAGAGGGTGATAGGAAAAGGATTTTCAGAACGGGAGGACAGCTCTCAAGACTATAAAATATTCCGCTGAACCAAGCCCAGAAGCAAAATATATCATTTATCTAAAGACGCTATACAATTAGAAACACGGCTTATCCTTATTATAGGACGTCTGGTCAAAATGGAGTACTTCAAGTAACTGCTACCCCGTCCCTACACAGAAAAGTATGCACAGATTTTTGCACATGAAGAGCACATGCTTCGTCCGTCAATGAAGATATGATCGGATTCTATAATTTTTTGCATCACACACACAGAGATATGTATCTTATCACCACTGATGAGAGTGGTGATGTCTTACCACCACTGAGGACAGTGTAGCCAGTGTGGTACAGCAGTTAACGTGTTGGATTTGGACCCTGGATCAAGCCCCCCTCATTGAATTATAAAGTTTACTGGATGACTGTGGGCCAGGCACTCTCTCCCACACTGTTGTTGTTATAAGGGGTAAAGTTACACATCGGGCCTTGATTCCCAGAGAGAGTATACAATATAAATGCAATAAATAATGACATGGTAAAGTGGGTACATGTAATTTCCCAGATATTAAATGAGCATCTGTGACCGCTGGGTGAAAGGGAGCTACTGTGGCAAGATGAACAGGGTCATGTCCTTGGACATTGAAAAGCCTTGGGCTAAAATCCAGCTGGGTCACAAACTCACTGAGAAGCCCTGGAGAAGCCACACTCCCACAGCATCAGCTCCTGAGCTGCATCATGAAAACAGCAATACGTAATATTTATGCAGGACACATTTTGCACATTTCATCTAAACAAAAATGATAAAAAGAAATGAAATACGAGTTACCACGATGATACTCACTTTTCAGAACAGGGACTGATACTGGTTTATCAAGTAACTCACTCGCACCCTCCTTTTATCCCGTTATGGAATTCCAGGCTGCACATATGGGGGTTCCCAGCTGCCCCCCTCCTGAGCACTAATCAGCTGCATCACAAAACGCTGGGAGAGGTGAGATTTTTAACCAGGACCTTCAAGGACTACCGCTTAGTCTTGTAATGAATGCACTTGTAAATGCCAGTGGCAGAAACACAATCCACTGAGGATACTTGGGAGGACGACCCTGAATTCAGCAGGCAGCTGAATGAAGACAGGACTATTCAAAGAGAAAGAAAGCACAATACTTTGCCTACAAGGAGAAATAATTCCCAAAGGATAGGGACAACTACTTTAAAGCATGGCCGGAGAAATACAATGGAAGCATCTTATGGATGATAACTTCTAGAAATTCAACATTCAGAAGAAGCTACAACCATCCTCTAACATGGTTTTCAAAACATATTTGCCAGGACTTTACAGATTGCTGGACAGGGATGAAAAGCAGGTAACTGTTTTTATATAGTATGACTCCTTCCATCCCCATTCAGGGCTGGTTCCTAAATGTCTTTATCCTATAGCTTAGGAATTTCAAATATTTCCCCAGCCCTTCTTTGGAAGCACACACCCATGTCTCCAGAGTTATAAAGGAAAGCCACTGTATTCCCTCAGCACAGCCAGTCTGACTAGAGGAAAACTCAACTACCACTTTGACATTCCTTTGACGGGTCCAATACACTCTTATCAAAATGAGTGTAGACTCTGCCCATCACCAGGAGTAGCCCAGGAAAAGGCTTGGCTAGGACAACATGTGAGTTACCAACTTTCCCTGGAATCCAGGTTCCCTTAAAGGCCAAAGGACAGAAAACCAGGAAATGTACAAGAGAGGTTCAAAATGTCCTCCTTCCCCATTCTTTTAAGGAGTTGGAGTTGCTCCACACAGCAAACTCCCTTTAATCCCCATCCAATTCCACCTTAATGGAAGTCAACCAGGCTACAAAGGAAATACAGCTAACAGCAAGAACCACATCCCACTGTCTATCATACAAACACCTGTCAAAGCCAAGTCTGACATTCCAAGGAAACACAAACTGCAGAGAAGCCTAGAAAAATCAGGTTAAGATACCGCGGAGCCTCCTTCCCTCACCCAGAACAGGGCGAACATATGTTGGAGGCAGAGGAGACAAGGAGCCACCACCGCCCCCCCCCAAATTGAGAGACCCACCAAATGAAAGAATCCAGAAGAGGGACAAATCAGGAAAGATGCCAAGGCTTATTTATCCTTCACATCTTTACAAAGGGAGGGAGATTTTCCTAAGAGCCCCTCTTGGGAAAGGGCTGGGGGAAGACAGAAGACAGCCGGAAAAAAGGACGGGCAGGGACGTTTAGGGGAGGGGGCAGCCCCCAATACAGAAATAATAGCCCGAAGCCAGCTCTTACCCTTCCCTCCTCTTCCAAAGGCCCCCAATCCAGACACCCCGCCGAGCAGAAAGGCAAGACGGACTCCAGCTCGACCCCTCCCGCAGAGAGCACGTGGGACCGAAAGGGACCCAGGACCCCCCTCCTCTCCTTTCCCCCTGCTCGGGGACGCCTCTCCTCCTCCGCCCAGCACCGGCCGGCCAGGCAGCCGGAAAAGCAGGCCAGATCCGCCTGATCCAAGGACACGTGTCCCAGCCGGGCGGCCCCAGAGGGGAAGAAGGCAGGCGATCGCCAGGCCCACGCGGCGGCGGCGGCGGCGGCTGCCGCAAGAACAGCCGCGGCGCAGAGGAGAAAGCCAGGAGGCGGGCCAAGCCCGGCCGGGTCCCCCCTCCCTGCCAGCACCGCCGCCGCGGATCGTACCGAATTCAGCCGAAAGCACGTGGGGCCGGCCGGATCGCTGAGCCGGACGCCGATCCGAGGACCGGCACAGAGGCAGCAGCAGCAGCAGCAGCGAGCGAGGGGAGGGAGGAGGGGAGGGAGGAGGAGCCGCGCCAAGGCCAGCCCCGCCACGGCCTCGGGCAGGGCAAGGAGTGGAGGCAGGAAGGAAAAGGAAGGAGAACACGTGGGGCCGGCGGGCTTTGGGCCTAGCGAGGAGGAAAAAAAATCAACCTAGGCCGGGCGCCGGTTCCAAGAAAGGGACCGGCCGCAAAGGGGGTCTCTTTCTGGCCCGTTTGCGCCCAGGGAAGCGCGCGCCGGGGAGGAGAAGCAACTCCTGGCCGAGCTGGGAGGGGGGGCGTCTGGGGGTCGGCTCAAGGGGGATCCACGAGCCACAGCAGGTTCTCTCCCCTCGCCACCAAACGCACGTGGGAGGCGAGGGTTCTCCAAGCCCCTCGGAAGCCACACGAACTGGGAAAAGGTTTCAGGATACGCTTTGCACGTAGAAAGATCTACACTCGCCCCCCCCCCCCCGCACACGTGTGACAAAGACCTACACTATTCTACCCCATAGGATGCCTTCCTTCCAAAGGCGCTGGAGTACAATTACTATGCTATCTGGGGACGATGGAAGCCGCGCTCTTAGCACCACATCTGGAGGGCACTAAGTTGGGGGCACTCAGAACGATTCACGATTCAAAGTCCTCATTTTTCCTCCCTCCCAGATGGAGAGGGGATTGGAGGAGGAAGCAGTCAGTAGCCGCAGATACTCAATGGCTTTTCAACCTGAGAAAAACTGAATATTAAATTCGGACAAGCAGCTCAGAAATCCATAAATGCAGCACGGTGGGGGAGGGCTTTAGACATACAAGCCAGCACTACAAAGGCAAACCAAGAAGGTACACAATTAAAAAATGGCAATGTTGACAGGGTGTTACAGGAATTGTTGTCCAAGTGGAGGGTGCCATTCGAAGCAACCCTCACGTAAGATACTTGTCAAGTATCTTTTTGGGTGACATTTAGTTTACACATACAAAGTGCACTGTCAAACTTACAAAAGGCAAGTGAGTGAGGGAAACAAATGCCTCTTTGGATGTTCATCTTTACAGAATGGATTATTTCCTAATATTTGTGCATCACTAATTCACATTTAATTGAAGAGGAAAAACCCTCCCAGCTTACAAGAAACTTGCTCAACCTGGCAAAAGATCAGGAATCCGGTAGCACCTTTTCCAACGAGCACCTTTTATTAAACGGCCTAAGCCTTCATGAAACAGAACTTGCCCAACCTGGTGGTGGCAAGATGTTACAGGGTCATCAGGTTGAAGGTGGTTTTACAGGCTGCAGAAAAGAGGGGCAGATTCTGGTTTAAAGTACCAGAAGGTGGAGTAGGAGATCCAAGATCACACCTCAACTTGTAACACGGAGGGTTTTCAAGAAGTAAATATACAGGTAGTCCTCACTTAACAACCACAATTGGGACTGGCATTTTGGTTGCTAAGCGAAGCAGTCATTAAGTGAATCCAACCCGATTTTACAAACTTTTTTATGGCAGATGTTAAGCGAATCACCGTGGGCATTACTTGAACCACGTGGTCGTTAAGCGAATCACGCGGTTCCCCATTGATTTTGCTTACCAGAAGCCAGCTGGGAAGGTCAAAAATGGCAATCACATGACCACAGGACGCTGCAATGGTCATAAATGCTAGCTGGTTGCCAAGCGCCCAAATCGTGATCACGTGACCACTATGACGGTCATAAATGTGAGGACCGGTTGCAAGTCATTTTTTCAGCACCTCCGTAAGTCTGAACCATCACTAAACAAATGGTTGTTAAGCAAGGACTACCTGTACCTATAGAATCTCATTGTTTAAAAAACTGTGTTGGGGCTTTTGAAGATTATTTTGAAAATGAGCCCCAACAGAGTTTATTAAATAATGAGATTCTATAGGATGTTTACTTCTTGCAAACCCTTCCCCATGTTACAAGTTGAGGTGTGATCTTGGACTTCGGGTGACCTTCTGCATATAGCCAAGTAGCTTTCTTGGAAACAACACAAAGATATTTTATCATGGACACCAGTCATTTGGCCTGACTCGACTTAGCTTCTTGACATCAATGAAGTTCAGGAAGGTAGGGAATAAGAGAGCTGATCTTGCAAACAGAATGGAAGTTTTCCATTTAGGTGAAAACACTCTCCCAGAAAACATTTAAAGGCTTAGAAAAACAAAAAAAGAACAGTATAATTTGTGAAAGTTTGTCTAGTGGTTAAGGCAACGGGCTAGAAACCAGGAGACTGAGAGTTCTAGTCCCGCCTCAGGAATGAAAGCTGGCTGGGTGACCTTGGGCCAGTCCCTGTCTCTCAGCCCTAGGAAGGAGCCAATGGCAAGCCAGGAGACTGAGAGTTCTAGTCCCGCCTTAGGCATGAAAGCCGGCTGGGTGACCTTGGGCCAGTCACTCTCTCTCAGCCCAACTCACCTCACAGGGTTGCTGTTGTGGGGAAAATAGGAGGCGGAAGGAGTATTAGGTATGTTCGCCGCCTTGAGTTATTTATAAAAAATAATTAAGGCGGGATAAAAAAAATAAAAAATAAACTCTCTATATGAAATTCAAGTTTTAAGTCAAGATGATACATACCAGTCACTAAAAAAAAAGTAAAATCTCAAGCTGCTATAAATTCAGAGATACATTAGCTGCAGTTATAACAACTAATTTGTCTCATAGACACTGGCTGAGAAATGAATCCAATTACTGGCTGCTTATATTCAGTTTTATAGACTAAAGTCCACGTCCTACAAATATTACCAATGCTGTACTGACTGACTGAAGGTTCCGGTTCTCCACTTTGTGCAAGAACATGGCAAACATATCCTAAATAGTCTGTGCCTTAGATTCTGGGTCCTACAGATAAGGAGGCAGGGGACAGGAACAAGATCATACAGGAAAGGAATAGGGAAAGAGGTTTTTGCCTAAGAATATGATGCGCTATAAGCAGCTGGTTTTATATCACACATCTTAAAACATCATATTAAGGAACGATCATTACACAGATTGTAGCTTTGCTACTCAAAGGCAGCAAGGGAACTCATATTCTTTGTGTTTACATGGGCTCAGTATTTGAAGACATATTAGACACTACAGATGTCACCAAATTGATGACAGGTCAAAATAGTTTCCTCAGTGAACTGGTATGGAACACTGGGTTCAAGAGCAAGGCTCGTGGTTTCAGGTATAATGGTTCAGGGAACAGGATTTTATGCCTTGAACAAGCCATGATAAAAGAGTGGGAGGGACTTCCACCCCCAAAGATGTTTGCAGGGAAAACCAAGCTGTAGAACTGGATGTTCTGTATATAGATTCATTAATCATTTCTATAGTACTTCATCAGTGCAAAATTATTTACAATTCTTGCTCAATTTGGTTGTACACAAGAGTGGGACTTTGGACCTATCCCCACAGGAAAAGTATAAGGAGAGAAACAAGAGAAGAATGGAGACACTCTAGAATAGGCTTTGATTTGTATTATTCTTTGTTATTGCCCGAGTGGGCATAGCAAACAGCTGTGGTAGGCTGTTTAATATGCATGACCATGTAAACCTTATAAACATTTGTACTGGAAGATACTTAATGAATCTTCAAAGCCTTAGTAACTGAACTAAGAGCTTACAGCCAGCATAGAAAGAAAAAAAATGTTTTTCAAATAAAACTGACAGTATTCACACAAATAAAGGTTCAGAAGTTTTTCCAAAAGAATGGATACGAGAACAGATCTTGATCTCAGTAATAAATACCCCATTGCTGAGAGCATATTTGCTTGCGAAGCTCAGTCCTCAAGAATGCTGAACAAAGAAATAGCACAGAAAATACATGTACAGTTAATTAAGAAAACTTGCCACAGATAACTACCCAAACCAGGTTTAATTATGTGCCTCTAATTCTGTGGTTTCTGGCTTGTACGGGAGGAGAGATCTCAGCATTTCTCACACATGTAAAGGTCAAACAAAAAGATAAATTTACTTGGAGGGAAAAGTTAATACATTTCGTAAGAGTCCTGAAGCCAATAAACCCTCAATTTACATTTAAAAAATGGCGTGGGTGCCTTGATCAGTAGCAGTGAATTCGGTGTGGTCTATACTGAGGATTCGTGGCAGCCAAGAAGTCTGAGAATTCAATAGTGCAGAAAGCCAAAGGGCGAAAGAAAGAGAGGAGGCCGAGCCAGGACTCAAGAGCCGGCCTTCCCCAACCTCTTATCCTCCAGATGTCTTCGACTGAACCAGCCAGTGCCCTTATGGGCCATGCCGGCTGGGGGTGACGGGAACTGTAATTCGGCGCTACGGCCGCGTTCACACAACACAGCTTAACACGGTGACTGAGGTGGCCCGTTCCCAGGACACCCTCAACCCCCCAACGCAACTCAGCCCTAAGCAAGCCGAGCACGTTGGGAGAAGGCACCCACTGAGCGGGGCGGGCGTTGGGAACCCGGCCATCCAGCAGGCGCCCCGAGGCGGGGAGGCGGAATCAGGGGGGGCGGAGGAGGGAGACAAAATGGAGCGGTCCGAGGCGAGAGCCGGCCTGGTAGGCCGTGGGGCGAGTTCCACGCGGTCCGACCCGGGCCTCCGGCCTGGGCTCCCACGTGGTGCTGAGGCGAGGCCTGGCGGGAGGGAGAGAGCGGGCGAGCAATGGCGGCCGAAGCCCGGGCAGGGCGCGACGCGGTGCGGGAGAGCAGGGGAAGAGCCCGGCGGAGGGGGCGGGGCCTGCCTGGTCCCCGCCCCCGCCGCGGCCTACTCGCGCGCCCCTCCGACGGCCCCTCCGCCCCGCGCGGTTACCTTCAGTCGCCTTCAGTCCGGGGAGCGAGGCCCAACGCAGCCGCAGCGAAGCCCAGCACGACCATTTCCGGAGCCGCTCCGAGGGGAGGGGCGGGACCGGGAGGGGAGGGCCGGTCACGGGGCGAGGGCCAGAAGAGGGGGAAGGGGCGGGGCTCGCCTGAAGCCTCGCTCTGGAGGGGAAGACGGCCCTCATCACGTGACCCACGCCATGCTTTCCTGCGCGGCCTTGGGGAGAGAAGAAAGGGCGCCCGGGCGGGTCAGCTGACCGGCCAGCGATCCGACTCCGCGCCTCGGCCATGTGATCTCCCACGAGGACGGCGCCTGCGTCACGTGGCGTCCGGCGGCTTCCGGCGAGCGCTGCTGGCGGAGTGACACGTGTGTGCGTGTGATGCTTAAGTGGCCAAGGGGGAGAAACGCTGCCATAATACGTTGAACCCCATGCTAGCTGGATGAGCTGGGTTTGCGTAACTCAGTAAGCCACAACCAGTTGACCAAGCTTAATGTGTGAATGCATCTCCTTGGTAGTTTAGATAAGACACAGGCATATTTTTGGGCTTTTCACTTTCCATACACAACCCAGAGTCGTGGCTATGAGTGGGGCAGCTGTAGAAATAGTCTAAATCAATATCAGTGGCGCTTGCTTCCCAGTTACTGCGTAAGAGGAAGAAGAAATTCCAAGTAAGTTTTACCTTCTTCCCTAGCTCTTGACCTGCCTTCTAGCTCTAGCGCCTAAATAATCATACTTTATAAGAAGGCAGCCCTACCACGCATCCTTTCCATTTCTTCTCTTGTAATATTTGATGTGATTCAGCCATGACAGTTAAATGGAATCTTCAGGTTCAGAAATACTGGCTGCATTCACACAGCATGCTAAATCTTACATAGCCCTCTTGCTGCATACATATAACATAAATAAATGTGCATCCAAATTTTTGCTCTTCAGCAGCAAAACATAAGAGAAATATATGAATATGAGAAAATTCATGTTAATGTAGAGAATAGTAGTGGTTAAGGCATCAGGCTAGAAACTGGGAGACCCTGAGTTCTAGTCCCGCCTTAAGGCACAAAGCCAGCTGGGTGACCCTGGGCCAGTCACACTCTCTCAGCCCTAGGAAGGAGGCAATGGCAAACCACTTCTGAAAAATGTATAGTCGAAGGCTTTCACGGCCGGAATCCAATGGTGGTTGTGGGTTTTCCGGGCTGTGTGGCCGTGTTCTGGCAGTTTTGGTTTCGCCAGTAGCTGTGGCTGGCATCTTCAGAGGAAAGGAGCACAGCTAGAAGATTCTCTCTGTGCCCAAGTGGAGGGTGTGTGTTCCTGCTAGTGTTTATAGCTGCTGAGAGGTCATTTACAAGAGATTGGGAAAGGGTTTTTAGTGGTGATTAGGGGGTGTGGTGCTATCGTGTGTGGGATTAGCACATCTATTGTGTGAGTTGTTTGTATATTTCTGTGGTTGAGTAGAGTTCGTTGACCTTTTGCAAGCTGTGTTTTTCAGGACTGGCAGCCAGGTTTTGCTGATCTTTAGGCTTTCTTCTTTTTTATTGAAACTGTGTTGGTGTTTATGTATTTCAATGGCTTCCCTATATAGTCTAACATAGTGGCTGTTGGTGTTGTCCAGTATTTCTGTGTTTTCAATGACAAACCAAGAGAATGACCTGGAAAATGTTTTCCTATTGGATCTACAGAAGAGGCTTGTTAAACCCTTGAAGAAGTCTATGTGATGGGATAAAGAAGAATTGATTGATTGATTGATTGATTGATTGATTGACTGATTATGTGCCATCAAGTCATTTTGGCTCCTAGTGACCACACAGGTAGATTTTCTCCAAGACGATCTATCCCTAACCTATTCTTTCACGTTTCATGCCTCTGAGCCCATCTACCTTGCTGCTCTTCTCCTCTTTCCTTCTACCTTTCCCAGCATTAGAGCTTTTTCCAGAGAGCTGGGTCTTCACAAAATGTATCCGAAGTAGGATAATTTGAGCCTGGCCATTTGTGCCTCAAGTGAGGAGTCTGGGTTGATTTGTTCAATGATCCATCAGTTTGTTTTCTTGGCTGTCAACGATATTCTCAGGAGTCTTCTCCAACACCAAAGTTCAAAAGCATAAATGTTCTTCCTATCTTGCTTCTTTCGTTTCCATAGAGCATAGCTTTCCAAACTCTGTGTCGGCTGCAGTGTCTGGGTGTGTCGCAGCTGCTGCTGCTGCCTCCGAACCCTGCCAGGATTCTGGGCAGGTCCTAGTGCCTGCCTTGTGCCTTGCTGCCTCCAAACCTGCTTTGATTCCACGCAGGTCCTAGTGCCTGCTTTGTGCCCTGCTGTAAGAGTGTGTCACGAAATGATGCATGTCTAAAAAGTGTGTCACCAACATGAAAAGTTTGGAAAGCTCAGCCATAGAGTGTCACGGAATACCATGGCTTGCACAGTTCTGATCTTTGTAGGTATAGACACATACGGCATTTGAATATCTTTTCCAAGGCCTTCGTGGCTGCTCTACCAAGTGCTAATCTGCGGTGTATTTCTTGACTGCTTGTTCCTTTATGGTTGATGGTTGATCCAAAAGGCAGAGGCTATCCACCACTTTGATATCTTCATTGTCAATTCTAAGGCTGGTGGTTCTACCTGCTGTCATTAATTTGGTCTTTATATTTAATTTTAGTCCCATTTTTTCACTGTGCTCTTTGACTTTTAGTACTAGGCTTGCAGATCCTTTGCATTTTCAGCTATCAGGTTAGTGTCATCAGCATAGCACAGGTTATTGATGTTTCTTGCTCCAATTTTATTTATTTATTTATTTATTTATTTATTTATTTATTATTTCAATTTATTCCCCGCCCATCTCCCTTGCAAGGGACTCTGGGCGGGTTACAACAATTGAAGTTTAAAAAATACAAAAACAATATCTAAAATACTTCTAATAATAAATTACATAAAATCCAAGATGGGGGGACCGTAGGATGGATTATATTACTACGGGGCCAGCCAACCCCACGAGGCACTGCCGCCTCTGTCGTCCCAGGCCCGGCGGCAGAGCCAGGTCTTAAGGGCCTTCCGAAAGGCCAGGAGTGAAGGGGCCAGTCTCACCTCCGGGGGCAAGATATTCCATAAGGCGGGTGCTATCGCAGAGAAGGCACGCCTCCTGGACCCCGCTAGATGGAATTCTCTTGTCGAGGGGGTCCGAAGCATGCCCTCTCTGCATGCACGAGTGGGGCGGGCCGACGTTATTGGGACGAGACGGTCCCTCAGATACCCTGGTCCTATGCCATGTAGGGCTTTAAAGGTAATCACCAACA
Organism: Charina bottae; assembly: GCA_023362775.1. Lineage (NCBI taxonomy): Eukaryota > Metazoa > Chordata > Lepidosauria > Squamata > Charinaidae > Charina > Charina bottae. The sequence goes on along the minus strand of JALMGJ010000038.1, from coordinate 3,807,682 downwards.
CCTTGAATTGGACCCGGAAGCAAACTGGTAGCCAATGCAGCTCGCGAAGCAGAGGTGTTACATGTGCCGATCTCATGGCACCCATAACTGCTCGCGCCGCGGCATTCTGCACCAGCTGAAGCTTCCGGATACTCTTCAGGGGTAGCCCCATGTAGAGCGCATTACAGTAATCTATACGGGAGATGACAAGGGTGTGAGTGACTGTTCGGACGGCCTCCCGATCCAGGAAAGGGCGTAACTGGCGCACCACACGAAGTTGTGCAAAGGCCCTCCTGGCCGTGACTGCCACCTGCTCTTCAAGCAGGAGTCGCGAGTCCAGGAGGACCCCCAGATTCCGCACTGGATCCGAGCGAGGTAGTGCCACCCCACCCAGAACCAAAGATGGCAACTTCCCGGATCTAGGGGGGCCATCAATCCACAGCCACTCCGTCTTACCAGGGTTCAGTTGAAGCCTGTTGTTCCCCATCCAGACCCCCACAGCCTCCAGACACTGAGATAAGGCATCGACCGCATCACCTACTTCACCCGGGATGGAGATGTATAACTGGGTATCATCAGCATATTGGTGATACCTCATCCCGTGGTGACGGATGATCTCGCCCAGCGGCTTCATGTAGATGTTGAACAGGAGAGGAGAGAGAACCGACCCCTGCGGCACCCCACAAATCAGGGGCCGCGGGTCAGCTCTCTCCTCCCCTATCAACACCGACTGGGAACGGCCCTGGAGGAAGGAGGTGAACCAGCGCAAAACTACGCCGCCCACCCCCAACTCCCTGAGCCGTCCCAAAAGTATACCGTGGTCGACGGTATCGAAAGCCGCTGAGAGATCTAAGAGAGCTAGGATGGACGCACTCCCTCCATCCCGCTCTCGCCAGAGATCATCGATAAGCGCGACCAATGCGGTCTCCGTCCCATATCCCGGCCTGAAACCTGACTGGAAGGGGTCTAGATAATCCGTTTCCTCCAGAATCCTCTGGAGTTGCCACGCCACCACCTTCTCAACCACCTTTCCCAAAAAGGGAAGGTGGGAGACTGGGCGAAAATTGCCCAGGATGGTAGGGTCCAGGGACGGCTTCTTGAGGAGGGGGTGCACCAGCGCCTCCTTAAAGGCCTCCGGGAACACCCCCTCACTCAAGGACAAATTAATCATCACCTGGACCCATCCACATGTCACCTCACTGGCCGATTTCACCAGCCAGGAGGGACAAGGGTCAAGCTGGCATGTGGTGGCGTTAACAGTCCGGAGGATCCTGTCTACTTCCTCAGGCGCAACAGGATCAAACTGTTCCCAGATAACATGGTAAGTACGAGCCCCCGGCATCTCCACAGATCCTGTCTCACGCTTGGAGTCCAACTTTGAATGAATCTGAGCGATTTTATCCTGCAGATGCTCAGAAAACTCCTCCGATCGGCCCTGTAGGTGGGTCTCCCTCTGCTCCCGACCCAACAATGATCTTGTAATTTTAAAGAGGGCCGTCGGGCGGCATTCTGCGGACGCAATAAGGGCGGAGAAATATGCTCATCTTCTTCAAATTCAGCTTCCCTTAATATATATAGAATATATATAAGAAATAGAAATAGATATAAGAAATATATATATAAGAAATAGAAAGATGGCGACCAAGAGCAGACGCCGACCGCCACTGCTCTGAGGGGGAAGACCCCTGGCTCTTCCTGACCCCCACCCCCCGTCCCCGGTTAGTAGGGGTCTTGGAGGGGATTTTAAGGGTCTTGGCCCTTGTACCTGTTGAGGCTGGAGTCTCATGGAGCCCCCCGAATGGAGCGGTGGACTGCGGCGAGCCCGGGTGAGCCTCTGCAGTTCAGCGGAATCCGGAAGACTGGCGGCAGACCAGCGGTGCGGCAGACTCCAGAGGACCTCGGCAGCGGCACAGGGAGCCTTGATAGCGCAGCCTTCAGTGTTCGGCGGTGGGCTTGATGTTTTCTGGGTCCATCTTTTGAGCCCTTTAGCCAGCAACACGAAATTGGGCGGCACGGATCTTGGCGAGTCTCGGCGTGGCGGAGAGGTTGGATGGCGCGGCGGAGTAGCTTGGCGCAGCGGACCGTCAGTGGGCCAGCCTGGCATTGCAACAGGCTTGGGGAGCAGAGTTGTCCCCAACAAGGTGGACTAGCCTGGCAGCCGCAGCGGACCCCAGCAGTGCGGTGGGCCCTGGCGTGACAGGCCGGCCCTGACGGCCCAGGGGATTTCTGTTGTACTACAGACCCCGGTGGTGCAGCCGGCGACTCGAGAAACCTGGCGCTACGGACTTGGGCGGAGGAAGATGACAAGCCAGAGTGGCTCTGGACCCCCTCCCCTCCAGAGCCAGAACCCCTGGACAAAGCGGTGGGGGCAAGTAATCTCAGCGGCTCCACGAACTGCGGCTACGCAAAGGACCTGGGTTGTTACAGCAGACCTCGGCGTGGTAGGCCGGGGTGGTGAGGAGCAACAGGCCTGGAACTAAGAACTTGGTCATCCCCTCCCAACCGACCCAGAGACGGCAGAGAGCGCTTAGGGTCCCTCCAGGGTGAGTGAAGGACTCCCTCCCAAGTGTGAGGGATGAGGGGGGAGTCCAGGAGTGACTGGCGGTATAAGAGAGCACTCACTTCTTGAACGAGAGATGGGGTGAGGAGGAGTGGAGGAGTTGTCCCCCCTACCGACCAGTGGGAGAGGCCAGGGGGGCATAGTGAATGGTCTAGTGAATGGGCGGGTGATGACTAGGCCTGATGGTGCCGAGAGCAGGAGCTGGTGCACTGGAGGGCCTGCCATCGCCCTGTAGGTGATTGAGAGTGTGTGAGGATGTATGAGTGGATGGAGGGATCCCTATTTCGAACCAGGGACTCTGGAAGTCCAGGATTGGGGGCGATTGGACAGGGAGTCTCTGGGGGCTGTAGGGCGGGTCACATCCTTGAGGTGGTGACGGGTCGGGGATGCTATGGTGGGAGCTGTAGGGCGGGCCATCTTCGGGGAAGATGCCCCCAGTGTTTGCTACCGTGGCGTGTTCCAGCCCTCCGAGTTCAGACCCAGGGCCAGGACAGCAGATCCGTAGGCCCTGGTCTTCGGCTGCTGCTTAACGCCAGGTCGGTAAACAACAAAGCCCCCTTCATACACGATCAGATCATTGAGGAGGGGGCGGACCTGGTGTGTATTACTGAGACCTGGCTGGGCCCTGAAGGGGAGTGCCCCTTTCAGAAATGTGCCCGACTGGGTTTACGGTATCGCAGCAGCCGAGATCCCAGGGCAGGGGAGGAGGGGTGGCTGTTGTCATCCGAGAGTCTCTAGAGGCCTTCAGGGGCGCTGCTTCACAAGTGGCCGATTGTGAGACCCCGTTTTTCAAGTTGGGTTCCCGAGAACAGTCGGGAGTCCTGCTACTGTACCAGCCTCCCTGCTGCGTAGCAACATCCTTGCCTGAGCTGCTGGAGGCCGTCTCAGGGTTGGCGGTGGAGTTCCCCAGGGTTATGGATTTGGGGGACTTCAACCTGCCATCCCTGGGACGTGCCTCAGAAGTGGCCCAGGAGTTCATGGCTACCATGGCAGCCATGGGCCTGTCCCAGATTATTTGGGACCCAACTCGAGACAGTGGCCTCACCCTGGACTTAGTTTTCTTGTGTGAGCAGTGGCAATGTGATCTGAGGGGAGAGCTGCACCTATCCCCATTGTCATGGTCATATCACATCCTAGTGACCTTGAGATTCTCTTATGCCGCCTCCCTCCGCAGGGAGGCAGGACCCATTCGATTGGTCCGCCCCCGGCGACTGATGGACCCGGCAGGGTTTCAGAGGGAGCTGGGGGTTATACCTGAGGATCTACTGCATGGTCCAGCAGAGGCCCTGGACGCAGCCTGGAGTAGGGAGGCTGACGAGGCCTTGGACAGGATGGCGCCTATGCAACCTCTCTTGTCCCATCAAACCCAACACTCCCTGTGGTTCACGGAGGAGCTGAGGGTTTTGAAGAGGGTTAAGAGATGTCTAGAACGCCACTGGAGGAAGACAAAGACCGAACCCGACCGAACACAAGCTAGAGCCGCTGTTAGGGCCTACCTTGTGGCAGTAAGAGCGGCGAAACGTCAATATTTCTCCGCTCTTATTGCGTCCACAGAATGCCGCCTGGCGGCCCTGTTTAAAATCGCTCGATCCCTTTTGGTTCGAGGGCCGTGCAGAGGAGTTTGCTGTGCATCTCCAGGATAAAATCGCTCGGATCCATTCCATGTTGGATGCCAAGCGTGAGGCATGGTCTGGGGAGATGCCGGGGGAACGTACAGTACTTACCCAGTTATCTGGGAACAGTTTGATCCTGTTGGCCCTGAGGAAGTGGGCAGGATCCTCCGGACAGCAAATGCCACCACCTGTCATCTAGATCCATGTCCCTCCTGGCTGGTAAAGGAGCTTGGGAGGTGACATGTGGCTGGGTCCAGGCGATGGTGAATGCATCCTTGAGAGAGAGGGTGTTTCCAACTGCCTTTAAAGAGGTGCTGGTGCGCCCTCTCCTCGAGAAACCATCACTGGACCCTATTGTTCTGGACAATTTTCATCCAGTCTCCCACCTTCGCTTTTTAGGGAAGGTGGTTGAGAAAGTGGTGGCGTTGCAGCTCAAGAGGGTTCTGGATGAAATGGATTATCTAGACCCTTTTCAGTCGGGTTTCAGGCCCGGATATGGGACAGAAACGGCATTGGTCGCACTTATGATCTCTGGCGGGAGTGGGATGGGGGCAGTGCATCCATCCTTGCTCTTCTTGCCCTCTCAGAGGCTTTCGATACCATCAACCATGGTATCCTTTTGGGTCAGCTCAGGGAGTTGGGGGTGGGCAGTGTGGTTTTGCGCTGGTTCACCTCCTTCCTCCAGGGCCGGTCCCAATTGGTGGTGATAGGGAGCAAGAGATCCGACCCTCAACCCCTCCTTTGTGGGGTGCTGCAGGGTTCGGTTCTCTCTCCACTCCTTTTTAACATCTACATGAAACCGCTAGATGAGATCATCCGTCACCACGGGATGAGATCATCAATATGCTGATGATACCCAATTATACATCTCCGTCTTGGATCCGTCCTGGATCGGGAAGCCCTTCGAACAGTCACTCATGCCCTTGTATCTCCCATATAGACTATTTGCTGGCATAGCTTGGTTAGAACCTTTACTGATTTTTCTTCTGTTGCTTGCCATATTTCAGTGGGTATTTCATCAGTCCCTGTAGCTTTCCAACTTGGTATGACTGGAATGCTGATCTAACGTCATCTTCTAGTACTAGAAGTTCTTGTAAGTAAGGAATAACTTCTAAGATATCTTGGATGTTGACATCTCTACTGTAGAATGCTTCAGTATACTCCTTCCATCTTCCTTTGATCTCCTTTGAATTGGTTACTATCTATCCATTGGCATCCTTTAGGATAGCAATTTGAGGTTGGAACCTCCTTCTGAGTTCAGAGATCTTTTGAAAGATTTTCCTTGTTTTTCCATGTCTGTTTCCATCTTCAATGTCTTAACAGATGTTGCTGTAGTACTGCTTCTTGTCTCTCTTAACAGGTCTCTGAAACTCTTTGCTAAGTTCCTTTCTGAGACTTTTGTCTTTCTTGGCTTTGGCTGTAGCTTGAATCATGTCAACTGGATTTCTATTTTCTTAATGGAAACGTTTCGCTCCTTATCCAAGGGGCTTCTTCAGTCTGAGCAAAGAAGCCCCTTGGATAAGGAGCGAAACGTTTCCATTAAGAAAATAGAAATCCAGTTGACATGATTCAAGCTACAGACAATTCCACCTGGATGACTGAGAACCTTCATAGACATAGACTTCTTGGCTTTGGCTTTGGCTTCTCTTCTCTTCTTGGCAATTTCCACAGTTTGCTCTGACATTCAGTTTGCTTTCTTTTCTTTCTTCATTTTTGGCAGTCTCTTTTCACATTCATCCTTAACAACTTCTTTAAGTTCATTCCATAATTCCTCTGGTTCTCTATCAATGAGGTTCAGGACCTGATGTTCTCCTTGAAAATGGTGGCTATATCTTCAAGATCGTTTTGTGGAAACTGACTGGCTTTCTTCTTCTTCTTTAGCTTAACTTGAAGCTTGCACATGAGTAGTCTGTGATCTGTTCCACAGTCAGCACCTGACCATGTCTTTGATGCTATAATTGAGCTACTCCACCTCCTTTTAGCAATAATATAGTCAATTTGATTTCTATATACTCCATCTGGTGATGACCATGTCTAGAGGCATCATTTTGGTTGTTTGAAGACAGTGTAAGCTAGGAAGAAATCACTGGAGTGGCAGAAATTGGTTAGTTGGTCTCCTGCTCCATTTCAGTTTCCTAAGCCATAGAATCCAACTACATTTTCCTTTTTCATGTTTCCAACTTTGGCATTCCAATGATTGAAGAGAAATAAAATCCTATGACAATATTTGAATGAACTAAAGATGAAGACTGTTAGAAGTAAAAAGAAGGAATATAAAATTGGTTTATTTGATCAAGGTTAAAATAAGACTTTTTTTTTTTTTGGCAAAGTTCTGGCAACTCTTTACGGACATTTTGCTGACGCCAGGATTGAAAAGTTGATGTTTTGTGAATTTGCTTATAGATAAGGGATGGGATATGGGATCAAGAGGTATCTGTTTGTAAACTTTTGGGGGGTGAAGAGTCACTAAATTTGTCTATACTTGTTGTAATGAAGGTTGGAAGTCACTTGATTGATTGATTGATTGAATTTCTTGGCCGCCCATCTCGTACACAACGACTCTGGGCGGCTTACAACAATAAAATAACAATTATTAAAAACACTACAATAAAATCTCAATACCTCAGAGCTCTTTGTCCAGAAGAGTGCAGTGCTAGGAACAGCTAAGATCCTGCGCAGAACCCTCAAACTCCCAGGCCTCTGGTAGAGGAACCAAGGTTGAGGAAGACACATACCACCCATAGGGGTGAGAAGGGAATTTATATATATATATATACACATATAAAATAGATACTAATCTAAAAATACAAAAATATAAAATATAAATATTCAAGATGGACATATGCTGTTATTTTTGGCACGATCATGGCGCCAGCCACCCCCATGAGTGACTATCCCCCCTCCCATCCCAAGCAAGGTGGCATAACCATGTCTTCACCCCCTTCCGGAAGGCCAGGAGAGTGGTGGCCTGTCTTACCTCTGGGGGTAAGCTGTTCCAAAGGGCGGGTGCCACGGCAGAGAAGGCCCTCCTCCTGGGCCCTGCCAATTGGAAATCCTTCATGGACAGGGTCCGTAGCATGCCCTCTCTGCCTGTCCGGGTGGGACGGGTCGATGTAACGGGGGTGAGGCGGTTCCTCAGGTAACCTGGACCCATGCCAAAATTTATATATTTTTCTTTTATATTTTCTTTTTTCTTAAACTTTTTATTCTTTCTTACTATTCTTTCTTCTTTAAGTTTAGTTTGTATTAGTTTTTACTATTGTAATCAAAATCCTTAATAAAAAATTATATATAAGAAAAAAATGGTAAATGAGGGTCAAATAACACAACAAATATATGGAGGAGTGAATGGGTTGAGAGGAAAGGGAGATAAAGAAAGTTGGATAGAGTTGATAAAAAAGAAGTGAATTTCAAGAACAAAATGCAGTGGATGATGTGGTACATGGACGTAGTAGAAGCATGGATAGTTTGCAAAATTAGAAAGAGATGGAGAGATACAGTGAATGGGGTTGGTATAATCCAGATTTAGATTTATTTCCTTCTCTTTTCCTTTTTTTTATGCCTTTACTTTCTTTGGCATACTATTTCATACTCTCTCTGCTCTGTGTAACACTGCTTGTCCTGAAAGTGAAGAGAAGTAGGATAGGTCTGCATGAATGTGTGTTCAAAACGTGCTATGCCCAGACACATGGAAACTGGGCGGCCCAGCTCTTTGTCTAACACCTTATTCTGGCTGCACCAAAGCGGCTCTCAATAGTTGCAATTAAAATGCTCCCGTTTGGGAAGTTTCCACTTCTGCTGAATCAGTCTGCAACCTGTGATCAGATTTAGTAGCGGAGGTATTCACAGAGCAAGGGATGTTTCACATACTGTTGCTCATTTCACTGACAAGGGAAACGTTGGCACATTATCACTGGCACAAAGTACATTGCTACATTCTTGGCAGCCTTTGCTTTGTAGGACCACACCTTCCCCAAATGAGCAGAAGCTCATCAGCAAACCGTTTGTGAATCAGCCGGACCGTTTGGAGAGAAAGGAAAAAGATCCTTTTCCCACTGCCTTCTGTTCATTAGCTGATGCAATGCACTGACTGGCCCTGACTCAGCAATCCAATCAGCTAAACATAGCCTGGTTCTCCCCTACCACCAGCATCTCATTCCTTCCACAAAGCAGAGCCGTGAGCTGATCAGAAAGCAACCCTTCTCCATCCTGTCAGATACAGGTAGTCCTCGCTTAACGACCACAATTGGGAACGGAATTTTGGTTGCTAAGCGAAGTGGTCATTCAGCGAATCCGGCAAGATTTTATTACCTTTTTTGCAGCGGTCGTTAAGCGAATCACTATGGGCGTTAAGCGAGCCACATGGTCGTTAAATGAATCATGCGGTTCCCCATTGATTTTGCTTACCAGAAGCCGGCTGGGAAGGTTGAAAATGGCAATCACATGACCACGGAACGCTGTGGCAGTCATAAATGCAAACCGGTTGCCAAGCGCCCAAATCGTGATCACGTGACCGTGGGAATGCTGCAACAGTGTGAGGACCGGTCATAAGTCGTTTTTTTCAGCACCATTGTAAGTCTGAACCATCACTAAACAAATGGTTGTTAAGCGAGGACTACCTGTAAACAAGCCCAACCCTTCTCCACCCCTCCTCTTGCAGGACTGGCAGGCAAGCCTAGCTCACTTACATTGTCCTTACATTAGCGAGGGTCAAGGTTTTCCAAGACACGTGGGAAGCTTTAATTCCTTGGACCTCTTGCCATCAACTTGCTCTTCAGACTTTCTTTACGATTGGCAGTCTCTAGCTTTGCTTTATGCCAGCAATTTGTCCGTGTCTGCTCACCCTCAGAAATGCTTGATGCTATGCAAGCCCCAACAAGGGATGTTTCGGGGGGGGGGGGGGGGAGTTACGTTTTTAAGCTATGAAAATAAATGCATCAGCCAGGCGGTTTGTACAGTACAGTCCTTTACATGGCCTGTCCAACTCCTGTCCACCCTGAGCTCATTGGACCTTACTCCCAGCAAAAGGGACTAAGATTGGGATGTGGAACCAGGAAGAACTGATGGTTTATTGAGGCTCAGTTCACACATCACCCTAAGCCCTGTTTACTGATGTCAAACCAAATAGCCAAATAAGCAGACTGTGATGTGCAAAACACAAGTCTTAAATGCTACTGCCTGCCAAGATTTCCTCTTACCATACCCCATAGCAGTATCATTTCCTCCCTCTGTTAAGAGTATACAAAGGTTCCATGACAGATTCCATCTTCTCTCAAAACTCTGTCATGGGGAAAGTGAATAGAAATTTTCCTACTACTCTGCCTGTCCTATCAGTACTTTATATAAAGCGCTTCCCTGCTCCTCTCCTTTCCTAGCCAGCTGAATCAAAGGTAACTGCATAAATGTATACAGGCTCGTCTTAAAGGGACAACGTAAACCCAGCTCAGAAGCTTGTATCTCTGGCTATCGCACCTTATGGGAAGGGGCTGTAGGGCAGACCGTGTTAAAGCAAAGGGATCCCTCCCTTATTTGAGAAAAAAGAAGTTCAAAGAAGAATTTCAAATCGTAATAGCTGTTGGCAGATTTCTTTGGTTTTGAGAATAGGGAGGAGGATTTTAAAAAACCGCCCAGGGTCCCTCCTTGTGGGGGAGATGGGCGGGATATAAATATGATAAATAAATAAATATTTATTTGTCATATTTTATACCACCCAGCTCAATCTGACTGCTGGTGGTCTATATAAATTTAAAAATAACAGAATTCATACAAATGGTCACCATGCAACCATCATCACAAAACCGCCAAACCCCCAAACAAAATGGTTTTGACCACTAACAGGAAAGGTGCAAGACGAGGGCTACCTCCAAGGAGGATTTCAACATCCCCCCAAAATCTCAACGTCCCTCCCCACACAAGCACGTGGACTGGGCAGGTTCCAGCTGGAAAGGACGGGCCCTGAGGAACCCTGGAGCCACACGGGGGCTTTGCAAGTCAGCAGCAGCACTTGGAATTGGATCCAGAAGCCCAGGGGCAACTAAGGCAGAAAATGGAAAGTTGATGAAATAGTTGTGTGGCGTCTCTCACCCGCTAGCAGCCTGGCCACCATTGTTTAAGGCAGCCTTGTGTACAGTGTGTTACAGTAATCCAGTCAAGTGGCGGGAAGGGTGGGAATTACTGTTGCCCAGGCGTCCTGGTCCTGGTAAGGCGGCAACTGGTGCATCAGGCAAAACTGGGCAAAGGCCCTCTGCCTTCACCTGCTGCTTCAGCCAAAGCCCCAAGTCCAGGAAGACAAACCTCCCCCACCTCCCATTCCCAGTACATGAGGAGATCAACCTTGTCCAGACCTAACACTGGAACCATCTTGAAGCCAGAATGTTTCTGGGCAAACAGCACTTCCACCTTGGCTCTAGGTGCTGGGTCAGGACTTCCACAATATCTGTAGCTTCGCTTGGAGTAGCACTACAGAGTTAGGTATCACTAGCATACTGACGGTATTTCACCTTGAAATGGTGGTATGACTTTCCCAAGCAGCTTCATATATTATTATTATTATTATTATTATTATTATTATTATTATTATTATTATTTAAATTTCTATGACCACCCATCTCCCCCTCAAGGAGGGACTCTGGGCGGTTCACAGCCATGACAATCACTAAAATACAATAAAAACACAGTAAAATACAAATACAATAAATTTAAATTAAAACCAAGTGGCAGGTGGTCCGTATAGTGACGCTGATCATATTTAAAATATTTGGGGCGGCTCTAAGAAATCAGCCATCCCCAAGCTTGACCACTTTCCCTCTTGCCCCAGGCGAGATCACAGAGCCAAGTTTTCAACCTTTTCCTGAAGTCCAGGAGTGAAGGGGCCTGTCTTATCTCTGGGGGAAGGATGCTCCATAGGGCAGGTGCCGCTGCAGATAAGGCTCGCCTCCGAGACCCCGCTAGATGGAACTCTTTCATAGAGGGGGTCCGCAGCATGCCCTTTCTGCAAGATCGGGTAGGACGGGACGATGTCATGGGGATGAGGCGGTCCCTCAGATAACCTGGGTATATAGTATATGGTATATAGATGTTAAAAGAGCTGAGCCCTGTGGAAAACCATGCTGGACAACCACCCACTTGAGCACTCCTCCCTGTCTGGAACTGCCCAGTCAGGAGTGGAACTACCGAACGGTCCCTCCCACTGCCAACCCCCGGGGCACTCCAGGAGGATACCATGGTTGATGCTATCATAGGCTGCTGAGAGATCTAATAGGCTAAGAGGAGAAGGCTCCCATCCCCCCTATTAGGTTCTGGCATATGTTGCTGTTCCCATCCCATGGCTGGCTCTGAATCCAGAGTGAACGGGGTCCAGATAATCCACTTCATCGGTGGTCCTCTGTAGCTGAGCCACTGCTACCTTCTCTACAAGCAGAAGGCGAAATTGGAGACTGGGCAGGAGTTCTCAAATGAGGCTGGATTGGGAGATAGCTTCAAGATAAGGTACATCCCTGCATCTTTCAAAGCATGATGATGGCATTGTGCTCTCTCAAAATGCCATCCAAGCCCCTTTGCCAAGAGGGGAAGAAGAGAAAGACAATTCTTTCCCTCCCTCCCTAACGTTGCAGTGGAAATCTATGTGCTTAGTGATGTTGGCCCATTTTCTGATCTCCATCTCAGCAGAGCATTTTGTTTTAACATGGCACAGTTGATAGGTATTTATTTTAGAAATAAAAGTGCAATCTGGCTATTTACCACCGCAAGAGTGTGGTAACAGAAAAACTAATTCATTGCGCACTATTGTGGGTGTCCAAAAGATTAATTGAATCTTGAGACATACCCACAGGCCTTGGTGTGTTGGGGGCTCCAGCCTTCCAAGAATCATAGAGTTGGAAGAGGCCACTAAGGCAGTCCGGCCCCATCTCCTGCTTAGTGCAGGAATCCACATTAAACACGCCCAACAAATGGCTCTTTAGCTTCTGCTCAAATACATCCAATGAAGGGAAGCCTGTCTTCGGAAATGAGAGAGAAAGGTTCTTGCCCTTCTGATGTATGGCCCGCTTTCAGATTTTTGAAAGGAACGATACTGTCCCCCCTCGGTAGTCTGAAGGATAAATAGTCTTGGCTCCTTCAAAATCTCTTCCGACAACTTGGCTTCTAGCCCTGATCATCCCCACCGCCCTTCCCCACTTGCCTAAATCCTTCTTAAGATGTGGTGCCCAGAGCTGGGCAGTGTAGCCAAGGTGGGCTCTGTTGAAAGCAGAATCAAGCAGAACTGCTCATTCTGTCTATAGTCATCCAGTCAAATGAAGCTAAAAAACCATGTTCAGCTTACAGAGGGATAGCCATCTCAATCTACCGCAAAGACCCAAGGAAGTCTACCGGCAACCCTATTCAAGGGTTTAAGGCCCAACTCATTTAAACTTTACCTTCCCGACCCCTTCAGCCAAGATAAAAGAGCTCCCGTCCTAGTTTCACCCTTCTAGTTCTAAAATAAAAAGAAGCCAGTCTTATTTCTGAAGCCAGTTTATTTTCCTCGGACAAACATTTTTTGTAACAAAAAAAAAAAGAAGAGGAGAAAACCGTCCCCCCCCAACCCCCATCCCAATCCCCAGGCAATTCAGACATCATAGTTGGGATTCTTACGCAGGATTACAAAGCCTTCCAGGATAGGCGTGACTGGTATGTGCTCTTCGGTGGCCAGCTCTGCCCGCTCGCCATGTGCCAGCAGCACCGGCGTAGTGTGGGTCTGGAAGCCGGTGATAGTCTTTGGCTTCCCCGCTTGGCCCACCACATCCACCGCCTGCAGGAAGGGGCCAGGCATTAGTGGTGGCAAAACGTTCAGACAGCCTCCACCCAGTCCGAAACTAAGGCCCCCGCAACAGGCCCAAAATGCTGAAGACGTCCAGGATCCCCAAGGGTCCCTGGGACCCTCTCCACCCTAACTATCCCTGCCCGGTTGCTCCTTTGGAGACACTTACCTGCCCCACTCTCACAGACACTGCCAGGGGTCGCAGCTCCTCATCAAAAGTCACGAGCATGCGTGGCTGCATGGCGGCCACAAGGCCATAGAGCACATAGTGGGACTTCCCAAGGATGACTAGAAGAGAAAGGAGGGGACCAAAATGGAGGTGCTTTCGCCATATGACCACCATATTCTGTTCATTTGAGAGTAGAGTAACATGGCTCATGTGATGGACCTGGACTGGGGAGAACAGTTTCAAGTCCCCACCCTACTTGGGTGTCTTTCGGTTAATTATTTTCTCTTAGGCTAATCCACCTCACAATATTGCTGTTGTTGAGGTTAAATTGGGAGTGATCCACTCTGTAAGCCACCCTGAGCTCCCAGGGGAAAGGGGGATGTAAATACAATAAACAGATAAATAAAATATCACTGGACGACGCCTAACTTCTTGCTTAGATACTATGCCATAAACGCAGATGGGGTCAGCCACACACACTTTTCCCAGGAAGGGGCACAGAAGTAAAAGAGAGGCTGGTCTCTCAGATGCTACAGTTTCTGCATTTTGCCCAGAGGCAGTGCTTTCCCCATCTGGCGCAAAGCGGTGGGGCTGTAGCCAAGCACCTCTAACCAAGCCCAAATTGTAAAACAGGGTCTGGCTCAAACACACTGGAAGGGTCACCTTAAAGTACGGGACTACTTAGATCAACATGCTCTCTAAGATCTCAAGTAGGGTTCTTGCCTGGCTATTTAAAAAACCAACCAACCAGCCAACCTAGGATCTGTTCCAGGGGCAGGGATGGGGGGAGACTGAAACTAGGTGCTACGAGGCTCTTCCCTCTCACTGCAGCCTTCCCCAACCGGATATCCTCCCAAAGTGGCCGGCTCAGTTAAGCAAGGCAACCTTGTCCCTTGTGGAACTAGAGAAAAGGTGCTCCAGAACTGGCAGCAAGAAGTTCTCTTACCTGGGATACACAGCGAGCCCTATGATGGCGGCAGCATTAGCAGACCATTGCAACTGTGATTGCAAATATGGAGCCCAAGCGACCTTGCCAAAGCTCCCCTCCCTGCCCACCTTGGGAGAGAGATCTTCTACCAGCAAGCACCCAGAGGATCCAAGGAGGATACTTACTGTTTCGCACGTCCAGGAAAGAGACCAGCACAGTCAAGAGGCCAGCCACGGCGACCTGGCTCATGAGCTGCCGGTCACTGTGGTAAGGGCAGAGGGTAAGTGTTCCTTTCCCAAGGTGTGTCAGACCCTGCAAAGCAAAATAAAAATAGGATGTTGGTCAAGCACCTTCCCAAGCTTGAATCAAGCAACAGCTTGTCATCTCTGACTCCACAGGGACTAAACAGGCCAAGAGGCTGCCCGCTGTAAGAGCCAGGGGAGAAGCTGTGCCTGTTGCACCCCATTCATAACCAGGGCTGAGCTGCTCAGCTTCCTTCCATAGTTGTCAGTTATTCAGTACTGTACCAATTAATGAATGGTCAAGAGAGGGGGCTTTGAACTTCCTTGCTCAGTGCTTCATCCAGAGTCACAAGCATGAGATGGGTGGCTATATAAGATGGATGGATGGATGGATGGATGGATGGATGGATGGATGGATGGATGGATGGATGGATGGTCCAGGCCAGGGGGTACTCGGGACTTACAGCAATCAGTATCCGCCTCTCCCATCAAGTTTTTTCAACAAAGAATGGAGCTAAGAGATTACAGTATCATCACTTCTCCAGAACAACCCAAGATTCAAATCCTCTTTCTACCTCAGGATCTTCTGATTGCCCTTTTTTACTCATCTCCCGTCCTGAGATCCACTTAACCAGTACTATGAGCTCAGCCTGATTCCCTGCAAGATCTCTGGATGAAAAACTCAGAGGACACGGCGGGGCTAAATAGTTTCAGAGCAGATGCCCCAGGGCTTGAGAGCTCCTTGTTCCTTTCCATCGCCAGAAGTAATACATTAAATTTAAAAAAAAGTCTAAACTTATAGGAGCTTCATTTATACAAATTTGTACAAGGTGCTCATTTATACAAATTGCAGATTACCAAATGCAGAATGTGTTGCTGTGGTTGTTATGATGGAGATACCTGAACTGTTCAAAGATGGGTCAGATTTCAACTAATTATGAGGACTGTGATTTCCTTGCTGAGTAATCAAGAAACAGGGTAGAACCTGCCACTGTACATATACAGTGATAATGAGGGTCAAAGTGCCCTTACTTTTTATACATAAAATGTGTCACTCTTTTTCTACTAAAAGCACTGAAGCAAGAAGAAATTCAGGGACTTCGTATCTTCCTCATGTACTGTACCAGGAAGATTAAAAATCATGCCAATGTATTAAGGAGAGTTAGGACAGATTCTGACTTGTCATGGCCTGTATTTAAACATGTAATACCTTTTGAGATTTATGTGCTATGGTTCCACGAAGACTATATTGTGTACCACCCTCTTCTCCACCAGCCAGTTCAGAGCTCTCCATTGCCCACGTCAGCACCTACTATCTTGAATATTTACTTTTTGTCAGTCTCCTGGATTCCACCCATTCACTCCCATCCTCAGATCCTTTGGATGAGGGATCTTGTGGTTTTTGGAAAATTCAAGTCCAGTTAACCCACTAATATACCCTTTCTACTTGCTAAGTCTATTGCATATTAAGCCATATTGTGCTTAGGCTTAATGTGACTTTCAAACCCAGGCCATGGCAGACAGCCTCACCCACAATCTAAACCATGGCTTGTTTTAGGTTTACTTAGCTAACCTCTGGACCAGCATGTAATACAAATAAGGGAGGGAGGGAGGGGGAGAGACCCATGGTCAACTCCCCCTTTTGGCCACTGGATGTAGAGTCCAATGGCAAGAATAGAGTTCAAGCAAAATCATTTGCTTTATTTCATTTTCTACCTTCTATGTGCACAAAGGAATTAGAGTAATAATTAGCCATCCCCCCTCAGCATGCAATAGCTCTAGCCATAATCAGATCAACTTGTGTCAGTTTGCTGTGCAGTCTCAGGCACGAGCCAGGGGTAAGCCTCTCAGGTGCAGTTAATGCTATCTATCTATCTATCTATCTATCTATCTATCTATCTATCTATCTATCATCTATCATCTATCTCTCTACCATCATTATCTATCTTATCTACCTATCTATCATATTTATATCCCGCCCATCTCCCTCACAAGGAGGGACCCTGGGCGGTTCACAATAAAATAATTTAAAATCAATAAAAAACCATAAAGAACACCGTAAGTTATGCTGTGCGTAGCATTCGGGGTGAATGCTGAACATTCAGCATAGCCAAATAATAAACATGCTCATTTTCCTGTGTATTTCCCCTAAGCTTAATGATGCCCCAAGCCGTTTCCTGGGGCAGAGGTTACACGGCACTATTACCTGAGCCAATCGCACCATGAAAAGGTTATTGGGATCCTTCGCGTGATACTGAGCCAGCTGCCTCAGCATTGCAGCCAGACGAGCGTTGTTGGTGCCTATGGATACAGACAAGGGATCAAGCAAGCAACAAAATGATTTCTGGAAAAGCAGAGCCCCTGTTCCATGTTCAGGGAGGCCTGCCTCCTCCACAAAACACGTGTAAATAAACCTGTTGAGAGTATAATTTTACTCATTATATTTTAAATTATGGTTTATTACGTATGTTTTTATTAGAAATGTATATCAATGATTTTAATTCTGTTGTAAACTGTCCAGAGTCCCCCTTGGGGGAGTTGGGCGGTGATAAATCCAATAAATAAATCCAATAAATAAATCCAATAAATAAATCCAATCAATCAATAAAATAAAATAAAATAAAATAAAATAAAATAAAATAAAATAAAATAAAATAAAAAAATAAAATTAAATTAAAAAATAAAATAATAAAATAAAATAAAATAAAATAAAATAAAATAAAATAAAATAATCAATCAATCGGAAATATCCAGAAATCTTCAGCTTGGGCATTTGGTTTTAAATCACGCTAAAAGGAGAATCATCATTGAAGTGAATGGATCGACCAGGCATTTATGGTATGTTTCTACTGCACGTGCTCTCCATGGGAAAGATTCCAGGTTCTATCCCGACAAACAACTTTAGGTAGTGCTAGGAAAGGCTCTTCATTAAGACCCAGAGGGCCGATGCCAATGAGTGTTGTGTAGGGAATAGTAAGTGGATGAGTAATTTGAAATGGCATGGGGTAGCTTTCTACACCACAAATCCCTAAGTCTCTAAGTGCCACAAAGCTGTTTTTGCTACAGTAGACGAGCTTTACTACCACTATAGAAGAGCCCAAAAAGGGGAAGATCTAGAAACCAACACAAGTTGGGTTCCCATTGCAGATCTACTCTCATCAAGTACTGCTGCACATCCAGCTGAGTTCACACAGCACTGAATTCACCCTTTTGTTGGGTTCCCGTACCCTGAACCATAAACTAACCAAATGGCATATATTTGCATAATACACCAATTCTCCCCACCAACCAAACAAACCAAATTTAGCATATTGTGCACATGCAAACACTAAATTTTGAAGTGGGTTGGGTGGACCACAGCCAGATCTCTAGTCTCCACTCCCATTTGTAGTTCAGTAGTTCTCTTTCCTCAGTGCCCATGGGTAAGATCTTCCCCCTTCTCTTTCCACTGCCTTTTCCTGAAAATGCCTCACACCGGGTACATTAATTTTATGTCAGGTGGCTCTTTGGAATACATTTAATAATGTGGAGTCCTTGCTGCTCTCTGAGCCTTGTTGTTTTCTTGCAGACGTTTCATTGCCGGCTAGGCAACATCTTCAGTGCGAAAAGGGAATGGGACTTGCTCTCTGTTTATATACCCTGGCTTGTCCTGCCTGTGTTGGTGGGGGTCTTGTACTCTCCTTAGGAGTTCCCTGATTGGGCTGTTGTTTGCTGCTTGGTTGATTGACTGAGTTAATAGTTCCTTGATTAGGGTCTGTTGTGCTGTTTGATTGTTGCTCTGCTGCTAATCCTGGTGTTAATCTTTGCATATCTGGGTATTGATTGCTGGCAAGGAGGTGTTCTGGTATATAAACAGAGAGCAAGTCCCACCCCCTTTTTGCACTGAAGATGTTGCCTAGCCTGGCAATGAAACGTCTGCAAGAAAACAACAAGGCTCAGAGAGCAGCAAGGACTCCACAGTTCAACCCTGAGCTACAAATATTCTCTTCGATTGGTACATTTAATAATACCAGTGGTAGGGATTTCCAATCACCAATAGTGCCCTCCCTTCCTCATTCCTTGGACAGGCTTACCGCTGCCCACCATGCCCATGGCGAAGATAGAGTTGTAGGAAACCTCGGGGTCAGCATCATGGGAAAACTTGCTGAGAGTGTCAAGGATATTGAGGCGAGGGTTGGAAACAGAGATGAGAGCTAGAGCTAACGGAACAGCTCGTCGAAGAGTCGGTTCCCCGTATCGTAGCTGCAGAAGAAGAGGAGTGTTAGGGCATCAAGGTGTTCTGCTGCAGAGCACTGCGGACTCTCATGCTACCCACAGCAACACGTCATGGACAAAAAAATAAGTCCTTTGATCATAACTGTGCAGGTAAGAACAGAAATCAAAACGTCCCCAGAGATCATCCGCTAGTTAAAGGAGTAACAGGAAGTAACTAAATTCACATTTTCTGGAGTCAAGTTCATACTGCCTTGCAGGCCCTGAAATGGTTTCACAGAGAAGATAGATTGCAACCCCCACCTAGATTATCTAATGAAAAAAATAAAGGCTGAAATTAGCTGTTTCAAAGTTTAATGTTTTTACAGTTTCAGATTGCAACTTTTTTTGCTCCTAAATTCACATAAATTTATTTAGATTAACTGGTCTTCTCTTTCCCTTCTCTCTCTCCTTCCTCAACAGCTGGGTACATATGTAACTTTTTTTTTCAGGACTATTCCTCCAACTCAGTGAAATGGATTGTATACCACAAATGCCTATATAGAATGAATTTGTTGATCTTTAACCCTACTGACTTTGGAGGGAAAATATAGTGCAATAATTTTCAGTTGCTTTTCACACTGCATTACATTACTATATGAATTTCATCCCCTGTATTATTTATACAACTCTTCCCAACTATACACTTCCACTTGTACAAATAACATCAAAGGAGCAAACAGCATTGATAGTGACCAACATCTGGTAGGAGACAGCGCTAAAAAAAGGAAGTCTTTAAGATGCCACAAGATTCTTGGTTGGTTTTCGTGCAAAGGACTAACATGGTTACTCTTTAAATCGTTGTGTGGCAGTTGAGGGAGGGATACAAATTTGATTAATAAAAACAAAATATAAAAGGGTAGCAAATCCTTATTTCCTGGTCTGATGCTGCCCTCTCTCTTTCATAGTATAGCAGATGAAGATCACCCTCCAAGCAATGTGAAGGATCACACAAGTGCAAATTCTGGGATTTGCGTGTAATACTGAATAGGGCAGATTAAATTTTAACTCTGTTCCCACTCTCTTGGCACACCAATGTTCACATTTTGAACTTCCTCCAAAGATAAATATGTAAAGCAGTCAAGTTGCAATAAAAAGGCACACAGCTGTGCTTAGACAGCTCGTTTCTATCCCAGAGGGAAACTCCAGGAATCTGATCCCATCTGTGCTACTGAAACATGGCAGATTTTAAATCTAAAAGCTCTCCCTGTATCTCCTTGCTACGCTAAGGATCGCCACAGACAGCAGTAAAGAGAACGGAGGGGTATAAGTGCTCTACAAACACATCCCTTGGCATGATTTAAGAGATTAGTTCTGCTCAAGTTTTGAAGCTAGCTAATCACCATTTCGGAGTTAAAGAAGAGTCTAAAGCCAGATTGAAGGGGCGTGGTGGCTCAGCGGGTAAGACGCCAGGCTTGTCAATCTGAAGGTCGCAAGTTCAGAGGTTCGAATCCCTAGCCCCGCGTGACGGAGTGAGCTCCCGCACTCGCCCCAGCTCTTGCCAACCTAGCAATTCGAAAGCATGCAAATGCAAGTAGATTAATAGGTACCACTTCGGTGGGTAGGTAACAGCGTTCCGCACGCGTCATGCCGGCCGCATGACCGCGGAAGCGCCTTTGGACAACGCTGGCTCTTCGGCTAACAAACAGAGATGAGCACCGGCCCCTAGAGTCAGACACGACTGCACAAATGTGCGGGGGGAACCTTTACTTTTTTACCTTAAAGCCAGATTAGTTTGTAATCCTCAAAGAATTTATTCAGTCTTCCTTGGCTGGATTGACACCATATGCTTTATTTGTAGTTCTATAAACTCCTTTTCTGAGTTTACACAATACACTGAATCATAAACTAACCAAAGGTTGGGTTTGCATAGGACACAAAAGGTCTAACTGGTTAAAATGAGCCCAGCTTAGCAGGCTGCATGAATGCAGCTACTCCATCCTTCACCCGGCTGCTTCAGTCTCTTCTGCAAGTCCAGTGCTGACCTATGAAACTATCTGCACCAATTTCCAAGCTAACTCAGCTTTGAAGGCAGACATCCTTGTTTGGCTTTCTCAGCCACTAGCAAGTACAATGATCACAAACAGACCCAGCAAGCAAGTACACCAATGCTTTGCCCTCCCAGCTCAAATAATGGCACAGTCAGCAAACAACACAGCACAATCCCGACACACGCAAGGCCCTGAGGCTAATAGCTTTGTTGCCCCTGTTCCCCGTGGCCAGAGCACATTCCTGTGGTCTTCGACCTCGTACTCACCAGATGACCAAAGGTGCGTAGAGCCATCTCTGCCCCAATCTCCTCACCCATCGCAAGGAGTGCAATCCCCAGCACAGCCACTCCCTGCAGCAGGAGAGACCTCATTTAAAACCACAGGACACCTCATAACGTAACAGATAAATAGGATTTTTCTGGCCCAAACAGCTCAGGCAAGACAAACATAAAGCTACAATCAGGTTTTGTTCGAGGAGGAGAGTGGAGAGAGAAGCAGATTTACTTAAGTGAGTGTAAGCTAACACTCAGCTTGCTGACAATCCACTGCCTTCCTTCAGTTTTAACCAGGGTTCTGTTTATTATGTAACTCTTAATGTGCAAGCACCGAATTTCGAATAGGGCACAATTTCCACTTCTCGTAGTTTAGATGGGTAGAGCCTAATGAATTTCAACTGCTCAGGGCCAGATGGTTGCGGAGTGTTTCTACGGATATCTGAATGAGGTTTCAGTACCTCATCTGTCTCTCTGCTATCCTCATAACTAGCAGAAGAAACAATTATGCAAAACCTGTACACGTTTGGGCTTACTGACTAAAAATCAGAAGAGAACAGTTCAGTTACTACATCACCTTTTAGCGTCTGTCTGTCTATCTCAAAATACAAATTACAAAAAGAAATTGACACCACTTTATTTTCTCATATCGGGCACCACCGACCTGGTGAGCCCCCATGTCAGCCGGACTCTCTTTCTTCTCCTTGTCCTTCTTGTCCTTCTTCTCCTTTTCCTCCTCCTTCTCTTTGGAATCAAAATGCTCGCTGCAGATATGAAGAAGCTGCTGCACCTTCAGCACATTCCCAGATCCTGGGGGAGCAACACAAGCTTGTGTGACTGGATTCATGCTGCCTGCTTAGCAGGGTTGTATTTCCTGGGTTCACACAGCCCACTATGCTACGAAAAATCCAACCAGAATGAACATGCTGTGCAAATGCAGTTGGCAGATCTTCACCTGACTGGACTGTGTTGTGTGAACACAGCTCAGGAAGAAAACAGGACAGGAATCGCCCAACACCCCATTCCCCCCCCCCAGACTGACCTGCGTAAGCACAGATGTCCACAAGGGTGTTGGCAAAGCTACGGAAAGGTTCAGACACAACCTGCAGGGCAGCCAGGATTGCTTCAATGGCCTCACCCTTTCCTGTAAGAATTGGGTACAAAAATAATTCCGCATCCACGCAAGTGACCGATGTGATACCTAGACAGTCTGGAAGGGAAAGACTTCTACATCCTTGCCCGGCACAGCTCAATAAAATCAGCAAAGAGCCTCATGAGAACATACTGGCTTCAGAAGACATGAGCATCCATGGCCAACACAGACTCTAGCCTGCAACATCTGATGCAGTAAGAAAACTGCGATTCTTAAGAGAACATCACTGAACTTGAGACACATATACACCCAATTTTCTTTATTTTCATATTGATCTTTCTGATATACTATTCTATTTCTCCTTTTTGATCCTGACTCTCTTGCTCTCCATGCTTGGAAAAGCACAGATTCCTCATTAGAGGTCTGAAGTCACTGATTTCAAAGACATGGTCCTAAACACACCTATTTGTGCTGCAAAGGATTGTGGGAAGCAGGTCACAATGTCTCTGCTTTTTTGCTAGCTGTGAATCAAGCTTGTATAGGTAGTCCTCGCTTAACAGCCACAACTGGGACTGGAATTTAGGCCACTAAGTGATGCGGTCGTTAAGTGAATCTGGACCCGATTTTGCGACCATTTTTGTTGCAATCGTTAAGTGAATCACATGATCATTAAGCAAACCATGTAGTCATTAAGTGAATCACACGGTTCCCTACAGATTTTGCTTATTGGAAGTTGGCTAGAATGTTGAAAATGGCGATCATGTGACCGTGGGGATGCTGCAACCGTCGTAAATATGCAACGGTTGCCAAGTGCCCGAATCACGATCATGTGAGTGTGGGGACACTGTGATGGTTGTAAGTGCGAGGAACGGTCATAAGTCTTTTTTTCCTTGCAATTGTAACTACGGACAGTCGCTAAATGAACAGTCGTGTGAGGACTACCTGTATACGAAAAACTTGTTTTTCAATTCAGTGAAGGAACTGAGGATAGGAACTAAAGGGTACGGGACATGTGTGTGAATGACAAACAGAGCGTTCGCATGAAATATCTCACTGATAACTCTGATCCCAAGGGAAATGCTATTTCTTAATGCAGGCGTGTGTGAGAAAGATGGCAGAATGCTGCTGAAATAAGGAGCCTAAAAGCCCTCTTATATTGGGGCAAGATTGCTCATGGGTCTTTTGCTCCTGCATTTCAGAAAAAAAAGAAAGAAAAACTACTTTGAGAAGCAGAGTACTTAAAATTACTGGGTAGGAGATAATAAATAATCCTAAATCAAAATTCTCCAGCAAAGGAGATTGTTACCTTGTCGTGGTGCTGGAGCTTGAGCACCTCAATGAAACCATGAGCTAAACCGTGAAGGGACACCCAAGACGGGAAGGTCGTGGCAGAGAGGTCAGACTAAATACGATCCCTGGGGAAGGTAATGGCAACCCACCCCAGTATTCTTGCCGTGAAAACTAAGTGGATCAGTACAACCAGAGATATGTCGGTATACCATCGGAAGATGGGACTCCCAGGTCGGAAGATGGTCAAAATGCTACTGGGGAGGAACAGAGGATACGTTCAACTAGCCCCAGATGTGATGACGCAGCTAGCTCAAAGCCAAAAGCACGGCTAGCGGCCGACAGTGCTGGTGGTGAACGACGAATCCGATGTTCTAAAGATCAAAACACCATAGGAACCTGGAACGTAAGATCTATGAGCCAGGGCAAATTGGATGTGGTTATTGGTGAGATGTCAAGATTAAATATAGACATTTTAGGTGTCAGTGAACTGAAAAGGACTGGAATGGGCCACTTCACATCAGATGACCACCAGATCTACTACTGTGGACAAGAGGACCACAGAAGAAATGGAGTAGCCTTCATAATTAATAATAAAGTGGCTAAAGCAGTGCTTGGATACAATCCAAAAAACTATAGAATGATCTCAATTCGAATTCAGGGTAAGCCATTTAACATCACAGTGATCCAAATATACGCCCCAACCACAGATGCTGAAGAAGCAGACGTAGATCAGTTCTATGAGGATCTGCAGCACCTACTGGATAATACGCCAAAAAGAGATGTTATTTTCATTACAGGAGACTGGAATGCTAAGGTGGGTAGTCAGACGACACCTGGAATTACAGGCAAGCATGGTCTGGGAGAACAAAATGAAGCAGGACATAGGCTGATAGAATTTTGCCAAGACAACTCACTGTGCATAACAAACACTCTCTTCCAGCAACCTAAAAGACGACTTTATACATGGACTTCACCAGATGGTCGACACCGAAATCAGATTGACTACATCCTTTGCAGCCAAAGGTGGCGGACATCTATACAGTTGGTAAAAACAAGACCTGGAGCTGACTGTAGTTCAGATCACAAACTTCTTATTGCAAAATTTAGAATCAGACTAAAGAGAATAGGGAAGACCCACAGATCAGTTAGATATGAGCTCACTAATATTCCTAAGGAATATGCAGTGGAGGTGAAGAATAGATTTAAGGGACTAGATTTAGTAGATTGGGTCCCGGAAGAACTATGGACAGAAGTTCGCAACATTGTTCAGGAGGCGGCAACAAAAAACGTCCCAAAGAAAAAGAAAACCAAGAAGGCAAGATGGCTGTCTGCTGAGACACTGGAAGTAGCCCAAGAAAGAAGGAAAGCAAAAGGCAACAGTGATAGGGGGAGATATGCCCAATTAAATGCAAAATTCCAGAGGTTAGCCAGAAGAGATAAGGAATTATTTTTAAACAAGCAATGTGCGGAAGTGGAAGAAGACAATAGAATAGGAAGGACAAGAGACCTCTTCCAGAAAATTAGAAACATCGGAGGAAAATTCCAGGCAAAAATGGGTATGATCAAAAACAAAGATGGTAAGGACCTAACAGAAGCAGAAGAGATCAAGAAAAGGTGGCAAGAATATACGGAAGATCTGTACAGGAAGGATAATAATATTGGAGATAGCTTTGACGGTGTGGTCAGTGAGTTAGAGCCAGACATCCTGAAAAGTGAGGTTGAATGGGCCTTAAGAAGCATTGCTAATAACAAGGCAGCAGGAGACGACGGTATCCCAGCTGAACTGTTTAAAATCTTGCAAGATGATGCTGTCAAGGTGATGCATACCATATGCCAGCAAATTTGGAAAACACAAGAATGGCCATCAGATTGGAAAAAATCAACTTATATCCCCATACCAAAAAAGGGAAGCACTAAAGAATGTTCAAACTATCGAACAGTGGCACTTATTTCACATGCCAGTAAGGTAATGCTCAAGATCTTGCAAGGTAGACTCCAGCAATTCATGGAGCGAGAATTGCCAGATGTACAAGTTGGGTTTAGAAAAGGCAGAGGAACTAGAGACCAAATTGCCAATATCCGCTGGATAATGGAAAAAGCCAGGGAGTTTCAGAAAAACATCTATTTCTGTTTTATTGACTATTCTAAAGCCTTTGACTGTGTGGATCATAACAAATTGTGGCAAGTTCTTGGTGGTATGGGGATACCAAGTCATCTTGTCTGCCTCCTGAGGAATCTGTATAACGACCAAGTAGCAACGGTAAGAACAGAGCACGGAACAACGGACTGGTTTAAGATTGGGAAAGGAGTACGGCAGGGCTGTATACTCTCACCCTACCTATTCAACCTGTACGCAGAACACATCATGCGACGTGCTGGGCTTGAGGAATCCAAGGCTGGAGTTAAAATCGCTGGAAGAAACATTAACAATCTCAGATATGCAGATGATACCACTTTGATGGCTGAAAGCGAGGAGGAGCTGAGGAGCCTTATGACGAAGGTGAAAGAAGAAAGTGCAAAAGCTGGGTTGCAGTTAAACCTCAAAAAAACCAAGATTATGGCAACCAGCTTGATTGATAACTGGCAAATGGAGGAAGAAAAAGTGGAGGCAGTGACAGACTTTGTATTTCTAGGCGCAAAGATTACTGCAGATGCTGACTGCAGCCAGGAAATCAGAAGACGTCTACTTCTTGGGGAGGAGAGCAATGGCAAATATTGATAAAATAGTTAAGAGCAGAGACATCACACTGACAACAAAGGTCCGCATAGTTAAAGCAATGGTATTCCCTGTAGTAACCTATGGCTGTGAGAGCTGGACCATAAGGAAGGCTGAGCGAAGGAAGATAGATGCTTTTGAACTGTGGTGTTGGAGGAAAATTCTGAGAGTGCCTTGGACTGCAAGAAGATCAAACCAGTCCATACTCCAGGAAATAAAGCCAGACTGCTCACTTGAGGGAATGATATTAAAGGCAAAACTGAAGTACTTTGGCCACATAATGAGAAGACAGGATACCCTGGAGAAGAAGCTGATGCTAGGGAAAGTGGAAGGCAAAAGGAAGAGGGGCCGACCAAGGGCAAGATGGATGGATGATATTCTGGAGGTGACAGACTCAACCATGGGGGAGCTGGGGATGGTGACGGCCGACAGAAAGCTCTGGCGTGGGCTGGTCCATGAAGTCACGGAGTCGGAAGCGACTGAACGAATAAACAACAACAACAACAAAGCAAAATTAATGAAAATCAATTTACAAAGAAGCTCTATGTTGAACAGTAGATATGAGGAAAAAGAACAGGGTCTGGAGAAGACAGGAATGCAATTTTACAAAAGAGAAAAGCCCAACCAGTAAACTCTGCGCCTCCTGGCTGGGACTGCCCAATCTCTGCCTCTCCCCTTGATTCTACTCTTGGGCTGCCCCCCACCGCCACCCCTGAGCTAAAAGACCAGGAGAGGCACTCTTAACGGTTTCCCATCTCGGCTAATAAGGAAGAAGCTAAGCAAGAAAAACACCCATTTTGAACTGCCGCTCCTGGATATAAGGTAGGTATGCTTTCCCTGCTGGAAAACAGTATACAGCATTCTTTTCCGTTTCCTCCCCACTTAAAATTCAGAAAGGATGCTCCTGCTTGGAGGGGGGAGGGGGAGAAGTGGCAGCCAAGAGGGGGGAAAAGGAAGAATTACCACTCCTCCATGGACAGTTATGACGTACCTATAATTAGCACTGAAGGGCGATTCTAACACCTCCCCCGATACAGACCCTTTTTGGCATCCATGGACTGCCGCAGGGAGCGCACTTACCCAGATGGTTCAGGCCCAGACCAAGAGGCAGCCATCTGGCATAGGTGTCCTTCAGCTCCGTCTCAGACTTCTCCATAATTGTTTGGAGGATGGTGGAGGTGACATCTCCATTGCAGGAGCCCACTGCAATGATTCCGCAGGCCAAGGCTGTCACACCAGCCACCTGGAGAGAGAGTGCTCAGTTCACATCATCACCCTCATGATGTCTTAGAGGAAACCACAGAGGGGGAAAATGTTATCAGGCAGAGCCTTGTAAGAAAAGGCTACTTCTTGCAAGCAAGAGCACCCAACACTCTCTGCTCGCCTGTGGAACACCAGGGGATAGAGATGCCTTGAAATGTATCCTCTTTCCGAGTCACAGTGACTATTCGATGTCTCTCTGGGCAAGTCTGAATGCAACTGTTGGAATTACTTTCATTTCATGGGAGTGAACAAATAGTTCAGATTTCATAATCCAGCTGTGTGCTTGAACCAACCACTGCTGATGGGACTTGAAAGGTGGAGTGGGGCGGGGCAGGCACACCCAAACGTACCAAGGGCATTTGCCTTCATTCAAAATCTCAGTGTTGTGCACCGTTGTCACTGCTGCTAAATACAGCGCTGTGCTTTACGGTGGAGACGGGTGGCAAAAAGCATCAGCATTTCGGCCTCTCTTCTTATTTCACAAGGTTTTTCTAAAATGTGCAAATGGTTTTTGTCTATGGAATCTCAAAGCAGCCTCTTCCCAGATGTGCATGTTCAAGAAATCTCTCTGTACTATGCTCCATTGTGATTGCCACAATCACTCTTTCCAAGTGACAGAATCAAATACAAAACTGATCCACGGTGATCAGATTTCCCTACCTTTTGAATCCTGGGCATCTTTCTAAGAGTTCTGTTAACCTCTAACTTGGATTGACTCTAAATGGATGATCTTAGAAAGATACTCAATATGAATTCACCCGCTGTCTGCATTATCTGGAAGTTCCACTAGCAGAACATTAGATCTTTATTGGGGGGGGGGGAGAGATTTTAGGACCGTGTTTCTCAGCCTTGTCAACTTTAAGATGGGTGAACTCCCAGAATTCCTCGGCCAGCATTCTGGGAGTTGAAGTCCACACACCTTAAAGTTGACAAGGTTGAGAAACACTGTTTCAGGATATTTCAGACATTTGAGGATTAGAATTTGCCCAGTTTTGCAACCAGTTGCCCTCAGAACTTTTTATGAAAAAGCCCCACTAAGGTGGAGCTCAAGGATCTCCAATGCCGTGTCCTCGCCCCATTCCTGCAACAGATCTCTGAGCCAATCTTGAGAGTCTGGGACTCATCTCCCTTACCTCCATGCTGGATTTGGAATCACCCATAACAGGAAGCAGCAAGGTCAGGACATCTTCTCGGTTGGACCCTGCATAGGCCAGTCCCAGCCTGCAAGAGAGCACAAAGTGGTTTGAAGGGTCTACCCTGTGCTGCATGAGGAAGAAATGGAGGACTGGGCAGATCCTTACCCAAAGATGGCACCAATTCGCATGGTATTGCTGTTGTGAAGGATGTAGTCTGAGAGCAGCGCAAGGGCTGGGTCGCATTCATTCCTCACGCCAGAGTTCACAATGCCACAAGCCAGAAGAGCCCCTGACTGGAGGAAAGACAGGGAAGACAGACACGGTCCAGAATACAGGATACAACAAGAGGTATCTAGTGGTGAACGAGCCCTGAACGAAAAGTGTTCAGTCATGAATGGGAGAGGACTGACAGCAGGAAAAGCGAGCTACAGCGCTTTTCACATCCATATGGAGGAGGAAAAAAGTGGTTTCAGTCCAGACAAAGGTCCTGAGGGAGACTGACAGAAAAGCCATCTTCGATGTCTGCATCCTACTGATGTCACCAACGGGGCAAGAGGCAGCACAGAGAGGGAAAACAGCTCAGAGCCCAAGCACATATACTCGGCCAAACGTTTTAGATTCAGTCCCTGCATCTCAACAAAGAGTTGGGAAATGTGGATGATGCCTTCCCTAGAATATGCCAGAAGGCAGTCAAAATGGAGTTTTCCAACAGAGCTTTTAATTTAGGATGAACAATGGGGGGAGTTAGGTATTTGGCTATGGAATTAGTTTAGGGTTATGTGATTTTGAAGTCTCATTTTTTGGTAAATTGACGAGTCCTTGAGGAATCTATAGTATACAGTACAAGTGCTGAGAGCCAGCTTGGTGTAGTGGTGAAGGCATCAGGCTAGAAACTGGGAGACCGTGAGTTCTAGTCCCACCTTGGGCACAAAGCCAGCTAGGTGACCTTGGGCCAGTCACTTTCTCTCAGCCCAAGGAAGGAGGCAATGGCAAACCACTTCCAAAAAACCTAGGCAAGAAAACCGCAGGGACTTGTCCAGGCAGTCTCCGAGAATCGGACACAATTGAACAGATTAATAAATAAACAAACGAACAAACAAACAAGTACATGACCTCCTGAAACCCTGGAGTCTTACTGCCAGTCAGTGTAGCATAAACTGGTAGATGGAGAAGTAGTTTACATTAGTGTAAGCAACTTCCTGGTTATTATTCAACTATGGCCAAACGGCCTCAACAGGTGGTAGCACCTGGTTGACCTTGGAAGTTAAGCAGGATGGGGGGGGGGACCTGGGAATTTCAGGGCTGTGGACTAGATTGGGAACTTGGAAAAACATTCTAGAACCAGCTGACGGAGAAGCTTCCTGTGGAAAATGGCCGACTGAACAACTTTGCCTATGAGCTCCACGGGCAGAGCTGGCTGCGTGTGGTTTTTTTTGGGGCACAGACTGGTTTTTCTGTAGCCCCAAGTGCTTTTTTGGATTAAGGAAAACACTAAGAATCGACCCATTTGTCCTCCAGACGGTGAGTTGCAGCCAGGAGACCGTAGACAGAGTCTGCGATCGAGCGGTAAGACTACACTCGGAGGCTGGGATTTAATCATGTCTAACCCACGCATGCATTCCCTTATTAAAAGGGGAGTAAGTCGTCACCTTTCCACATCTTAAACACCTAATTTGTTTTTAAGTTTTATATCTTGAGAGAAGCTTTTGGCAGTAAGAAGAAGTGGAATCTCTTGGTGATTATACTTATTTTCGGAACTTTTTAATTATAAAAAAAAAGTTTTGGCTTTCTTCCCCATCTGGGTTATTATTTAAAGTAATACGGTAATACTGCCTTTCTGTTTGTTATCTTTCTGGCTAAATTCCAAGGACGAAGTGTTTTTCTCTCTTCATGTATCTATTATTATAAATTGCACTTTCCGTTTACGTTTTTTTTAGTGCCTGTCTGAATATGTTCTTTGGCTAATTTCTGTTTACTTTTTCTCTACTATCTGCCTGAAATATTTTCTTGGTTAATTTTGGATTAATTCATTAACCTCTATCTTTGTGAGTTAACTTTTTAGGGTGTGCCATAATTTACTGTTTGAATAATGGAAGAGTTTAAAGAAGATCTAAGAAATTTACATTGTCAGCAAGAAAATATCCTCTTAAAGGGCTGTAAAATCATTATACAATTTCGGACATTAGAGATGAGATCTTGGTCAAAATGGAACAATTATGTGAAAATACTATGATTAAAGATGATGATGATACGGGAAAAGATGGTGTTTTTGTTGTTGTGGGTGAAAATGAAAAACTCTCAGCTGAGAATTCTGGACTGATGTTTATGGGATTAAAGTGGTGGAAATGTTATGTCTATTTCGGTCATTGTTTTGAGAAAGTTAAGTGTTCTAAGGGGGAGGTTTTTTTTTCTTTCGCTGGAAATTTTGTATTCTCTGAAGCCAATTTTGTATTCTCTGAATTTCTAAGACCTAAAAGATATTTTTTATTTTGACAATATTTTACATTGTTTTTTTAAATATAACTAGGGTTAAGATAGTTAATTATGTAAGTAGATAAATTTAAAAAATTAAGAATATATAATTGGATTGATAAAGAGATTAATATGATTGTTTTATAGGGTTATAGATTTGTAAAACTTAAAGGATATTGATAGATATAATGTTTTATATTGTTTTAGAGATCTAATAGAGTTAAGATTGTTTATTATAAAGGCAGAAAATTTATTTGTTTTTATAATTCGATGTGTGTTGTGTAGACAGAAGTATATAGAATAGTAATAGAAGGGGGAAAATTATTAAATGGATTATTTTTAAAAAAGGAAGGGATTGAAGTAAAAAATTAAATATATGCATGTATATATTTTATGTAAGGGGAAGGAGCAAATTTATTGGAGATTTATATATTGGAAGGATTTATAGAAATAATGTGATTATGGTTTGACTTAGAGGGTTTGTTTGTGGAAATTGCTGTATATTCTTGCTGTGAAAAGCGGGAAGCTACCTGTGTATATGTAACTTTCTAGAAGTTTTTTCTTCTTTGTTTTCTGCACTTTTAATGTCTGTAGCTTGAATCATATCAACTGGATTTCTATTTTCTCTGTGGAAACGTTTCGCTCCTTATCCAAGGAGCTTCTTAGAGGTGGGGGCCTCAGGCACAATCTTTCTCCCATCTTTCTCCTGGCTCTGTCTTCTATGCCTAGGAAGATTAAGACCATTTCACAAGCTCAACAGCAGCATGGTGATCTTAATGATCCTCCTTTAGATAATAAAAGGACTTAAAATAACATCTCAATATAACCATGCCCCCAGGTGTAAGGTCACACAGCTACCTAGAAACATATTTAGGATTCCCTTACCAACTTTGCTCAGACTGAAGAAGCTCCTTGGATAAGGAGCGAAACGTTTCCACTGAGAAAATAGAAATCCAGTTGACATGATTCAAGCCACAGACTGTTCCACCTGGATGACTGAGAACCTTCATAGACATACTGCACTTTTAATGTTTTTCTTTTTGTATGTAGTGTTTTTTCTTTTTTGTAGTTTTTTATCTTTGTTCAAAAAAATAATAAAAATCTTATAAAAAAAAATAGAAAAAAAAATAGAACCAGCTGATGGAAAACCACTTTGCATCCATGCAGTTTTGTTGGCAGCGTCATGGAAATAGTTTCCCATCAACCTTGTTCCGGAATGTTCCTCCAAGTTCCCAATCTAGCCCACGGCCCTGAAACACCCAGGTCCTCCCCATCCAAACCCTGCTCTACAGGAGGTGAGCCCAACCCGAGCTAACGTTTACCCTTTTATGGCTCGACTGCCCCACAGGGAGGCCTTCAGCTTAGGAGGAGAGTCGGTCACCTTGATGTAGTCTTCTGAGGAATACAGGTACTTGTCAATCTGGGTAAGGCCCCCATCCACATCCCACAACAGGATCATCCCCAGTGAGGCTGCGGCGCTCAGCATCCCTGCAGAATAAACAGAGCTTCTTAGAATGGAGTCAAAGCCTGGATCATGAGGATGCCCGCACCTTCGCAACCTAGGGCTGTTCTTATTAGTTTACGGCTTGCTCACTGCCAGCACTAATCAATTGAAGAACCTGAAATCGAGCATCCATCTACCCCCATCTACTCACAATACAGTACGCTGGGAGATAGTTACTCAATTTAAAAATAATTAAATAGAGTACAAATCAGGAAAACTGTACATTGAAGAAAAAAGGACAGTGCATTCAAACAAATCTTAAAAGAAAAGCTGACGACAAACTATTCCAGTAATATAAAAATAAATTCTTGTTTTAAGAACAATGACAGTGTTTCCATTTCCATGAAACCCTCCAGGGTATTAATTTGATCAAATCGGCAACATTACAAATTGCCATCTAATTTCAATTTCCAGTGCTCTTCCGGAAATGTTTTACCAAATGGCAGTTTCCAGTATAGCTGCTGCTATAAATATGAATAAACTCTTTTAAAAGATAAGACTATTCAACAGTGAAAAATGGGCCAAAGTGTCATCTTTCTATATGTAAACGCTAGAAGTCTATGTTCAGGAGTAAGTCTACTGAAGTAGGCTTGCTTGTCCCTGGGCTACAGCTTCAAATGTTGATAATGACAAAAAGGGATCCCTCCTGTTCCTTTCTGGGAAACAGAAATGTTAAAGATCAGAGAAACTTTCTGATCAAGGATATGGCTTCAGTTTTTTTTTCCTGTTTCAAAAGCACCCAGGCGCTTTTGTAGTGAAAGGATTTGCCGGTGACATCACTGTTGCCCGGGGGACGCCCGAGGAGGCTCCTTTCACGTCCCTGTAATTTTTCCCACCGGAGTGGTACCTATTTATCTGATTGCATTTGCATGCTTTTGAACTGCTAGGTTGGCAGGAGCTGGGACTAATTGCCAGGAGCTCACTCGGCACGTGGCTCGCGCTCTTGGGATTTGAACCACCAAGCTGTCAGCCTTAATGGACTCTGACTCAGCGTCCTAACCACTGAGCCACCGCAGTCCCCTTTATGGCTTCAGTTTTAAGCCCAGATGATTCCAGAAGCATCTGGAATGTTGGATGAGCCCTGATAAAATTCAACCCCCTCACATCTGCAATGGCACAGTCGATGCTATCTAATAGTGGAGTGGATTTCAAGCATCAAGCAGAGAAGGGGAGGCACATAACTATGCAACGGCCTTGGAAAGAAAACGACACAGTACTCCACTTGCTTTTGCTCTGCTCATTCCCAATGCAAAAGCAAAAAAAAAGAAGTCCAAAAGCAGAAAAGGGGAAAAGAAACAAAACCATTGGACGGAACAAGCTTTCCCCAGCTGGATGGGAAATGCTACATTATTTTAAAACTACACTCTAATAAAGCCTTGGAAAATGAAGCAATCACAATTGGAAAAGTCATATGGAACTTGGTTTTTATATATGATAACCGCAGCGAGACTTTTATATGCTCAAAGGTGGAAAGACTCGATATTAACTACAACGGAAGAATGGATGGGAAAGTTGATGGAGTTGGCCGAGATGGCGAAATTGACAGCTTTGATTAGAGAAAAGACATTGACTAATTTTATGGTGAATTTGAAGCCCCTTTTGGACTTTTTGCGTGAAACAGAAAAGAATAAAATTATGATATACGGATTTGATGATTAATAATATTAATTGACTATAGAAAAATTGGATGTTATGTTGTAACCTTAGAGTATGAGTTTAAAGTAAGTTTTACTTTACTTGTATCTGTTGTAAAAGAAATTGGGAGTTATCCCTTTTTCTATTTCTGTTCTCTTCTTTTTCTTTTTTTTCCTGCACTTCTCTTTCTCTTTCTTTATTAGTTTCTGTTAGATTTTATCTCTTTGCTTTAAATTTTAATAATGTTATTATAAACAAAGAAAGAAAATTAAGCAATCAGATCACCAGTAAGTTCATGGGTCAAAAGGAGTGGACATCACGATTCCTGGGGCTGTCCTAATTCCCATATATATGGGAGGGGGAAGGAGGTCTATGAGACTTTATATGGAGAGGGGTGGCTCACCCCAGCATTCACTCCAAGGAGTCAATTCTCTAAGCTCAGTTCAAGGCATGGAGGAGAAAGCAAAATGCCTGGAACAAGAGATGGGTGGGAAGTGAAGCCTGCAGCCCCCTTCATGAAAGTGCATCTGGCATTGTAAATCTTAGACTAGGACTACCCGATCTGGACTGCAAATCTCCAGATGGCCACTACAGGGCAGCAAAGAGACACAAGCACCTCTTTGTTGTCATCTAGTGACTGGCCCGCCTTCTGCAGTCCAAACCTGGTAGCCCTAAATTAAACCTCCCACTATACCTCAATGGGGGCATGGGGGCTCAGCGGGTAAGACGCCAGGCTTGTCAATCGGAAGATCGTAAGTTTGGAGGTTCGAATCCCTACCCCGCGTGACAGAGTGAGCTCCCGCACTCGCCCCAGCTCTTGCCAACCTAGCAATTCGAAAGCATCCAAATGCAAGTAGATGAATTGGTACCACTTCAGTGGGAAGGTAACAGCGTTCCGTGTGCCTCATGCCGGCCACATGACTGTGGAAACGTCTTCAGACGCCGCTGGCTAAGAAATGGAGATGAGCACCGCCCCCTAGAGTCAGACACGACTGCACAAATGTGCAGAGGGAACCTTTACCTTACTATACCTCAATGAACCATTAAAGTGATCAAGAAGGAACAATACATTTCAGCTGCCCAGTTTGGCCTGTGTGAAATTAAATCAACGGCCTGGATAGTATTCTGCAGCATTCTAAGACAGCTGTCATATTCAACACTTAAGAGTTCTCGCTACCAGTAAAATAAAAGGTAGTTTTAGTCAAACTTCGAGTCAAACTGGACTCTTGATGGCTTTAAAGACTCATCCATGCAGTTTTCTTGGCAGCACTACAGAAATGGCCTGAATGCCTTCTGCCAGAATACTGGCTTCTCAGTTCTGGGGTTTCCTGGTGATTTACCATCCAGGTACTAATTAGGCCTGATCCTGCTTAATTTCTGAGTTCAGGCAAAACCAACCAGGTTCTGCCACCTGCTGAGTCACACCAGTGAACTTCCAGCATCCTAGAACAGTGTTTCTCAACCTTGGCAACTGGAAGATGTGTGGACTTCAACTCCCAGAATTCCCCAGCCAGCACGCTGGCTGGGGAATTCTGGGAGTTGAAGTCCACACATCTTCCAGTTGGAGAAACACTGTCCTAGAAAGTGGAACACAGAAGCAGAGTTCTGAATTCTACCCAATAATATATTCAGTGCCTGAGAGCATCTCTTGGGAGTGCAAAACTCTCCACTCTGGAGCAAACTGTCTCCACCTTATCCCTGCCCCCCCCCCCCCCCGGATCTTGGGTTCTCGTCCTCCCTCACCGTGGTCTTTGTTTTTGTAGAGCCACTTGTTGCCGTCGTCCGTCAGCAGCTTGTCCTGGCCAAAAGCAGCGTTCACGAAACCGTTCACAAAGGAGGAAGCCAAATTCATGCGGGCTGAATCCACTTGCGAACCACTACCACCAAACCCTGAGGGAGCAGAGAGTACAAAGATGAATGGGTTGCTCCTGCCTCAGATCAGGACTGTGAAACATCTGTACAACATAGGAGATCATTTTTAACAAAGGTAGTTCGCAGGAAGCTGCAGCCTTGCCAAGACTCCAGCCATCAAAACAACTACACTGTCAGTGGCAGCTTGCTTGGTAGAGAAAGCTGCATGGATTTCGTGACTAGCAAACCGTGGACAAACGGAACACAGGGGGTTGACCTAGTGAAACAGAATGCCTGGTTTCCAAATTCTTGGGGGCCTCTCAATTCCCCAGATAATGGCTCAGAGGCAGAAAAATGTTCTCCAATGGAAACATGGAATCTTCCACCTCATGAGCAGCCAGAATCCGAAATATAGTGTGATGATCCTCAACTAGAAATCGGCACTCCTCACATGAAACACATTGGAATCGAAAGGAATCTTTTATTTCAGCTTGTGATCCAAAGCACGTTAAAGATTCAAGTGGCTACATTTCTCAAATTTACAACTTACATTATTTCCTCTCTTTTCCCACTGTGCCTCCTCTCGTCTAGCACCTAATCCACCTAATCCACGCTGAGGCCCCTGTCTGGTATGCTTGGTGCTGAATCCACATTGCTGCCCGCCAGCTGGCTAACTTCTTGTCACGAATGGCTCCATAGCAGGGGCCCTAATCTTAAAGAGATTCTAACTATAGAGCACATTACCTCTGAACTTGACTCTGTAATGAGTTGCACTTGGGACTAACTTTAAAAACAGTTCGGAATGGGCCGGCTCTGCCTTTTTTCCAGAGCACTTGTTCATTCTCCTCTAAAAGACACCCTCAAATTGAGCTTCACTCCCATTGACCCTCTCCGTTCAATTTTCTTGGCAGCTTTATGGAACTGGCTTTGCTATTCATACTGAAAATCTATCTCTAGAGCCTTTGCAGACGACCTAGTCATTACATTAGAGAATCCACTGGATGGAATTGAATTATTGATGCAGAAATTGAAAGACTTTGGGTCGTTAGCAGGGTTCAAAATTAACTTACAGAAAACAAAAGTTTTGACTAAGAACATGAATTATCACCAACAAGAGAAATTGGATATCTGTGGTATGATAAGGCTAAAATAAATGTGGACTTTAAAAATCATTATATTAGAAGATCCTTGTTGAGAATTTGGAATAAATATAAATCAACTTTATGTTATAAGAGACCTTTATGGATTTCCACGCAAGAAGCTTTTTATAGGACAGAAGTAAGAAATAAAGACAAGTGGTTGACATATAAGGACTTCTTAAAAAAAGAACAAGGACACTATGTGATAAAATCAAAAGAAGAACTTGCCCAAGAAGGTTATACCTTTCAATGGCTCTCCTATATGCAACTTATAGAGAAATTTAAATTAGATAAAAAAAAATTAGAATTTGAACAAACTAAATCAGAATTTGAAATACAATTATGTGAAAATGATGAACGCTTAATAGCTAGAATGTATAAATTATTGTTAAAAGGAGAAATGGTAGAGGAACAAGTTAAAGATTGTATGATTCAATGGGCGAAAAATATTGGCCACAATATGCAACTTCATCAATGGGAAGATATGTGGACTAAAAGACTAAAATTCACCTTATGCTACAACTTAAAAGAAAAATTTTATAAGATGATGTATCGATGGTATATGACCCCACAAAAACTCTCAAAAATGTACGGGAATATATCCAACTTATGCTGGAAATGTACAAAACAAGAGGGGTCTTTTTACCATATGTGGTGGACGGGTAACATTGCAAAAGAATTTTGGACTGAGATATATTCATTGATGCAAAATATACTAGATACGAATACCATTTAAACCAGAATTTTTCTTACTTGGAATTTGGGAGGTACAAATAGAAAAATATTTCTCTAGAATAATACAGTATATGATCACAGCAGCAAGACTCTTATATGCACAAAACTGGAAAAATCAAAGTGTTCCAACAATACAGGATTGGATGTTGAAACTATTAGAGATGGCAGAAAATGATAAATTGACTTGC
Source organism: Charina bottae (assembly GCA_023362775.1). Lineage (NCBI taxonomy): Eukaryota > Metazoa > Chordata > Lepidosauria > Squamata > Charinaidae > Charina > Charina bottae. Next base: position 3,769,858 of record JALMGJ010000038.1, on the reverse strand, counting down.
TTATTAAAAGACAATTCAAATTGTTGCTTTCTTAAAGAGTGGAAACCATTGATGGACTATTTGCAAAAAGCAGGAGGAGTAAAGCTAATATGGGGATTTGATGATTAGATTATATATAAATAGTATATAATAGACAAGAAAAGTATATGAATGTCATATGAATAACCAGCATGTAAAAACAAACTATCTATTTTATTCTTATGACCATAGTTGGATCGGAGGTTATCCAATTTCTTTGTTTGTGTTTTTCTTTCTTTTTTTCCTTTACTGCACTTTTCTTTTCTTTTTCTTTTAATTTGTATTTCTATTTCCGTTTCATTCTTAACTTTTAGCTTTGTATATTTAAAATCCAATAAAATTAAAAAAAAAAGAAAATCTATCTCTAAGACCAAAGTCAAATGTTCATGTTGGTCTTTGAAGCCCATCTAAGCCAGGAGCCCAGAATGACTTTGGGAAAGCCTTCTCCTGTAAATAATGTTCCACTTCTCTGTGTCATGGAGAAGATCTATCTATGTGGTCACTGGGAATAGAAAACAACTTGATGGCACATAATCAATCAATCAATCAATCAATCAATCACATCTCTGTGAGTTTTGATAGCTGTGAAGATATAACCGCCCAGAGTCCCCTCCGGAATGGGGGGAGATGGGCGGTGATATAAGTTAGAAATATATATATATATATATATATATATATATATATATATATATATAAATTGATCCAAGTGCCACTTCATTCATTTTAACCCCAAACTATAGTAATCACACAGCAAGAATGAAATGTTCAAAGTAACAAAAGTAACTTTCAAGTAGTACAGTAAGAGTCTTTTGTATATACAGATGCATTTTTTCACAAAAATTAACCTCTACTAAGAATGGTTCTCTTCAATGATGGCATTAAAGTTGTGAAACTCTGAGCTGGAAAAAAACTATCAGATCAATTCTTCTGAAAACAGAAATATGCTTATGTCACAAGCCCTTTTGTGGCCATTCCGTTTAAAGAACTAAACTTTTTGGTTCAAACTACTACAGATATATTCCACAGCAATCAAAATTGCAAATTTACATAGTTTTCCACTCCATGGCAAAAATAGCTTCAGAATGTGATTCAAGAATTTGGGGGAGAGGGACACACTTAATGAGTAACAAAAAAGCCAGCTGCATGTAAGTTTGCAAAAGAGAATTCAAACTGAACTGGGCCATTACAGTATATCTGAAGAAGCATCATTATGTAGTTACAACTGCCTGTATCTAAACTGCAAATTAAATCCAAACAGCTAAGTCAGACTGATGACCGGAGTTATAACCACCCAAGATATCCCACCAACTTTCTAGTGACCCCAGAGTCAGCAGTGATCCCACCATTTTAAGCCCAGCACTTACGGTTATTTTCTAGATGCGTTTTGTAAATATCATCTGGCACCTTGGGCTCCATGATGTCCAGCTGGAAGCAAAAAGAAGAGTTATCTTCCCTGTCCTATGTATAGAACAAGCCTTCACCTGACTGCTGAATTAACCCACTGTCCATGTTTAAAACATACACGGAATCATAAAATGACCAAAGGTGTTTCACGATACTCTAAGTCACAAAAAAAATCTGAAATCAAGGTTAATGCCATTCAAACGTAATATGTTGAGCACACTCACCTGCTGGATAAGCATTTGGTCTAGTGGTTAAGGTGCTGGGCTAGAAACCAGGAGACTGTGAGTTCTAGTCCCACCTTAGGCATGAAAGCCGGCTGGGTGACCTTGGGCCAGTCCCTGTCTCTCAGCCCTAGGAAGGAGCCAATGGGAAACCAGGAGACTGAGAGTTCTAGTCCCGCCTTAGGCACGAAAGCTGGCTGGGTGACCTTGGGCCAGTCCCTTTCTCTCAGCCCTAGGAAGAAGCCAATGACAAACCAGGAGACTGAGAGTTCTAGTCCCGCCTTAGGCACGAAAACTGGCTGGGTGACCTTGGGCCAGTCACTCTCTCTCAGCCCAACTCACCTCACAGGATAGTTGTTGTGGGGAAAACAGGAGGAGGAAGGAGTATTAGGTATGTTTGCCGCCGTGAGTTATTTATAAAAATAATAATAAAGGCGGGATAAAAATTAAATCAATCAACCAACCAACAGTAAAGTAATAAATAAGTCACAGTGTCACTTAGGTAGGGGGACCTAAAATTCATCTAATTTATCTCCCCTGTCCCGTCACCCCAAATCAAAGCTTCAACTTGATTTTCCAAGATGTCAACACCCCACATCCAGTCACTTTGGGGGAAATACAAGATCCTTAGCTTGCCTGTGTCTCCCCAGGACACCACAGATGATCATTTTAAATCCATGGTTTGCAAGAAGGCTTGGGACAGCAGTGAATTGGGCCTACTTCAGAGAAGTGTTTCTCAACCTTGGCAACTTGAAGATGCGTGGACTTCAACTCCCAGAATTCCCCAGCCAGCATGGCTGGCTGGGGAATTCTGGGAGTTGAAGTCCACGCATCTTCAAGTTGCCAAGGTTGAAAAACACTGCTTTAGAGTTTTTGTGCTACTAAATTCTCAAGTAATTGCCCACCACTTTTCAACCACTGCAGTTAGGGAGAGCTTGGGGAAACTGGGAAAAAATAGTTTTGGGGGGGCTATAAGTAGCACAGGTGTCTCAGGTTCCCTGAAGTATCAGATGAATGCCCAAATCAAAGAAAAGATTTACTGAAAATGTCCTGCCCTGCTGAGCATTACTGTTCATGAGAAATGGTGAAACATGTTGAAACTGAAACGTTATGAGCCTGAAATAAATGTTTCAAGTTAGAGCAGGTTGTTCTGACCTTGCCAGAAATATTTTGAGCTCAACCTGGCTGTTTTACACTCGGAACGCTTCTGGTAATCCTGGAACGTTGCAAGAACATTCCAGGCGAGATCAGAACAGCTCTTCCAAGGATGAAAAAGGGCTCTCTGCAAATCCTGTTTTATCTATAACTAAACCCTGGAAGCAGGGAAGGGTGTTGGCAATCTCTTGAGACTCCGTTCTCATAGTAAATTATCCAGATAGCATTTTACCAAGTCAAATAAGCAGCCTTTACTATTAGAAGAAAAGAGCTGGGATCAGAGAAATAGTTCATTAACTGGACAAGCACTTCATTTCCAAGAGATATACATTTAAGCACACACTCAGCTCTTCTAAGGAAGTCAATGTGACACCAGTGTTTAGTTCAGACTGCAACGTAGCCACAATTTCTTCGGCACAAGACCTTTTCCATTTCAAAAGTTTTTATTATATATTTGGTTCCTGAGCACTTTGGTTCCAAAAATTAGATGACAGCATTATTATGTCTCATAGTTTAAATGCTAAATGTCTTTGCTGGCTTACAATGAAATATACAGAATTAAATATATTTAGAATTGCAATCTTTAAGCTTCATTCTATCCAGACAACTTCAATGTAACACGTTTGGCTGAATGGTTTATATTATGCACAAGTTTTAACATCTACATTCCTTTTTACAATTTTTTAAACGTTTCCAGATTGTTTACAGTCTGTATTATTATTACTACTATCTAAATTTGTATGCCACCATGTCATTCAATATCCTAGCTGTTTACAACAAGGTAGATTTTAGTAAAATATCCATGCCAAAACAAAACAAAACAAAAAAACCCACAGTAAAACTGATACATGCTGAAAAACCTTCCATGCCTGAAAAACTATTAAAACTCATCCTTACCCCAAATTAAGAGCAGCAAAAACTTTTCTGCAATTGTTCAACCTGGCTTAAAGTCAGGGATGTATTACAGACAGTCCTCATTTAAGATCACAATTGGGACTGCCAACTTGGTCATTAAGCAAAGCGGTTGCTAAGTGAAACCATGACTGTGCTTACAATCTTATTTCAGCTTTCCTTTGCTTTACAGACCTGCGAAGCTCATAAATGCAAGGATTGGTCATAACATTACTTTTCCATCACTGTCATAACTGCAATGGTCACTAAACAAGGCAGTCGCTAAATGAGGACTACCTGTATTATTCCTTAACTTTTGACCATCTTTTCAAAAACACAGTGGCCATTGTGGAAAAAAATCTATCAGGAAATACAGACAGTATCAGCAGGCTTCACGCTCAGGGCTTGTTTGCAATAGGAGCCAGTTTGGTTTAGTGGTTAAGGCAGAGCTTTCCAAACTGTGTGTCGGGACAAGTTAGTGTGTCGGCTGCAGTGTCTGGGTGTGTCGCGGCTGCTGCTGCCTCCGAGCCCTGCCAGGATTCCGCGCAGGTCCTAGTGCCTACCTTGTGCCTTGCTGCCTCCAAACCTGCTATGATTCCGCGCAGGTCCTAGTGCCTGCCTTGTGCCCTGCTGTAAGAGTATGTCGTGAAATGATGCCCTGCTGTAAGAGTGTGTCACGAAATGATGCATGTCTAAAAAGTGTGTCACCAACATGAAAAGTTTGGAAAGCTCTGGGTTAAGGCAAGGGGTAGAAACCAGGAGACTGAGTTCTAGTCCCGCCTCAGGCATGAAAGCCGGCTGGGTGATCTTGGGCCAGTCCCTCCCTCTCAGCCCTAGGAAGGAGCCAATGGCAAACCAGGAGACTGTGAGTTCTAGTCCCTCCTTAGACGTGAAAGCCAGCTGGGGGACCTTGGCCCAGTCACTCTCAACCCAACGCACCTCACAGGGTTGTTGTTGTGGGGAAAATAGGAGGAGAAGGAGTATTAGGTATGTTCGCCACCTTGAGTTATTTATAAAAATAATAAAGGCAGGATAGAAAATAAAATAAAATAAATAAATAGGAAATGGCAGCAAGATGCAAAATAACGCCATGGGATGGGGGTAAGGAGGTATTTTTTAAAATTAAGCCAGATTGCTTTGAAAAGCATTCTCAGGAATCTACTTCTTGTCATTCAGTCCACATTTATCCCTTGCCTTGTTCTAAATGGACCTTCTGCAAGTCACCGCACACTGCTCTCTTTTCAAGATTCAAAATCCTATTAGGAAAAAACGTGCGGTAGTGTGAGAGAACTTACTTCCCTGGCCAAGGCCAGAAAGTTGCTGTTGAGCTGGACGTTAGACATGATCTCTGTGAGATCCTCGTACTCTTCTACATCCTCACTTAGCTCCAGAAAGACACCATGGCGACCCAGCATGAAGGCCATTTGCTTCTGAACCACTCTGCAAAATAGAGCCAGCAAATCAAAAATATTATCACTAAGGTGGACGCGCAAGATGATGAAGACGAAATGCATTTACTAGATCTCAGCAATATCCTATTGGTGGCCTTCTATGTTTTTTTTAAAGCTACAGAGCAAATGCTTTGCAAGCATAACAGCATCCCCCCCCCTCCGACATATAGATGGCACCCTCTCTCCTGGGGTTCCAAAAAGCCGTTAAAACCTAGTTTTGGTCCCAGGACTGGGGTTAATGTGTCTGGAATGGAGGTCTGTCATACTGTGTTTTAATGGCTGTTCTGTCTGTTTTTAAGTAACTTAGTATTAGATTTTGTAAGCCACTAAGAGTCTGCTGGAGTGGGCAGCTATAATAAATTTAATGAAATAAGTAAGATTTCCCATATCAGGAAGACAATCATGATCACCAATAACACTTGGCGAAGTTCGCTGAAAGTTACTGTTCCTCACCCTAGCTCAGCTCACTAGCATGGCTGGTGGGGAATTCTGGGAGTTGAAGTCCACACATCTTAAAGTTCCCAAGGTTGAGAAACACTGCCCTAGCTTGTTTCCAAAAGTCAAGCAATATCACTTTCAGTTAAGCAACATTTTAATTTCCACTAGAAGTTTATAATATTAGACCTGGATGATCAATTTTTGACTGTTGTTTCTGTTCATTGTTTTATTTTGTACATCTATTGTTTCTATTCTGAGATGGAAGCCTGGTACTTACCAGAGGTTCTGAACTAAGTTCCCATAATTCTTTGCTACTGGTCATGATAGATGGGGCCAAAAGGAATTGAAACCCTAAATATATGGAAAGCAGGATACCTACACCTAGCTTTAACTGTTAAAAAGGTAATTGGAAAATGTCACTCTTTGACATAATCAAGGCAGATTCCTTCTTTGCAGAATATTGTAATATTCTGTGGTCCACTCAAAAACATAGAGAAAAATTATGTATAATAAGCAACCATGCCTGGATTACTGCAATGCGCTCTGCATCGGGCTGCCCTTGAAGACCATGTGGAAGCTATAATTGGTCCAGAATGCAGTGATGCAAACAACGGAGGGCGCGTCACATCATGCCCATATACCTTCCTTCCTTATGAGCTGCACTGGTTGCCAGTTGGCTTCTGGCTGCAATTCAAGGTGGCATAGGGCCTGGTTATCCGAGAGACCGCCTGTCTCCTGTAGTTTCTGCCCACCCAGTGAGATCAAGCAGTGGGTACACTCCAGGTCCCCTCAATCAAGCAATGCCACCAGTCAGGACCTAGGCAGTGTGCCTTCTCTGTTGCAGCACCTGCCTCTGAAACAGCTTCCCCCTGGAGTTCTGCATGACTCCCATCCTACAGCTGCTTCAGAAGTCCTTGAAAACATGGCTCTGCTCCCAGGCCTGCAATTAAGGTGGATGCTAAGCCTTTGTTAGTTTTTGACTGCACAAATGTGCGGGGGGAACCTTTACCTTTACTTAAGCCTTTGTTAGTTTTTGCTGGTTTAGGGTACAGTATGTTTGGTTGTTTTACTCTTCCAAATGCACTTATTTTTAATTTGAGGGGGCTTGCAAGCCCCCCCGTCTTTTGGCAGTCAGGTGGTCTCCAAATCAAATATAGACATACATACTTGCCACACATACATATTCATAAATTAGCTTTTCCAGGCACAGAATGTTGGTTACCCTTCCACAGAAATCTGACTTTTCTAAGCACAGGCGATATGCAGGTCTAGCAATCAGCAGCAGCCAGACATCTGAAGATCTTGATCTTGCCCCAATGAGGTTCGTAATAGAAATGCTGTACTTCGTTATTTCATTCTAATGTACCTCTGACCATTTCATAAAGTTTAATTTTTATTTATTATTATTATTTATAAAATTTATATCACCGCCCATCTCCCTCCACGGGAGGGACTCTTAACGTTTCGAAGTAAGAGGATCTCTTCATAGTTAAGGAAGAGCTAATTTTTCAGAAAGGAAGAAGAACTGGGCAGGTCATGTCAACATTTATCAAATCCTTGACCAAGAGGCAGAGCTCTCCACTGGTAGACCTTGGTCTGCATTCCTCCCCTCTCTGCCTATCCCAATCCTTCCATTAATCAGTTCAGACTACCAGGCAAATTCTAGTTCACTCCCCTTCCTGATGTACAATGTGAATCAACGGGTCCATGGTCAAGCGTCCAGATTTCATTAAAACTATTCTCGATTCTGTTAACAGCACCCCACTCGAGGGAGCACTACTTACACATCTTTGCAGGAAATGAAGATGTTTTCTGCCAGTTCCATGTCATTCAGCATGAGGGCCAAGCGCAGGGCTTCAGGGTAGCGATTGAACTTGCGGAAGATGCTAAGGGCACAGCGAAGGAGGGCGGAATTCTCGGGCTCGGGAACATAGCTAACACAGCTTGAAAAAAGAGAGAGAGAGAGATAGAAGATGAAGTTTGGCTAGCACTACGGCTGTTAACCAACTGGTCCCTTTTTTATTACAACAGTGTTGCACAATCCCACAGGGAAGCTCCCCAAACCTTGGTGTGACCCCCAGCCCCTCCAAAACCTGCTACCAAATTACAGTTTTCAATGTGCAATGGGGAAAATCATTAAACTCATGAAGAATATCCTTTGTAGGTGGGACGGGAGAGAAGAAAAACACAATGTGCATATTCAGGTACACAGGAGCCACAATTTGCCATGGTATCACCATGGAATAGTTGAAGTAGACAGAAATCCTATTGAACAGCAAATTTAATTTCTATAAGAGTTACCTAAATTGGGAATCAGTTCCTTTCAGAGAGTGGGGGGGGGGGAAGCATTTTAGAGAATGATGAGCTGATTGATACATTTTAGAATTAAGGCTAATTATATCTATCTTATCAGATCCAGGTGAATTTCAGCAGGAAACACACTTTTTTGCATGTGTAAATGAATGCACCTTTCAAGCCTGTCAGCATGATTCAGGACTTGGGCTCTGAATACCCTATATTTCAGTCCCACACTGATAGCAATTCACATTTCTTTGCAACAATTCCTTGCCATATTAGGCTGCACCAATAGAATCAGTTTCTAATTTATAGGAAATAATAATTCCACTTCATTCTGCACCGATCAGACCTTACTTTGAGTACTGTTCTGAACTCCACACTTGAAGGAGGAATCAAGTTCAAAAGCTGAGCAAAAGGATCATCAAGACTTGAAACTAATTCTTATAAAGATAGGAAGGAGTTGGAAACATTGAGTTTTGAGAAGGTGGAGAGGTGAACAAAATAGCCTTCTTCATGAATGTGAAAAGATAGCACACAGAAGGAGGCCAAGATCTGTTCTGCATTGTTCCAGAATGCAGACAAAGAATAAAGGATTTAAGTTACAGGAATGAAAATTCCAATCAAATGTCAGGGGGAGAAAAAACTTTGAAACAGTAAGAGTAATTCAACAGTAGTACCAATTATTCAGAGGCATGGTGGCTCAGCGGGTAAGACGCCAGGCTTGTCGATCGGAAGATCACAAGTTTGAATCCCTAGCCCCGCGTGACGGAATGAGCTCCCACACTCGCCCCAGCTCTTGCCAACCTAGCAATTCGAAAGCATGCAAATGCAAGTAGATGAATAGGCACCACTTCCAAAGTGGGAAGGTAACAGCGTTCCGAGTGCGTCATGCCGGCCACATGACAGTGGAAGCGTCTTCGGACAACGCTGGCTCTTCGGCTAACAAACGGAGATGAGCACCGGCCCCTAGAGTCGGACACGACTGCACAAATGTGCAGGGGGAACCTTTACCTTTACCTTACCAATTATCCAGAGAAATGTGTCCAAGCAGAGGTTGGACAGCCATTTACCATGGATGTTTTAATCGGCAAGGGGTTGGTTTCAATGGCCTAATTCACTCTTTTTAGTTGAACTCCATGAACCCCTACAACAGAGCTTTCCAAACTGTGTGTCGCGACACAAAAGTGTGTCGCCACACACAGCGTGGTGTGTCGCCACACCACCTGGAAGCGGCGGCACGCGCATGCACGGCGGCAGCAGCAGCGGCGCGGGATCAGTGGTTCCGCGTTTTAGCGGAGGCTGCCGCCGCCGTACACGCGCGCGCCGCCACACGCCCCCGTGCCGCCGCCATGCACACGCGCGCCGCCGCACACACCCCCGTGCCGCCACCGTGCACGCGCACACCGCCGCCGCCGCCGCTGGTGTGTTGCCAGCGGCGGCACTTTGGAAAGCCCTGCCCTACAAAGTACAGCTCCCTCACCTGGTCAAATAGAGACAGACTTTGGCATAGGCATTGTCATCAATATATTCCTCCAGCATATCCATCTGCTCAATCTCCATGAGCAAATCACAGGCCTCATGCTCAGCATTATGGGCCATGTTATATGGCACAATCTCCTTCACAAGAGTTAGAAGTGTGTCCTTCTGGGTCTTGTCTGCCTCATCAATTTCCTGCCACTCCTTGGCCACTTCACCAGCTAGATGTCTGCAGAGGTAATAGAAGAAAATAGCATGATTTAAAAACAAAACAAAACAAAAAAACCTACAGTACTCAAATTTTGTCTGGCAAATTTATATCTTGATTTTCAGCAACCATGAAATTCTGGAGGTAACTTTACTGGGCTTGCATCTTAAATCTTCCCATCTGCTTTATGGTAAGGAATACTCCAAATAAGAGATTATTTGTTGAAAGAGACATCAGCAGCCTTGGGTTAATAAAACACCTGCTGCAAGAGACTGTACTGATGAAGCAACTACTATAAATAAAGCTCAGACAACATTGACTGGGAGATCACTCGAGAGTCTTCTGTTTGCTGTGTTGAATTCTGCAGATGAAAGGTGGTCTTTAACAGTGAAAAAGAACTACATAGTTCAAAAGAACTATACTGCTGATTTCTGGCTGGTCAAACATCTGTTTGCTCCTTACCTGACATACTCATGTCCCCACGAGGCTAAGGGTTCCTGAGACCCCACCAACCGATATTTCAGACACTCTCGCTCTCCGCTCATTGTCATGGCCAGAACAGATATTATGTCAGCGGCAAAACGCTATGAGGAGAAAGCCGATGTTAAGAATATATCAAACAATACCTCTTGCTAATTCTTCCTAAAACTGAAAGATGGCAGTACCACCCCATGTTATACTTTGCGACCTGCCTGGATAAATAAGGATAACCCAGTTCAGAGGCTCCAGTGATGACCACACAATATTAAGTCCCACAAGAACCTTCCCTCCTAAAAGAAATATACTATTGGTTTTTTAAAGGTAAAAGAGTGTACGTCTTCTTGTGCCCTCTTCTCAAAGGAATGAGCAACACATTCACTCTGCTCACGAATAAGTCCTCTTGTAACCTAACTACACAGGAAGCTTTTAAATCATATTGGAAGAGCCCTCTTGGACTCCACCTCACTTGCCACCCATTTTACGTTGTGCTATTTTGGAGATCATCTGAAAGTATACAGTGAATATTTGAAACAAAGAAAAAGGAGCAAAGCAAGTAAATCTGTGTTTAGATTTGTGACAACTAGGAGCCAATTTGCTAGCTAGCTATTAGAAAGGACAAAAGAAGTTTGTAAAGTAGCACCAATACTTTCTCAAACCAAGCCAGGTTACCTACCTTGTTTTCCCCTGCAATCATGTTTTCATAGATCTCTTTCAACTTGCCATAATGTGGCCGCAGGAACTTCAAGGGCTTGGGGACAGAAGTCATGGAAGTTGTGGAGGAACGTATCTGCCTGCGCAGCTCCTCCAGGGCAGGCCGATACAGAGCAGTGTCATGCTCCTGTAATCAGATCAGCTGTTATGAGGGGGGGGAACGGAAAATTTACCTCCCAAGCCCTCCCTGCAAGATTGCTGCTTCTGTTAAATACTGCCAGTATGAACCAACCCACACCTTTGCTACGGGACCTGCACTAAGACCACATTTACTAGAAACAGGCACAACTGATTTGTTAAGAAGAGTCCTATTGGATCAGGTAACTGGTCCGTTCAGTCCACCATTCGTGGTCACACAAGAGTCAATCAAAGACAACCCCAGGAACTTCACAAACATTTGAAGGAGGTGGAGAGCTTTCTCTGTGTTACTCTCTCTGCTGTCCAACAGGAAGGTGCCCAAGCCGTTACGATGCTTCTCAGAAGTTCCTTTCATACAACCCTCCTTTTTAGAGATAAGGCATGTGCTAACTGCCCCATTTCATTTTGTGCTACTTTGGAGATCATCTAAGAATGCAGTTAATATATTAAAATTTGAAACAAAAAAATAGTGCAAAGAAAGTTTTAGATTTGTGACAACTGTGAACCAATCAAAACGTTTGTTTTACTGAAAGTATTTGAACCCCTCCCCCATCCCAAAGGACTTTGGACAGCAAACAATGTTAAAATTAAAATAATAATAATAATAATAATAATAATAATAATAATAATAATATACATTTATATGCCTCCCAACTCCTAGAAACTCAGAAAAAGTAAGAGCTACTGTGCCCTCAACCTCCTTGTCTGGAGACATGCTGTAAAAGAACACTTTTCTCTTCCTTTTGCAATGCAAGGGTGATGGGGCTACACATACTTCTGGGAGGAGAGAATTCCACAAACAGAATGCTGTTACGAAAAACACCTGCTGTTTTGCCCATACTCCACATTCCTTTTGGTGATGGGGGAGCAATTTCAGCAGACCCTCTCAAGATGATCAGACATTAAGCAGAACTGAAGCTTAACAACCACAATGGGGACCGGAATTTCGGTTGCTAAGTGAAATGGTCATTATGCAAATCCAACCCGATTTTGAGACTTTTGCAGTAGTCATTAAGCGAATCCCGCAGTCCCCCATTGATTTTGCTTGCCAGAAGCTGGCCAGGAAGGTCAAAAATGGCAACCGTGTGACTGCGGGACGCTGCGATGCCTGTAAATGCAAACTGGTTGCCAAGCATCCAAATCATGATCACGTGACTGGGGGGGGAATGCTGCAACGGTCGTAAGTGTGAGGACTGGCCACAAGTCGGTTTTTCTAGTACCGTTATAAGTCCGAACCGTCACTACACGAGTGGTTATTAAACAAGGACTGCCTGTAACATTAAGTGGAGGATTGACATCTAAGAAGTACCAGTGTTCTTTTTTTTACTTTAGTTTTGTTCCAGTGCACTACTATAAGCAAAAAATAAAATTTAAAGATTTTTATCTGCTTCTAAGAATGTGAAAGGTTCTAATTATTAAATTGGAAGTTCTTATTTTCCTTAGCATAAAAACAACCATGTATCTATGGAAGTTTACCTAACAAAACAATTCTTGTCATAAATCAATCACATGAACCTTTTTCATTCTTTTGAGTCTCTTAATTAAAACACCACACATTTTTATAACAGCAAGTTAGCATTTTGGATGGATCAGCACTGTCAACTGGTGGGAATTAAATCTATTATGAGAACAGGGTAGAATCCACAACATGCACACAATTGTGGTCAGAAAGAGGGTATCATACAGAGGACTGGCACTACAATGCGTGTTTTATTGCTGTATGGAAGCCCCACGGGTCCTGGACTTGAAAAAGCCGTACACTCTGATATTCCACAGGTTCACAGTCAAGAACAAGAACTTACCCCCAAGCGCTCCACAAGCATTTCCAGCTCATCTTGTAGTTGTTTGTCTTCCTCAGACTGTAAGGAATGAAGGAAAAGATGTGAAAATCCAGGCCTCTGTGAAATCTTTCAGCTGTTCTGAACTGTAACTGAACTGATGGATGAAACATAAAAAGCAGCGCAACAGCAGGGAGATGATGGCACTGTAACCTAGATTTAATCATTCACACAAATGAAGACAGAAACACAGGAAATTCAAGCACTGAGAGAAATCTTCATTAAGCCAACTGAGAAAAATAACAACAAACCACAGGCTTAACACCACAAATACAAGCATCCATTTGAATTTCAGGCAGATGTGGCAAGTAAGCCAAGCCAGGGAAGAGCACAGAAGCATCGCAGCTGCCGCTTACTGTATTTAATCCTAAATCCTAAGTATTTATTCCCTCACAAGCTACCCTATCTCAGTAACAGGTTTTTAATGACAAGACCTCCGTTTCACTCCCCAGGGCGGCAATTCCAGGAAGACCTTTGAAGATGGCGAAATGTGCAGGTGACCAACCAGCCAAAGGTGGCCTTCTAAGGCTTCCAAGCTCATTGCCAACACTGGGAGGGGGTGTCCTTAGTTTAAGGCATAGGGAAGCTCCTCCTTATCACCCCCGTCCAAACGCTTGTTTTGCTGCTCTCCAAGATCTCCTATTTAGCGGCTCGGGCTCGGCCGGCCTGCCTGCCCAGGGGCAAAGACAGGACCTAGACGCCGGATCCCAACCGGCCATTCTTCCGCTTCTCAGGAGGAGGAGGAGGGCTCGTCCACCCCGCAGGAGGCAGACCTAACCAGGCATCGCCCAAGACGCAACCCTGGAACTGCTCCTTTCCCAGGCCAAGAAAACCGGCTCGTTTCCGTTCAGATCGCGGGCGCCACCCTGCACATGCTCAGATGTACGGGAGTTTTTATACCAGCCCTGCCCGGACGAGAGGGAAGGCGGAGAGGGACTCAGCGTGGGGCCTCCAGCCCGGGGCGCGGATGAGCGCCGGGCCGAGGCGCGTTCCCCGGTTCCGGGCCTGGCCGTGACTCAGCGCGGCTTCCTCGGGCGCCCCGCCGGGCTCTTACCAGCTCCTGCTCCTTGTCCGCCGCGGGGGCGTTTGGATCCTTCTTGTCCTTGCTCCAGGGCCCCGCAAGCTTATCGTCTCCGGCGCCCGGCGCCGAGCCCCCGGCCTGAGTCCGCCTTTGACAACCGCCACCGCCGCCGCCCTCCATAGCCAGCCGCTTCCTCTCAGGGGCCGACAGAGGCAATGCGCATGCGCCGGTGCGGCAACGGGGTGGAGCCTCGGCGGGCCAATCCGTGCAGACGGAGAGAGAAGGGGCGCGAGCGCCGGCGGACGTAGGGCGGGGCTGAGGAACAGGGGCGGGGCGAGGGAGTAGGGGTGGGACCGAACTAGTTGAGGGGGCGGGGCGAGGCGGAAGGCCACGTGCAGATCGCCCTGTATCTGCGGGCGGTGAGTCTCTTCCCCCCCGTTTTTTATTGCGTTAGTATAAATCTTGATTTCAATACAATGATATTTATATAATATACTTAACTTCTTACCATTTTATTAGTTAGGTACCTTAGGGTATTGAATATAGACAAGAGAAAAGAAAAAAGTAGATATTCTATCAATATTCGTTACATATGTCTATGAAGGTTCTCAGTCATCAAGGTGGAATTGTCTGTAGCTTGAATCATGTCAACTGGATTTCTATTTTCTCAGTGGAAACGTTTCGCTCCTTATCCAAGGAGCTTCTTCAGTCTGAGCAAAGTTAGTAAGGGAATCCTAAATATGTTTCTAGGTAGCTGTGTAACACCACAGGACCAGAGTCAGCAGTTTATCTTCATTTAAAGGAAAAAGGACACTCATTTGAGGACATTAATGTTCACATTTTAGACAGAGAAGATAGGTGGTTTGAGAGAGGGGTCAAGGAATCCATTTATGCTAACTTGGAAAATCCTTCCTTGAATAGAGGTGCGGGCCTCAGGCACAATCTTTCTCCCGTCTTTCTCCCGGCTCTGTCTTCTGTGCCTAGGAAGATTAAGACCATTTCACAAGCTCAACAGCAGCATGGTGATCTTAACGATCCTCCTTTAGATAATAAAAGGACTTAAAATAACATCTCAATATAACCATGCCCCCAGGTGTAAGGTCACACAGCTACCTAGAAACATATTTAGGATTCCCTTACCAAATTTGCTCATACTGAAGAAGCTCCTTGGATAAGGAGCGAAACGTTTCCACTAAGAAAATAGAAATCCAGTTGACATGATTCAAGCTACAGACAATATTCGTTACAGTTTAGAATATTAAGGTTACAAGCATGAGGATTAATTGGCCTTTTCATTCAGAATTAACTAAAACAGTGGAAATGAAGAGATGGAGGGAGAGCATACATCAAGGTATTTGTTCTGTAGGGAGGTGAGTCTCCTGATGCGCCATTCAGGAAATTGTGTGGCAGGGTTTAAAAATTAATACCGAAAATAAAGAGGACTTGGAGAGTGAGGAAAAGCTTTTACATAAGCTGTGCTTGAGCCAAAAGTTCTGCCTGGTCTTTGTAAGTAGAGAGCCAGGGATGGGAAGCAAAAAAATAAATCTGAAAATTGATTTATCAGAGAAATGACCGAAGAGTTCTGTTTCTTAATAGTTGCTTTTTAAGTTGATACATAAAAAGATTACGATGCTCCAAGTGGAGTGTCCACGGAAGTACGCAAATCGAGACATAAACGAATTTGTAAAGGGAAGAGAACCACCTCACTCTGCGGGGAAACATTCAGTTTTCATCTGAACAACAAAAATAAAAAGGTCAGAAGTACCATTTTGCTGATCGAGGGACTTTTCCTGCAACAAAATCTCTAATCCAGTGTTTCTCAACCTCAGCAACTTTAAGATGGGTGGACTTCAATTCACCAGGCTGGCTGGGGAATTCTGGGAGTTGAAGTCCACCCTTCTTAAAGTTGCCAACATTGAGAAACACTGATATACATACATAAATACATACATACATCCTCCCACCAACCTTACCGTCCAAGAGAGGAGAGCCCTGACAGCCCTCAGCAAAGATGAAACCATCACCATTTTACCTGCTGACAAAGGAAGATGTACAGTGGTTCTAAACACTGCAGATCAGCACAATAAAATTACCTCACTTTTGGAGGATCACCATACATATGAAAAACTGAAAAGAGACCCCACCAGCAATTACAAGAAAAAGGTAATAGACAGTTTGAAACAATTGGAACATGATGGCTTCATCGATAGGATTACCTACCACCGTCTGTATCCTGGAGAAGCCATCCCTTGCATCTACGGACTTCCTAAGATCCACAAGGAAGGAACACCCCTCCGACCCATAGTCAGCAGCATCAATCCGGTAACATACAACATTGCCAAACACCTCTCTACCATACTAGCACCTCTAGTTGGACACTCTGAACACCACATCCATAATTCGGAAGAATTTGTTTCCAAAGCAAAGATCCTGAAACTGGATACAGATGAAACTATGGTCTCCTTTGATGTGTCCTCCCTTTTCACCAGCATCCCCACCACTCATGCTCTATCCGCTGTCAGGAAGAGACTAGAAGAGGACAGCACCCTTGAAAGGAGAAACCATCTCAACCCAAACCAGATCTGCCATCTTCTGGACCTGTGTCTTAACACCATTTATTTCACATACAGAGGTGACTTTTACAGACAAAAACACGTCTGTGCCATGGGTTCTCCTGTGTCACCCATTGTGGCCAATTTATACGTGGAAGAAGTGGAGAAGAAAGCACTCAACACATTCCAGGGAACGGTGCCCACCCACTGGTTCAGGTATGTGGATGACACCTGGGTCAAAATCAAGGCCCAGGAAGTACAGGCCTTCACGGACCATATAAACACTATAGATGCCAACATTAGCTTCACCAGAGAAGACACCAAGGACAACAGACTGGCATTCCTAGACTGTGAAGTCCTCATTGGGACCGGTGGCAAGCTAGAAATAGGGATCTACAGGAAACCCACACACACAGATCAATATCTGATGTTTGACTCCCACCATCCACTGCAGCACAAACTAGGAGTCATCAGGACATTGTCACACAGAGCAGAAACCATCCCCACCTCCATGGATTCCAAAAAGAATGAAAATCAGCACCTGAGAACAGCTCTGAAGGCCTGTGGATATCCAAATTGGGCCTTCACCAAATCTAAATCTACCAGACCTAAAACAGCGACAGATAGGGCTGAGACTCAGAGTAAACGAAAGAACCTGGTCATTTCCTACATGGCTGGCGTGTCTGAAAAGATAAAACGGATATTTGGCAAACACCACATACCTGTATATTTCAAACCCACCAACACACTGAGACAGAGCCTTGTACACCCCAAAGATCAAACTCCAAAACACAAGAAAAGCAATGTAGTTTATGCAATCCAGTGCAGTGAGGAGTGCTCTGAACTCTACATTGGAGAAACCAAACAACTTTTGTACAGGAGGATGGCCCAACACAGGAGAAGTAACACCACAGAACCAGAGTCAGCAGTTTATCTTCATCTAAAGGAAAAAGGACACTCATTTGAGGACATTAATGTTCACATTTTAGACAGAGAAGATAGGTGGTTTGAGAGAGGGGTCAAGGAATCCATTTATGCCAACTTGGAAAATCCTTCCTTGAATAGAGGTGGGGGCCTCAGGCATAATCTTTCCCCCATCTTCCTCCCTGCTTTGTCTTCTTTGCCTAGGAAGATGAAGACCATTTCACAAGCTCAACAGCAGCATGGTGATCTTAACGATCCTCCTTTAGATGATAAAAGGACTTAAAATAACATCTCAATATAACCATGACCTAGCCCCAGGTGTAAGGTCACACAGCTACCTAGAAACATATTTAGGATTCCCTTACTAACTTTGCTCAGACTGAAGAAGCTCCTTGGATAAGGAGCGAAACGTTTCCACTGAGAAAATAGAAATCCAGTTGACATGATTCAAGCTACAGACAATTCCACCTGGATGACTGAGAACCTTCATAGACATACATATATATGCCTCTCATCTGCAAACAGCTCTGTCAGCAACTAAATATTGAGTAAAAGAACTGAAGCATAATAATCCATGAGCAGTCCCAAAAGGGCCACAATGGAATAAGAGAAAGAACAAACAATCAAAAATTCCAGCAATTAAAATTGGCTGGTTAACCATTGACTGTGTTCGCACAACCCAGTTAACCAGGTCAGATGCATCTGAACATGCTAGGCTTGATTCCTGTTGACCTTGGTTAGGGTATTTTTTTGTATTTGTGTACATGTAGCTCAGCATATTGAATGGACTTAGCTCATTGGGTGCCTTTATGATTCAATGCACTATGCATACCCCAAAGTGGGTTAATTCTGTAACTAGGATAACCATGTTGGATGAAAACAATCTTGAAAAGCTCTAGGCCACCTTCGCTAACTGGCGCCCTCCAGTGTATGGGTGTCCGCAAGGAGCAGCAAGTGATGTCACACACATCTTTACATCATTGCACAGTGCGTTGCATGTGACATCATCAGGACTTTGAGCAGATGCCAGACAAGAATTTCTCTCAGTGCCACATAAGACATGAACAACCAGAACACTGCGAAATGGCACCAGCCTCCACATCAGCTTCATTTCCAGAAATGCTTGTGAGCCTCACATAGGTTCCATGAATAGAAATGGTTAGGCACAGCGGTTTGGAAGTGGGACCACCTGTCCAGGAAAGGTCACAGGTAAGTAGGATAGCAGGGAGGGTCCTCCAGGAGAGGAAGAGGTGCTAATGAAAGACAACAATTTCCTAAGCTTTGCAACTGGACATGTCTCCATGGTGGTCATTTTGTGAGAGCATCCACAACATATTTCTCAAATTCCAAATATATCCAGAGCTTCAGTAGAAAAATCCCCACCCTTGTCCTGACTTTCAAGTTGGCAGCTCCTTGGTGATGTGTGTTGCTTAAAAAAAGAAAGACGAAATATTGAGAAAAAACTCATTCATGAGCCGATCAAGTCAAGCTCCCAGGGCTGGAATGCTAACCATGTTATCAGGACAATAAAGCCCAACTGAGCCAACAGTGACACAGAACGAGTCTTATGCCAGACAATCACATTACTTGTCCAGAACAAGGGCTGTCTCTGCACATTATAATTAAATACACTGGATAACATCGATCTGATTTTTAGTATGACTGTTGTTGTATAGACGCGGTGAGATTGCCCTTGGGCATCATTCTGTTGTTGTTGCTTTCTTTAGTTTTTGTTGGTTTTTAATCTTGGGCTCACCGACCAGAGCTCCCACTGGTGAGATGGACGGCTGCGTAAATCAATATAATACATACATAAACACACTAAGGTTGTTTAGGGTTCACCTTGGTTAGATGAACAAGCCCAGCAAGTGTTGAACAAATCCCAGACACCCAGTAACCCAATTCAGGGATTTGGGTGTGCGCAGCCAGATTGCAAAGGAAGAGAGAGAGGGAGGCAGGCAGGCAGGCAGGCAGGAGCACAGAATTATGAACTCAAGGGAGGGCTGCTGCAGAAAAATCCCAGAATATCACTATTTGAGTTGGATCCATGAGCTTTGGGTTAGAGCAGTGTTTCTCAACCTTGGCAGCTTTAAGATGTGTGGACTGGAGTTGAAGTCCACCCATCTTAAAGTTGATGAGGTTGAGAAACGCTGGGTCAGAAGAGGATGGAATTCCTGGATCCTTGGGAAAATCATAAGCTTAGTGAGGAGACAGCTGAGGATGGGAAGGGGAGAGAGCTGGTTAATGCCAAATGCTGTTCAATTTTTATTATTTATTTATTTATTTATTATTTTTCAAGAGAGCTGGTTAATGCCAAACGCTCTGTTTCCAAACATACACACAAACACAATTTTTATTATTTATTTATTGATTTATTTATTTATTGATTTATAATTCAAGAGAGCTGGTTAATGCCAAACGCTCTGTTTCCAAACATACACACAAACACAATTTTTATTATTTATTTATTTGTAATTCAATTTATATCACCGCCCCATCTCCCCCGAAGGGGATTCTAGGCGGTTTACAGAGTCAATAATTAAAATGAATAAAAATATAATACATATGCATATAAATACAAATAAATTAAAGATAAAATCCAAGAGGCAATAAAATTGTTTTTAAAAGGGCTCTATGGGACCAGCCATCCCCAAGAGGAGCTGTTACCCTTCCCATCCCAGGCGAGGCAGCAGAACCAGGTCTTTAAGTTCTTCCGGAAGGACAGGAGCGATGGGGCCTGCCTCACCTCCGGGGGTAGAATGTTCCAAAGGGCGGGTGCCACTGCCGAGAAGGCCCGCCTTCTGGACCCCGCCAACACGCCCCTCACCGGAGCGTAGTCCAACCACAAGCATACCCTAACAGTTAAATCTAACGTGAAAGCAATAAAACGATATGTTTAGAATCAGAGTAAAAATAACACGTATTCAACTATAACACCATACATTTGATTCCCCGCTAACTTTGCTAATAAGATTTGCAACAACAAAAAGCTTTACATGCTGGCTGGGGAATTCTGGGGGATGAAGTCCACCCATCTTAAAGTTGCTAAAACTGAGAAGCGAGGCTCTAGAGCAGGGCTTTCCAAAGTTTTTCCCGTGGCGACACACCAACCGGCGTTGGTGTGTCGCCGCGGGAAAACCCGTAAGTGCCGTCCTTGCGGCAGTGCGCAAAAACCCGGAAGCGCTGCTGCCACTTTTGGGTTTTGCGCGCTGCAGTTGGTGTGTCGCCGCGGGAAAACCCGGAAGCGCTGCGCTTCCAGATTGTGTGGCGACACACCAGACTGTGTGTGGCGACACACTTTCGTGTCGCGACACACAGTTTGGAAAGCTCTGCTCTAGAGCCTGTTGCAGTAGTCTGGGTGAGAGGCCAGCAGACCAAGAACTGACACAGCAGTGTGTCTGGGGGGGTATATATCCATATATAAAAATATAAAATATTATAAAAATGAAGAGCAAAAGATGGTACAAACTGGACAACAACTAAAACAAATCCACATTTTATTTTATATATATGGGGTGTGGTGGCTCAGTGGGTAAGATGCCAGGCTTGTCGATCGGAAGATCGCAAGTTCGGAGGTTCGAATCCCTAGCCCTGCGTGATGGAGTGAGCTCCCGCACTCGCCCCAGCTCTTGCCAACCTAGCAATTCGAAAGCATGCAAATGCAAGTAGATGAATAGGTACCACTTCAGTGGGTAGGTAACAGCGTTTCGCGTGCGTCATGCCGGCCACATGACTGTGGAAGCGTCTTCGGACAACGCTGGCTCTTCAGCTAACAAACGGAGATGAGCACCGGCCCCTAGAGTCGGACATGACTGCACAAATGTGCGGGGGGAACCTTTACCTTTTTATATATATAAATAAATAAAAATGTGGATTTGTTTTAGTTGTTGTCCAGTTTGTACCATCTTTTGCTCTTCATTTTTATCATTGTGTTATTTTATTGTTCTGTATGTTTTTAATCTATGAACCGCCCAGAGTCGCTGGGACTCGGGGCAGTGTAAAAATTTAATAAATAAATAGCATTTCACTAACCAAAGCCACGAACATAAAAGAAAGGCAAGTTGTCCATGGGTGATGCATATTTTTTTCACATGTTACTAAACACACTCTTCCTGGTAAGTGACACTCTTACCTGGCACTCTTATCTCCTGTGACTCAGAGCTAATTCTCACCATATATTGTATACACAAAAACAATAAATTGTCAAGTCCTTTCACCTGGAGCTCCAGATAGCATGATATGAAGTGCTTGCTTTAATTACTGATTACTTCGAACCTTTTGTTCTTTGTGAAAGTTTTAGTTAAGTTAAGTTAAAAGTTTTAGTTGTGATAGTTTTATTTAGGCATGCCATAGTAGAGCTGTAAAAATCCAAATGACTTTTGGATGGCAGCAGAATTTTCTGTACTCTCTCTACTGCCACCTCGTGGTCATCCCAATCTTTGCAGCTCAGATAAGATGGCTCTAGTTTTATTTAATTTGCAAAAAAATGCTTCAATAAAGAAAATGAAGAAAACTTCCAGAGCCAGAGAGCGGAAGCTAAATTATAACATAGCAGGGAATAGGAACTCCCTCAGGAGTAATTGAGGAAGCAATTTCTTGTCTTGGCTGCTCGCTGCCACACTCAACAGAAACCAGTTTTAGGGGTAGAAGTCACGAACAGGAAACTTTTCATTAAAAATCCAGAATCCCAGAAAAACCCTTTAGCATTTTGCCACTTCAAAGAAAGCTTCAGAGGTTGCTGCTGTAGTTTCACATTCATTGAAGAAATAGCCACAAATCAAGTCTGAAAGCAAGATGTTGGTAATAACTTTGGTGTTCACAAAACATGCTAACCCATGGGTAACCAAGCCATGGCTTGCTGAATTAAACCTGTTGTCTGGGGGTACATAACACACAGCCACAAAGGAGCCACATTTCATTTCAGACTAGCATGTTGTACAAACTTGCCAATCGTTTCTCTGTAAAAAGTGTAATGGAATGTGGGAAAGACCTTGGGAGACGGGGAGAAGAGGTGCTGCCAAGGGAACGATCAGATAAGAGACAGCATCCCCCACAGCTGGATAGTGGGAGCAGCAAGAGGCTCAGAAGGGACCCTCCCTAGTTTCTCGGGCTGCAAAAGAGATGCGGGGGAGGATTGTACTTTCAGACTTGCAAGATTCTGTCAGTGTAACTTTACAATAAAGTAGAATTAGCTCATCTGGTTGTGATTCTCGTCTGGTTTACCCCGTGAGGCTGACATCAATCTTGCAAGTCTGAAAGTACAGTTCTCCCCCGCATCTCCTTTACAGCCTGATAATCTAGGGAGGGTCCCTTCTGAGCCTCTTGCTCCTCCCACTATCCAGCTGCAGGTGATGCTGTCCCTTATCTGACCGTTCCCTTGGCAGCGTCTCTTCGCCCCGTCTCCCAAGGTCTTTCCCACATTCCAGTACAAAAGTGAGGTGAGCAACTTGGCACTTCTAAACCAAAGAGCCAACATTGGAGTGATCTCGATCAATGAGCCTCAGAAGCCTTGGGTTAGGCAACAGATTGGATCTGATTCCACGTACATTGCTAAGTGTTTAGTGACTTACATCACCCACATCTTTGGGGGATAGGTAAAGGTAAAGGTTCCCCCCGCACATTTGTGCAGTCGTGTCCGACTCTAGGGGCCGGTGCTCATCTCCGTTTGTTAGCCGAAGAGCCAGCGTTGTCCGAAGACGCTTCCACGGTCATGTGGCCGGCATGACGCGTGTGGAACGCTGTTACCTTCCCACCAAAGTGGTACCTATTCATCTACTTGCATTTGCATGCTTTCGAATTGCTAGGTTGACAAGAGCTGGGGTGAGTGCGGGAGCTCACTCCGCTCGCAGGGCTAGGGATTCGAACCTCCAAACTTGCGATCTACAAGCCTGGCATCTTACCCGCTGAGCCACCACGCTTCCTCTTTGGGGGGTAGGACCCATGAATTTGAAAACTCCATATTGAAATAAAAAGGAAACAGAATGGCTTATTGGAATTGTTAACAATCTGATGGCCTCGAGGACTTCTTAGAATTGGTTGCCATCTTTGGAACTCTTCAAGAGTTTCTGCCATGTTGCCAGTCCTGAGGTTCTTGCTCGCAGTTCGCTTCTGGATGGGCACTGCTGCCAGCCAGCCATCGCTTCTGTTCCTGTTATCTGGGGGTTTAAGCCCTTATCTTTCCCAGGAATCTGCTTCAATCACCTTTCCAGAAGAAAATGTCCCAGTTCATCTGTCCTACATTGTCCCATCCCCATTCTCACCTTTTTTGTTTTGTTTCACATGCCCAGCCCAGTTGCTTTCTCACACCCTGCAAGTCCACAAAGGATCTTACAGCTCCATCTAACCAGGCTGCAACATTCAGGTAGCTTCTTAATCTTCTGTGTTTCAAAGAGAGATGAAAAATTTCTTGTAAGCACAGCTCTATGTATGGCATATGTTTATGGATCATTTTAGATGCTCCTTGCTTTGCGACTGAATTCTCAACTCCCAGAATTCTCAGCGATGGGCATGCTGATAGGGAGTTCTGGGAGTTGAAGTCTACTCATCAGGAAGTAGCCAAGGCTGAGAAACGGGGGCTTATTTGAATGCAGGGACTGTGGCTTCCAAACCAGAGCCTGTGGCCTAATGCATTGTGTGAACTCAGCTGTTCAAGAAACGAATTAAACCATGGCTTAGTATGATGAATGAAGCTTGTCAATAAATCAGCCCTGAAGGTTCGGCTTTTGAACTTTCGGTTCTGATTTCTGGGGAGCTAAAGCGCCCCGTTACTCTTAAGAAAGCGTCTCTCGCTCCCCGGGTCACCTGCCTTCAAGGCATAGTCGATGTGCCACGCAGGATAACCCTACGGAGGTGCATAGCGTGACTGTGAGTGTTGAAGGGGGAAACAGGAGAATCTGAATAAAAGAGTGCCTCTGAGCAGCAGCTGAATCAGAAATCGGGGCAGGACGTCCGTGCCACCCGTCCTACGATCCGCCGGTGAACATCCCCAGGCATCCAACCCAAGCGAGTGGTTTGGGTCGGGGAGCGAGTGTGCGGCTGTTCCGCACCCCTGAGGACTTGAAACTTGCGATGGGGACCTCGCTCTAAGACGGCCATTCTCCGGAAAGTCAAGACGTCCGGCGAGGTGGGCGGCCAAAACGGCGCGGATGCGCAGGCGAGGGTCGGGAGAGCGCGCGGGGCCCCCAGCTCGCCCGGGCGGCAGCCGAGCCCGCGCCCGATGACCTGAGCCGGCAGCGGCGGCGGCGGCACTGCAGGGCGCGGCCTCGCGCGCGCCAACCTTGCCCATCCCGAGGACTGGCGGCGGCGGCGGCGGCGGCATCGAAGCCCTTCCGCGCCGGGCTCCGCGTGGTGCGCCGGGCAGGGAGGGACGGGAGGCCGGCCGCCCGTTCGCAGCCCCCTGGTGGAGCGGCTCCGCATGGCCCGCGCACAGGACTCCGCTGCTGCCACCGCCCCTGCCGCTGCCCGGCTCGCCCCCGGCTGGCTACGGAGGTAGGAGGCAGCGGCCGGCTCCCCTTCCCTCCGGATCGCCAGCATGAACGTAGCTCTCCAGGACCTCGGCAACAACGTGAGTGGCGGCGGCGGCGGCGGCTGCCCATCCGCCCCCGGTGGCCGCTGCTTTCGGGGAAGGGAGGCGAGGGGGCCCTGGGAGCCGCGCCGGGGGCGGGCTTGTTTTCGAAGAGCGCGGTGGAGGGCCGGGCCGGGCCGGGCCGGGCGGGGCGCGCAGGCAAAGGAGCCGCCGCGCGAAACCGCCCGGGTCTACCTGCCCTGGCCCGAGGCGGAGGCGCTCTGGAGGGGACGGAGGGAAACCCGGTGCCGGCAACTTTTATCCTTCGCCCCCGCCCTCCCCGCGCACAGGCGCTACATTTCGGAGCTGGGGAGCCTCGGTCGCGATTGCTCTTGCGCCGGGACACGCGCGCCCGCGCCCACCTCCGCGCCTCCAGGGTTGGGGGCTGTGGAGCACGGACGCTTTTGCAGCCGGGCCGGGCCCGGGCCCGTTTGAGTCAAACGTGAGCCCCTCCCTGCTGAGCTCCGTGGGATGGATCCCCAGACATGACGGGGTAGCCCTCCTCAGCTTCATTTCTGATGCCCACCTAGCCTTGGTTGGATGCCTGCTTCCATTCCATCCCACGGCCTCCCCCGTCATGGTCAGCCTTCAAAGGCCGATTGCAGTCGTGCGTTACCAAGCCCTTGTGTGGTGCCGAGGGTGGGTGAGGGTTCAGAGGTGGCCCGCCTTGGTTTTCTGATTGCCAGGGCTCCGTGGATAGTTGGGAGGGCCAGCTGAAGAGACCTGGGCTGTCCAGAACTTTTGGAGCTGGTGGGCTCTGGATAAAAGAAGGAACTTGAGTTGGGACCTAATGCTGACCTAGAGATGTTTGGAGCTCAAGTGGAGTCATGGTTAAGTTCTGGGGAAGGGCTTCGGTCACCCTAAGGCTAAGCCTTTGGTTACTTTAATCAAATCAGTGTATGAGTTGGAAGGGATCCTAGAGCTGACCTGCTCCAGTCCTTGCTCAGTGTGGGAAGCTGCTAAACCATCCTCAGCAGGTCCCCCACCCCCCAGTCCCCATTTGAACACCACCAGCAGTGGGGAGGGGAGTCCAGCCCTGTTCTAGGCAGACTGTTCCACTTCTTACCAGCTTGTACCATCAGGAAGTTCTCCTAATCATCCTGAATCTTCTTCTTTTTCCCAAGTTTCCATTCATTGGTCCTTTTCTACTCACTGGACCATTCTCACACCTTCCCTCGGTCTTCTCTTTCTTAAGCTAAATAGGCCCCACTCCTTTAACCGTCTCCACGGGTTTGATTTCCAAGTCACTGTGATAAACCCAACCTGGAACCCTATGATGGAAGATAAGCAAGGAGAGAGTGCGGCAGAGTCCAGGGCAGGCAGGGCAAGCTGTGTCCTTGGCCTGGAGGCTCGCACAATAGTTTACTGAGAGTCCCATCAAGGTGACCACTGGATCCTGTAGAGCAGGGGTGGGGAACCTTTTTTCTGCCAAGGGCCATTTGGATATTTATAACCGGGGACCAGGGGGGTGGGGGGGCGGGGTTTCTGGGATTTCCGCGGACCGGGGGCCGGAGTTTGCGGGCGGGAGCCAATCACAAGCACTGGGGGGAGGGGTTTGTGGGCGGGAGCCAATCGCGTGGAAGGGGCGGGGTTTGCGGGCGGGAGCCCCGTGGGCCTTATATGGCCCGTGGGCCTGACGTTGCCCACCCCTGCTGTAGGAGAAGAAAATCTCCAGTTCGTTTCAGGGTTTCAGCTAATCCCATTGTGGGGTTCTCCTGGCCATGTTCATATGGCCACCTTCCAAGCTTATTTATTTATTCATCAAACTTATATGGCCATCCATCTCATGAAAAAGTGACTGATTCCCCTCATCCCTGAGTACTTACAAGTGAGGATTCTCATCCCAACCTGCTTTGTCACTATTGCATGGACTTATTGGGGCAGGTATCAGTTCATTCAGTTGTGGCTTTTTGGACAACGGCCTGATCAAGAGGGGAACGCATCAACATGTTTAATGAGTAACAACTGAAAAGAACTCTTTAAGAAGGATGGAAACTTCCTTAGAAGGGCTCCAGCACCTTCTCTGCTAACAGGTATTGCCCCACCAGTGGTCCAAACGACATGGCTTCTACAGGTAGTCCTCACTTAATAACCGTTCATTTAGTGATGGTTCGGACTTATGACGGTGCTGAAAAACCGACTTACGACTGGTCCTCACGCTTACAAACGTTGCAGTGTCCCTGCAGTCACATGGTCATGATTTGGGCACTTGGCAACCAGTTCGCATTTATGACCATCGCAGCATCCCGCCGTCGCGTGATCACCATTTTCGACCTTCCTGGCCAGCTTCTGGCAAGCAAAATCAATGGGGAACCGCGTGATTTGCTTAACAGCCACATGGTTCGCTTAACGACTGGCGCAAAAAAGGTTGTAAAATTGGGTCGGATTCGTTTAATGACCACTTCCCTTAGCAACCAAAATTCCGGTCCCAATTGTGGTTGTTAAGCGAGGACTACCTGTACTGGAAGGCCATTAGCTCAGCTCATTATGTGGCGTCTTGAAGGTTTCCTTTGCTCCCTTCTCAGTGCTGTGGCTTTATGTGGGGTTGTTTTCTAACGTTAAGCTAACATTTTTGCGGACTCCCCAGATGCGAGATGAATGATAATGCTGGTGAGCAAAAGCAGATATTTTGTGGTGTCCCTGATCTTAATTCAGGGCCTGTGAGAGGATTTTAGAGAAACCTGCAAGACGGGGCATTTGATCTTTGATATGCCCCCCAAATGGGGGTTGATCGATCAATTAGGGAGACACTTTGCTGAGGTCCACAACCATTAAACGTAAATGAAAGACTTTCATGTTGCAGAAAAACTCATCTGCGAGTTGGGGAAGACTCTGAACCAGGATTATTCAGTTGACCCAAATTGCATTCTTTCCCCTGTCTTCTTAGAATGTGAACTACGACTGTGTTCACAGGTGAGAGGAAAGATTAGGATATGTTTGCCTAACGTGCTAAGTTTTATTAGTGTTAACTTTGGTTCATTGTTCATGGCTTACTGCTTGTACTGTAACAGTTGTGTATCCAACTGTTTGGATAATTTATGGTTCATAAATTGTGCAACCCCTGAAAATGGGTTAATTCAATAACCAGGTTAAGCAAGCCCGGAGAATACAGCCACTGAGTGTGTGCTTTGCAGTGTTACATTGTGTTGCAAGCGTACTTAGCCACCAGATTTTAGAGAAGCTTGCTCGCCACAGTCTTCTCCTAGAACAGGGTTTCTCAACCAGGGTTCTGTGAGAGGTCACTAGGGGTTCCCTGGGAGATCATGATTTATTTAAAAAATTATTACAAATTTGGGCAACTTCACATTAAAGAGGTAAGTTTCATACTTCATTTTTAGTTTAAGAACACTGTTAAGGCATATATACAGGCCTACCCATGAAATGAATATAATAATTTTGTAACTTCTGGCCTATCTTTGAGCCTGAATGTGCAGGGGTTCCCCGAGGCCTGAAAAATATTTCAAGGGTTCCTCTAGGGTCCAAAGGTTGAAAAAGGCTGTCCTGGAAGGACTCCGAAAGGTCCCCTGAAAAAATCCCATTGAAAAAAAATAACGGTTGAAAGTGAAATGTCGGTGAGCAAAATGGGAAGGCTGAAATCAGGAGGGAGCCTACATAGAAAAATACACAGTTTAATTTTCATATTTTACGTGGAATGGAAAGAAGGAGGCAAGGAAAGAGAGAGGAGAGATTCAGCACTCGGTATGCGTAGCTGGGGTGCACGTGCATCATTCCAATTTCTTTTTTCAGGAGGGGGGCATTCCTCAAGCTGTTTGGGCGGATGAAGGATTGGGTATCCTCCTTTCCAGTGCCCATATAGAAAGCGGGCACAGTGATGCCAGCAGTTCCTAGGAACTTTCTACCGTTCTGTTTCTCTTTTCGGGCCAATTGTTTGTTCATCACAAATCGGAGAGTTTGCTCCTGAATCAGCAAGGGATTTGTTCATCCGCCAAGCTCTGAGCCCAGTGCGAGGTGAAGGTGACACCTTGTAGTTTGGGCCTTTGCCAGCTGGATGCTGTGGGAGCAAGAGCAAAAATTGGAATCCCCGGGGCGGGCGGGGGAGTCAGGAGTCACAAGTGTGGAAAGAAAGCCACTCATATTACATACATACATACATACATACATACATACATACATACATACATACATATATAAGCAAGCAAGCAAGCAAGCAAGCAAGCAAGCAAGCAAGCTTGGGATGGGAATGCTACTAGTTCCTCCTGGGGGTGGCTGGTGCCATGAAGCCCACCCTATTATTAATATCTATTCCACTTGGATTTTATATTTATTTTATTGATGTTGTAATTTTATATTTATGTTTTTAATTCGTTTTATTGTGAGCCGCCCAGGGTCCCCCGGTTGGGGGGGATGGGCGGTAATACAAATTTAAATAATAAACAAATAAGTAAATAAAATTTCCCCCCGTTTTCCAGCAGTCTGGTTGTAGTAAACACGAAGAGCCAGAACTCTGCACATGTGGGACTGTAATATTCATCTCCGTTAACGTTGAAACCTAATTAGCTCTCTTTTTTCCAACCCATGGACCGACACTTGAACAGTGGTCAATCTCCAGGCCAAACACAGTGTTCCTGTTCACCCAAGAAACTTTTCTAGAACACAGAGGCTGCATTCACTCAATACATTTATCTGATTACCTAGTAAATGTGTTTTTCTGGATCCACACAAAAAAGCAAACTATAAGCCACCCCAAACAGGAAAAAAAAACTAAGCAGTAATCTAGCTTAATTTTAACCAAGCTTAACATGTTAACCCAACCTGATTGCTAGAACTTTAACTAATCTGGCTGAGCATACCCAGCCGGTATAATTGATTGGACCAACCTCAATACAGTTTAGGGTGGGGGGAAGCAATCAAACCTGTGATGATTCAACATAATCAGTTAAATTTAGTACAGGTCATCTTCACTTACCAACTGCAATTGGGACCAGCAACTCTGTCACTAAGCAATGAGGTCGTGAAAGGAAAAGTCACGTGACCACACCTGACATACGACTGTAGTTCCTCAGTTCCGGCTGCGGTCGTTAAGCAAATCACTGCAGGTCATTAAGCGTGATGTCACGTGACCTGCGACTTGCAAGTTCCTGCCAGCTTCCCCACACTTTGCTTGTCGGAAGCCGGCTGTGAAGGTCTCCAATGGCGATCGTGTGACCATGGGACACTGCGACCATTGTAAATGCATGCTGGTTTCCAAGCACCCGAATTGGGGTCACGTGACTGCAGGGATGCTGCGACAGCCGGAACTTCGAGAATTGGTCGTAAGTCTCATTATTCAGCGCTGTCGTAACTTCAAACGGTCGCTGAACAACTGGTTGGTAAGCGAGGACTACCTGTATTAAATGAATAGGAGGAGCCCAAGATGGTGATGAAGTAGCAATCACTATAATGAACTCCTTTAAAGTTACCTTTACTTTATCGTATATTTTCATTTTACTTTTTTTATCCTACGTCCCCTTCACCTCCCTCATTACTGCTTCTACTGGGCTAGTGTTTCTTTTCCTTACCCATCGGAACACTTTGACGAGCGGAGAGAATATTCGCATTGATATTATTCTGGGGCGTAGAGAGAAGAGACAGTGCATACTTTCTGCAGCACAGACTTCGTCTAAGCCTATGAAACTGTGGAAGGTTAGCAGAAATACCACAGTTAAGCAGCCCTCCTTGTAAGTAACGTCACCCCTCCATGTCCATCTGGCAGATACAGCCCTTCAGAGTGGGACTTACAAGGGAAGATTGAAAACCTACCCCCCCCCCCCGTACAGCAGCCATTTGACTTACTCGGCATGGGGCCCTGGGTGCCAATTTAAAGTACCTGAAAGAAGTCTATGAAGGTTCTCAGTCATCCAGGTGGAATTGTCTGTAGCTTGAATCATGTCAACTGGATTTCTGTTTTCTCAGTGGAAACGTTTCGCTCCTTATCCAAGGAGCTTCTTCAGTCTGAGCAAAGTTGGTAAGGGAATCCTAAATACCTGAAAGAAGGAAATACGAGTGACTTTATATGCAGACTTAGCCTATTAAACAGCACAAACTGTTCTTTCAATCTTTGAGCTGTTGGCCCGTTAAAAACCAAGAAGATTCACTAACGAAGTCTTTTGCAAAGTTTATTGGGAGTCAACCAAATAAAAATCCCCAGATGGTTAAAGCCAATGAACTGTGCAAGATGTGGGCTTCACAAATAACCAGGGGAGGAAAGAAAGAACTTATTCCCGAATTTAGATTGAGAGAAGAAAATGAGAAGAATGAATGGAGAGGGTCGAGCATTCACTCTGGGAAGGGTGAGAGGCAGGTTCCAAGTAACCCAGTGCTGAAAGAAGAGATGCTCATGAAAGGCCAAGGCTATCTGCAGAGTAATCAGATCACTTCTGCAATTTAGAAACAGCAAAGTACTGTAAATAGAGGTCAATGCGGGGTGGGGAAAGCGGTTGTTATGTCTCTGAATCAGTTTTTACACTGGAAAGACAACTGGTAGGTTTATAGAAGGTTGCAGAACGTCCATCTAGAGGTGGCAGCTGGTGAGTCCTCCTGACATTTGGGCAACCTACAGTTCCCAGCATGTTGGTTAAGATAAAGCCTTTTTGAAGCACTTTTTTGATTTTTCCAATCCGTGTTTTCCATTTGGAGAAAACCAGCTCACTTCAAGCTCCACCTGGCCAAGAGGATACCGGCACTTGTATAACTGTAACAACTTAGACTCAGATAACCCCAAGGGTGTTTTATAAACAGTGCCCTCAGGAGGGAAAATTTTAAGAAAAACAACCCGCACGTTTACAAGCTCATTGAAGAATCCTTTGAAGGAACCTTGATTATCTCTTCTGTCAGACTTGGAACAGGTTGACGAGATCGGTGTTTCTCAGCCTCAACAACTTTTAAGACGTATGGACTTCAACTCCCAGAATTCCCCAGCCAGCATGCTGAGACGCTTTCTCCAATTCCATTCCACCTTTGGACTCAGATTTCTCTTATCTGAGCATTGACTTGGCTATGGCTCTTCCTCCTGTTCCTCAAGGTTATTCTCACAGCCCATTACAGTCTCCTATACTAAAGGTATATAAGGCCAAAATTGCCCCTGTACTAACCTACGGGGCAGAGCTGTGGGGTCTACTAAAAGCCCGCCTACTCATAGAAAAACATAGTTGTTTTTTAAGATGCATCCTGGTAACCAATAAGAATGCTCCAGTCCATGCAATCAGAGCAGAATTAGGCATGCATGCATTCTATATAGCAGTGTTTCTCAACCTTGGCAACTTTAAGATGTGTGGACTTCAACTCCCAGAATTCCCCAGCCAGTGGCATGCCCTAATCAAAACCTTTAACTACTGGTGGAGGACCTACAAATGGATGTAGAAGTGTAGAAATTATATATGAAACAGATGGAAAGCTTTTTAATCTTAGTAGACTGAAAGCAAAAAATAAGGTAATTACAACTTCTGTTATAGAACTTCAATATGCTGATGATAACGTAGTCTGTGCACACTCCGAGGAAGATCTTCAAACTATCCTAAACATCTTTGCAGAAGCATATGAAAAGCTCGGCCTCTCTATTAACATTAAAAAAACCAAAGTGCTTTACCAGCAAGTTCGAACCAATCCCTCCGCAGCGCCATCAATCCAGATTAAAGGTGTGTCACTAGAAGATGTCGACCACTTTTCTTATCTCGGCAGCCATCTATCAACAAAAGCCGACATCGATGCTGAAATTCAGCATCGCCTGAGCTCTGCGAGTGTAGCTTTCTCCCGAATGAAGCGTAGAGTGTTTGAGGATTGGGACATTCGCAGGGAGACCAAAATGCTTGTTTACAAAGCCATTGTACTACCAACCCTTCTGTACGCCTGTGAAACATGGACCCTCTGCAAACGCCACCTCCAACTTCTTGAAAGATTCCATCAACGCTGCCTCCGAAAAATTCTGCAAATTACTTGGGAAGATAGGCGGACTAATGTTAGCGTATTAGAAGAAGCGAAAACCACCAGCATTTAAACAGTGATCATCCAACATCAACTTCGCTGGACCGGCCATGTTGTTCGAATGCCTGACCATCGTCTTCCAAAGCAGCTACTTTACTCCCAACTTAAGAATGGAAAACGGAATATTGGTGGACAGCAAAAGAGATTCAAAGATACCCTTAAAGCTAATTTAAAAAATGTAATTTCAGCATTGAGAACTGGGAAGCCCTAACTCATGAGCGTTTCAATTGGAGGTCAGCCTTTATTAAAGGCGCTATGGACTTTGAAGAAGCACGAGTACAGGGCGAAAGGGAGAAAAGAGCTAAAAGGAAGGCACGTCAGGCAAACCCTCATCATGACCGTCTCCCACCCGGAAACCTATGCCCTCATTGTGGGAGGTTGTGCGGATCCAGAATTGGCCTTTACAGCCACTTACGGATCCACTGTTAAGATTTTACCCTTGGAAGACAATCTTACTTGGCTACGAGTGATCGCCAATGTTGACAAATGGATCCTGGTTGGTTACTCAAACTTTACCCAGAAGAACAGCTAGGCATGTTTCTGCCCTCCATTTGAGTAATCTAGCTTTTTAAAACTATTTTTTATTTATTTATTTATTTATTCATTCAATTTATTCCCCGCCCATCTCCCACACAAGGGACTCTGGGCGGGTCACAACAATCAAAGTTAAAAACAATACAATAAAAGTCTAAAAAATACAATATAAATAGATAAAATACAAGATGAAGGACGTAGGGAACGTAGCATAGATAGTGTTGCTACGGGGCTAGCCAACCCCAGGAGGCACTACCGCCTCTATTGTCCCAGGCCAGGTGGCAGAGCCAGGTCTTAAGGGCCTTCCGAAAGGTCAGGAGGGAGGGGGCCAGTCTCACCTCCGGGGGCAAGATATTCCACAAGGCGGGCGCTATCGCAGAGAAGGCACGCCTTCTGGACCCCACTAGATGGAACTCTCTTGTTGAGGGGGTCCGAAGCATGCCCTCTCTGCATGCACGGGTGGGGCGGGCCGACGTTATCGGGACGAGACGGTCCCTCAGGTACCCTGGTCCTATGCCATGTAGGGCTTTAAAGGTGATCACCAACACCTTGAATTGGACCCGGAAGCAAACTGGCAGCCAATGCAGCTCGCGAAGCAGAGGTGTTACATGGGCCGATCTCCTGGCCCCCGTAACTGCTCGCGCCGCCGCATTCTGCACCAGCTGAAGCTTCCGGATACTCTTCAAGGGTAGCCCCATGTAGAGCGCATTACAATAGTCTATACGGGAGATGACTATGTCGCTGCATGGTCTATCTCATTCCTATTTACTTTCGGTTGGACAACATGCCAAGGAAATCTTCAAGCAGAGAGTCCTGTACCTGATATAGAGTTGCTTACAAACACTAAATCCTTAAATGGTTGGTCAAAAAGAAAAGGTCATTTCAAACAGAAAAATAACTATGGGCCTGACACAGGGCCAAGAAGTCTTTACCAGAGCAAGATTGAAACTGCTGGACTCTGGAGTAAAATATGGGCGATTCCAGAAATTATTGTATCAGGAAAGGAAATATATAGTATGTGGTACACCAGCCATGAAGGGGCGTGGTGGCTCAGCGGGTAACGGAGTGAGCTCCCGCACTCGCCCCAGCTCTTGCCAACCTAGCAATTCGAAAGCATGCAAATGCAAGTAGATGAATAGGTACCACTTCGGTGGGAAGGTAACAGCGTTCCGCGCGCGTCATGCGGCCACATGACCATGGAAGCGTCTTCGGACAAGGCTGGCTCTTCGGCTAACAAACGGAGATGAGCACCGGGTCCTAGAGCCGGACACGACTGCAGAAATGTGCGGGGGGAACCTTTACCTTTACTTTACTGCTACTATTAAATGAATACTATTAAATGAAAGTTTAAAAGCTTGCTGTGCTGAGTGAGTCGTTTGGACAGTCCAGTTGCTTCTACATTCCTTTAATGGAAAGGATGTTGTGTCTAAGGGACAGGCCTGATGCTATTTGCCTACTTGGACATTGATCATCTCACCCCCTACTGGGCTTCTGGGGACCACATGATACTTTCGTTGGTTGTGTGGAGATGACTACAATCCCCAGTGATAGAAATATGAAAAATAAATAAATAAAATCCAGAGTTCTCCCAGTGTAGGCACTCTGTAGAGCAGCCTTTCCCCAGCTGGATATGCTCCAGATGTTACATATTGCAACTCATGTTGCCGAGCCAAAACAGTAATCATGTAACGAAATCAGGAAAAAGACCAAGTAGATGCTTTCATGCAATATGCTCAGTTAGCGTTCACCTACTTGCTTCTTTTAGCATACTGGGCAAATCAAGTCTATTGATTCAGTGACAAAATGCTAATTTAATAACCAGATTTAAGTACAGAGCAAACGATCGCCTCTTCTTAAGGAAAGAGATTCTGCTCTGTCCTATGGTTGCAATATTGCACCCCATGTTGAAGAGGAAACAGAACTCCATAAAGGCTTTTTATGTTTGG
Source organism: Charina bottae (assembly GCA_023362775.1). Lineage (NCBI taxonomy): Eukaryota > Metazoa > Chordata > Lepidosauria > Squamata > Charinaidae > Charina > Charina bottae. Next base: position 3,734,610 of record JALMGJ010000038.1, on the reverse strand, counting down.
TTAGTTTTATATCCCTCCTTTCATTCAGGAGATCAAGCCCCCTCCTCCCATTTCATCGCCACAACAATCACCTTGTTAGGGAGGTTGGGCTGAGAGAGAATGACTGGTCCAAACTCACCTAGAAAACTGTGGGCTGATGATGGAGTAGATTCTTGGTCTCCCAGTTCTTAATCCCAACACTTTCACCACTAAATCACATAGGGTCTGGGGCTGAGAAAGGGGGACTGGCCCACAATCCCCCAGGGAGCATCCTCGAATAAGGGGACTTGAACCTAGATCTTTCCAGGACCTTCACTACTACTGTACACATATATGGTCATAATGATTTTGAACTAATCCAGGTAATCACAAAGAGACATGGTAGAATCCTCCCCATGAGAATCCTTTTGAGATCATATGGATTAGTTTACATCTTGTGAAATGGTTTTCTTGCAATATCTTGCAATATCTCCTCCTTGAGGGGGAGATGGGCGGTCATAGAAATTTAATAAATAAATATGTTATTTAGGAACCTTGCAGGACAGGAGCCATATGCAGCCATGCCTTTTCTGAGTTTTAGGATGCAGCATATTAGGACCCCCCACATACAATAGACCACATTCTCTCTCCAGCTTCCTGTCTTTAGGGCCCTTTGCTCTTCCCGGAATTAACAGATTTCCCCACCCCCTCTGTTCTCATGGATTTTTTCAACTGTATATTTGATTTTCCAAGTGTATATTTGATAAGGGGGCGTGGTGGCTCAGCGGGTAAGACACCAGGCTTGTCGATCGGAAGATCGCAAGTTTGGAGGTTCGAATCCCTAGCCCTGCGTGACGGAGTGAGCTCCCGCACTCGCCCCAGCTCTTGCCAACCTAGCAATTTGAAAGCATGCAAATGCAAGTAGATGAATAGGTACCACTTCGGTGGGTAGGTAACAGCGTTCCGCACACGTCATGCCGGCCACATGACTGCGGAAGCGTCTTCGGACAACGCTGGCTCTTCGGCTAACAAACGGAGATGAGCACCGGCCCCTAGAGTCGGACACGACTGCACAAATGTGCGGGGGGAACCTTTACCTTTTTTATATTTGATTTGGGTCCCGTACAAAGACCCCAGCATGTGCATTTCTCCCCTCCACCAAACCTGCCACCCTGCACCCTCTTTCTTCATTCTAGTCTTCTCACCTGTCTTTCTCCCTGCAAAATAACGTCAGATCTTTGCTGGAACTAGAGAGATACTGAATGTGCTGCTATTCAGCCCTTGCATATGGAGCTCTTTGTATGTCATTTGATACCTTGAGATTCAGCTGTTTTTCTTGCTTTCATGCCTTCCAATTTCCTTACCCTCATGTTTCCTCCAGAGAGAAAACTGGAAAGCTGTGAAGCACTCTTAAAGCGTAGGAACCAGAAGGGGCCACAATGGGGTGGCTGCCATTTACAGTCTAACAAAGCTTTCCGTTCTCTTATTGTTATCATCATTGGCGATCACTCGTAGCTGAGTAAGATTGTCTTCCAAAGGTAAAATTTTAACAGTGGATCCGTAAGTGGCTATAAAGGCCAATTCTGGATCCGCACAACCTCCCACAATGAGGGCATAGGTTTCCAGGTGGGAGACGGTCATGATGAGGGTTTGCCTGACGTGCCTTCCTTTTAGCTCTTTTCTCCCTTTCGCCCTGTACTCGTGCTTCTTCAAAGTCCATAGCGCCATTAATAAAGGCTGACCTCCAATTGAAACGCTCATGAGTTAGGGCTTCCCAGTTCTCAATGCTGAAATTACATTTTTTAAATTAGCTTTGAGAGTATCTTTGAATCTCTTTTGCTGTCCACCAATATTCCGTTTTCCATTCTTAAGTTGGGAGTAAAGTAGCTGCTTTGGAAGACGATGGTCAGGCATTCGAACAACATGACCGGTCCAGCGAAGTTGATGTTGGATGATCATTGTTTCAATGCTGGTGGTTTTCGCTTCTTCTAATACGCTAACATTAGTCCGCCTATCTTCCCAAGTAATTTGCAGAATTTTTCGGAGGCAGCGTTGATGGAATCTTTCAAGAAGTTGGAGGTGGCGTTTGTAGAGGGTCCATGTTTCACAGGCGTACAGAAGGGTTGGTAGTACAATGGCTTTGTAAACAAGCATTTTGGTCTCCCTGCGAATGTCCCGATCCTCAAACACTCTACGCTTCATTCGGGAGAAAGCTACACTCGCAGAGCTCAGGCGATGCTGAATTTCAGCGTCGATGTCGGCTTTTGTAGATAGATGGCTGCCGAGATAAGAAAAGTGGTTTATACACCTTGTTGAAGAGAAACTTCCTACTGGTGTAGAAATTATATATCGAACAGATGGAAAGCTTTTTAATCTTAGTAGGCTGAAAGCAAAAAATAAGGTAATTACAACTTCTGTTATAGAGCTTCAATATGCTGATGATAACGTAAGAAGATCAAACCAGTCCATACTCCAGGAAATAAAGCCAGACTGCTCACTTGAGGGAATGATATTAAAGGCAAAACTGAAGTACTTTGGCCACATAATGAGAAGACAGGATACCCTGGAGAAGATGCTGATGCTAGGGAAAGTGGAAGGCAAAAGGAAGAGGGGCCGACCAAGGGCAAGATGGATGGATGATATTCTGGAGGTGACAGACTCAACCATGGGGAGCTGGGGGTGGTGACGGACGACAGGAAGCTCTGGCGTGGGCTGGTCCATGAAGTCACGAAGAGTCGGAAACGACTGAACGAATAAACAACAAAACGTAGTCTGTGCACACTCTTATTGTTATACGTGGTTAATAAATAGTGTATGTCCTCAAGTTCTCAGGCCATGATTGGCTCTCCCATCAATGCTTTATGACAAGCTGGGAATCTTATCTAAACCTTTCTGGGTCATTTAAGCTTAGTCTGGATATTCTGCTGATGAGCAATAGCCAGTCAATCAAGATACCTTTGTTTTCTTGGAGGCCACCATATAGAAGAAGATAATCATTCATCTCTCTATATATTTCTCTTTCCATTTCTATTTCTATCATTGTCTCTCTATTTCTTTTTATTTTTCCTCAAAGAAGGAGCTATTTTTGTGTTCTTAGCATCCTTCACCAATTCAGCTGATTTTGAGCTTTTCCTAGTATCCCTCTTCCAATTTCTAGCTATCTGAATATACTTTTCTGTGATGACCATCATCTTCTTTCCTCCTCATAAATGTCTGCTCTCAGAGCTTCACTAAGTTATTGTGCAGTTACATTGGCTTCTTCTGTTGCCCTCCATTTTTTTCCTGATTGGACCCATTTAAAATTATACTTTTACCGACTCCTTTTTTAGGAACTCCCACCTATTTTGAATTCCTTCCCTGTTAGTATCTCCTGCCATAGAATCCTACTGAATATTGCTCTAAGTTTATTAACTTTTTTTTTGAAGTCCAAGACACACATGCAACTACACTCAGCATTAGTGTCAAGAACTCCAACATTACTTGGTTACATTCCTCCAGTGTTCCTTCGACTTTCATTTCCTGAACTAGATCTTCCTTATGAGGCAGCATCAAGTCAAGAATGGTTGATCCTCCTTTGCCCTCCTCCATTCTCTGAGAAGAACTTTGTCAGCAAAGCAAGTCAGGAATTTCCTGGAAGGAACATGCTTAGCAGAGTTTGCCTCTTGACATATGCTGGGGTAAATAAAGCCCTTTACCCCATCACTGCTACTTCATGCCTCTTCAAAAGACTTGCAGATTGCTTTTGGACTTCTTCTTGGACTTCTTCTTCTTCTTCTTCTTCTTCTTCTTCTTCTTCTTCTTCTTCTTCTTCTTCTTCTTCTTCTTCTTCTTTTCCCTCCTCCCTCCACACTCCTCCTCCCTCCTCCTCCTCCCTTGCATGGGCAATAGTAGACCCCAACTATCATTCGTTCCTCCAGGTTTTTTTCGCCAATGATGATGATGATGAAATCCAAATTATTTCTGTAGTATCTCTTAGCTAATTCGCTTTATTTCTGGAAAATGACAAAGGGTCCCAGAACGGCAGATCAAAACATCCTGAGAGAAAAACAGAACCTTCTGGGAAACACCAAAATGCTTTTCACATCCCTGATGGAAGTCATTCATCAAGTCTCCATTATACCTCTTAAACTGTATTTCTCTTCCTGTACTAAAAGTTGAAGCTCATCTCATTTACTTCCCATAATTTGAGCTTTCCTGTATAAAGCTCAGAGACTGTGTATTTTATGAGCACAGTTCTTCCTGATTTTTTTTATTGAGTGGTGTAATAGATCTCATTACAGCAGCACACAGTAACCACTTGTGGGAACACCATGTGTCAAAGGATCTTTGTGACATCGGCTGGTCATATATCTAAGCAAGTGAGAAGGAAAAAAAAACTCCAAAATGAGGAGATAATACTTTAATTCCAAGGAATAATTTATTGAGGCACAGGCATCCAGGAAAAAGAAACAAGCTTATTCAACTAGCATTGAGCAGGCAATCAAATAGTCAAGCAACAACATTTCGTGTGCAAGCAGAATTCCAAGAAGGGCCATAAGAAACTTGGAGAGAGGTTAAAGACGTGGGATTTAGATCTAAATTTCAGCTTTTAGGAAATATCTCTTGGAATTGAGGAAAAAGTAGAAGAGAGAGGAGATTGAAAAGATGCCTCTCCTGAAACTGCCTAGGCCAGTGTTTCTCAACCTGCACAACTTAAAGATGTGTGGACTTCAACTCCCAGAATTCCCCAGCCAGCCATGCTGGCTGGGGAATTCTGGGAGTTGAAGTTCACACATCTTCAAGTTGCCAAGGTGGAGGAACACTGGCCTAGAGAAATGATGATGTAGGACTCACAGGTTTCAACAGCAATGTCCAGGTACAACGCTTGAAAAGAAAGGAGGAGGAAGACAGGTAGAGAGAAGCAGCTGGGTCAAAGTGGCAACGGAGAATAAGAGAGTGTGCACCACATTGTGCAGTGAGCTTTACCACCTTGTGTCAGAACTAGTCCAGCCCTTTCACTCTCATTTGGAATTCTCAAGGGATGCTGTGATTGCCTTGATCATGTGCTTTTACTGGAAAATGTACTATGTATTTGGGACATTTACATAGCCGCCCATCTCACATACGTGACTCTGAATGGTGTACAAAGTTAAAACACAAAACAACACAACAAATTAACAAAAAAAAAACCCCACAAGAATCATTAAAAACATTAAAACAATTTTAAAAACTATTAAAACCATAAAAAAAAACCCATAATCTGCAGGGGAGCACAATCAAGCTCACTAACAGTACAGCCATTTTACAGGCTCCACACCACCACGACCAGATCCCCAGGCCAGACGGCAAAGCCATGTCTTCAGGTCCTTCTGGAAGGCCAGCGAAGTCGGGGCCAATCTGACCTCAGGGGGGATGAACTTCTAAAGGGCAGGTGCAACAGTAGAAAAGGCTGTCCTCTGGGTCCCATCAGATGGCATTCTTTTGTGGACAGGACCTGCAACGTGCCCTTCCTGCTGGACCTGATGGGACAGGTAGATGTGATTGGGAAGAGGTGGTCCCTCAAATAACCCAGCCCAACATATAGTCCAGGGCTTTCCAAAGTGCCGCCACTGGCGACACGGCAGCGGCGGCAGTGCGGCGGCGGCGCGCGTGCACGGCGGTGGCACAGGGGGGCGTGCGGCGGCACGGGGGGCGTGCGGCGGCGCGCGATTGCACGGCGGTGGCAGCAGCCTCCGCTAAATCGCGGAACCACTGATCCCGCGCCGCTGCTGCTGCCGCTGTGCACGCGCGCGCCGCCGCTTCCGGGTGGTGTGGCGACATACCACGCTGTGTGTGGCGACACACTTTTGTGTCGCGACACACAGTTTGGAAAGCTCTGATAATGGAATATGAGAATGACCTTGGAAGACGGGAGAAGAGATGCTGCCTAGGGAATGATCAGACAAAAGGGGAAGGAGCCCACAACTGAGTAACGGGCAGAGAAAGAAACTTAGAAAGGATCCATCCTAACTTGGCAGGCAGTTAAAAGGGATGGTGGGAGATTTGTACATTCAGACTTGCAAGATTCTGTTAATGTAGCCTTACAATGAAGTAGAATTAGCTCATCTGGTCGTGTTTCCTGTCTGGTTTACCTGGGAGGACTGACAGTCTCATACCTCAGTCTACTTAACAGAGCTGCTCTTCTTCCTTTAATAGGCCATCTTCTCAGGATGGGTGCTATGTGATTAGCAGTGGAGCCTGAACTGTTTTGTCTGACTAGCAATGGAGCCTGAACTCAACTCTTTTCTTCCTAATATGCCCGCATCTCTATATGCCCATTTTAAGGTCTACATTCTCCTTGGACCCGGGATTCCAACTGGAGGCACTGTTCTTTTACAACAGCCACTTCCAGTTACAGTGCGCAAATCTTTATCTGAGATACTTGCTGCAGGGCTTCCATCTCCAACCCTGCAGGATTCAGATTCCTTCAGATGAACACATTTCTATCAGTCCTTGTGAGAGGAAGCCCCTCTCAAGAAAGCAACCCCCATCCTCCAAATAACTCAGACTAGGGTCTCAGAAACAAATCTCTCCCGTTGACTTTGCATAGCCGATAATTCATAATTTCAGTTTCCAGTTTATTTCCATGGACTGAAAAGAGGGATGAGAAGATCACCCATGTCCCTAGCTTCTATAGTGTCCTTCCTATGTCAAAGTCAAGGAGGTATCATTGTAATTGTTCATCTGCCTCTATATGTATCTCCAGGAAGGAAAAATTGTCAGTGGATCTGATAAGTTTTAGAAGGTATTCTCTCACATCCCTGATTCTTGTTCCTGGCAGACAGTATGCTTTGCAAGCCAGCAGGTCTGGTCTTCACACATTTGTTTTGTTTCCTCGTAGTAATGAGTCACCAACAATCTGAACTTTTCTCATTGTCTTCTTGCAGGGTACAACTGCTTCCATTCAGGGATCCACTGTTTTGTTTCCTGTTCTTCAGTATCTCTTTTCATTTCTTTGAAGTCTTTTCTTCTTGCCTGTTGATATGCTGAATGCTGTTCTTGAATACCAATGATGCAGAATAGCTCTAGTTTTGCTCCTGTGTTTCTTATTGACAGTTGCTACAGGTAGTTCTCACTTAACGATTACAGTTGAGACCAGAATTTTGGTTGCTAAGCGAAGCAGTCATTAAGCAAATCCAACCTGATTTTACGACCTTTTTTTGCAGGTTGTTAAGTGAATCATCACAGGCGTTAAGTGAACCACATGGTCATTAAGCAAATCACACGGTTCCCCATTGATTTTGCTTGCCAGAAGCTGGCCAGGAATGTTGAAAATGGTGATCACACGACCACGGGACGCTGCGACGGTCATAAATGTGAAGTGGTTGCCAAGCGCCCAAATCATGATCACATGACCGTGGGGATGCTGCAACGGTTGTAAGTGTGAGAACCAGTTGTAAGTCAGTTTTTTCAGCACCGTTGTAAGTCTGAACCATCACTAAATGAATGGTTGTTAAGTGAGGACTGCCTGTACTGCCTTCAGCTTCTGCTGTAGCACTTCCATTGGTAGAGCTGATCAATATTTATCCTTTTTCATCAGTGAATTGTGACAACTTAATAGTACAATCCTTTTTTTTTCCTTTCAAACATAGTTATATAAGGTTGCATTTACTGCAAATACCGTTTTTTTTGCAAGGAGGAGCACAAACATGTGAAGAACATTGCAAGTTGCAACCACAGATTGCTGTACTTTCATTTTCACTTCTTTTTCTTAAGGTTCTACCAGTATAAAGTCTTTCTTTTTTTCTTTTATCTTTTTCAAGCTCTCTCGGGTTAGCCAAGTAGAGATAAAATGCATTATGGATATCCCATTAATTTGCCTGCTGAACTGTACTAGGAAATTCCTCTTAGCATTCTCTGTTTGCTCACTCAGCTCACTCCATAGAAACTATTCATACAGTATCAATTAGTATTAGTAACCGAAGGCCACATTAAATCTATCCTGAACAATTTCTAATTCTGTCTGGCAAACTGGTAGATGAGAGCAAGTAATCTTTTCTAAATATAGGGACTGCACTAGGGAAGGGAGAATTGTCATGCCAGAGGTCACCATGGTGGAGCTGCATCAAGAATTTGTGAAACAATTGTAAAGCATGCAGATAATTTAGACATCCTTTGCTTTTTTTAAAAGCAGTTAGTTTTAATGCTTCCACTATATTAAAAGCATTAAAAACGGAGGGGGGTGATTGTGGGGAAGGACCTAAGGAGCTTCAAAAAAAAAGGATTCAATTGCTCATCCTTGTAAACAAAGAATATATGGTTTTTCTGTACCTCGTTCCTACAGGAAATTGATTGACATACATGCAGTAAATGAGTGTCGATGCCATTCAAAATGAGCTCCACGTTTGCCTGCTCTGTCCCTCAACCAGGCATCCAGAGATCTTCCTTCCTTCCTTCCTTCCTTCCTTCCTTCCTTCCTTCCTTCCTTCCTTCCTCCCTCCCTCCCTCCCTCCCTCCCTCCCTCTCACCCACACATTTCCTTCCTTCCTTCCTTCCTTCCTTCCTTCCTTCCTTCCTTCCCTCCCTCCCTCCCTCCCTCCCTCCCTCCCCTCTGTGTTTGTCATCCCATTTCTGGGGCATGGTGTGTTGAGTAGAAGTGGAAAAATGTAAGAGCGTAGCAGAAGACGTGGCAGTGTTGCTAGGGGACAGAGTGACAGGTTGCCAAGGACATGTCTCTGGGAAACACATGTGACAATGGTCAGGTTTCATCACAACTGAACAGCAAGGGAGACAGTTGTGGCAACTTCCAAAGGATGAAAAGCCATTTTGTTCTGTGGGACAAGGCCTTTCTTTTGCCGAAGTATTAGAATTGTCCACGGAAAATAGCCAAGTTCTGGCTCAGGATAATAAATCTTCCTCTTTCTTGGACACAAATGGCTCCTGTGTGGCATTCAGCCTGGCTTGTTTAAATACAGTCAATTCAACTATCACCATTGGTTGAGTTCTCACTACATGCTAAACTCTAAGCCATTGTTTATAAACAGTCATGGCTGAATCTACAAAAGTGTGGTTTTATTTGGATCAGTTTGGGCCCAGCCATCGTGGTTTATAAATCATAGCTTATGGATTAATGTGAACTAGTTGATTTTATTTATTTATTTATTTATTTATTTATTTATTTAATCACTCAATCAATCAATCAATCTATATAGCTGCCCTTCTCGACAATGACTCTGGGCTGTGAACAATAATAAAAATAAAACAAATACATGTAGAAAAATTAAATACACAGCAGCCAAGAAAACAAACCATCATCCACGTAGGAGACGGGTCCCTTCACACACTTAGGGCCTCAGGCCTGAGCACAGACGGGTCTCAGGAAGACTGAGGTCTTTAGGGCCTTACAAAGGCCAGCAGGGGGCCAACCTAATCTCTGAAGGGATTTTATTTTTATTTTTATTTTTATTTTAGTTTTATATTGTGTTTTCAAAGCTTCAGAGGGAGATTCTAAAGCAGTGTTTCTCAACCTCAGCAACTTTAAGATGTGTGGACTTCAACTCCCAGAATTCCCCAGCCAGCATGCTGGCTGGGGAATTCTGGGAATTGAAGTCCACACATCTTAAAGTTGCTGAGGTTGAGAAACACTGTTCTAAAGTTTGCCATTCTAAAAGTGAAAGGCCAGATCACTGCAAATTTGATTGATTCCAACAGAAAGACTGACTGTGGCCACCACTTATTCTGCAAAGGCCGTTGGAGGAAGCATCGATTGAAAAAAGTTGATATCAGTCATTCCTGAATATAGAATTTCAGTGTTTCTTGTTCTGAAACTAAATATATGGATTTGATTTTTTTAAATCCAAACTTGAATAGAGCAGCTTGTCCCATATTAGAAGAACTACTGGGGCTTTCTTTAAAAAGTGCCTGCATTTTCTATAAAGAAAACAGAACTGCAGCATGAAGAATTTTTTTTAATGAGGTGAGAGTATTCCTTTTAACATCAGTTTGACTGATGCTAAGGAATGGATGACTGTGTGACCCAAATACCTCTTCCATAGAATTTTTTTTAATTGATTATGTGCCATCAAGTTGTTTTTGACTCCTAGCAACCACATAGATAGATTCTCTCTATGACAATCTGTCCCTAACCTGTTCTTTCAGGTCTCCCAATCGTGTACTCATCACCTCCGTAACTCAGTCTGTCCATCTTGCTGCTGGTTGTCCTCTTCTCTTTCCTTCCACCTTTCCCAGCATCAGAATTTCCATTCTTAAAATGGAATCTCTGTTTTAAAAGTGAGATTAGGCAGAAGTTGGACCATTGCATTCTTCTCCAACTCTTCATTCTCATGTCTGGAAAGGCTGCATCTGATAAATGCACAGAATTATCGTTGGGTGACACATGATGATTCTTTGTAATGTAGAGAAACCTTATCTTTCTCTAAACTATTCCTTTACAGAGCTACAACTTCAGGGATTATTATTATTATTATTATTCCTTAAATTTATGGAAAGTTCAGATTGGCAAATCTCTGCATTCCTGCCTACAGAAAGTCCCAGAACAGATAATAAGACTGCAGAACCTGATTTACTGTGGACAGCGATATCAAAAGGTCAAGTCCATTTCATGATACAGCTGTCTCTCTCTCTCAGTTGGTCATCCAATATACGAAGCCTTGTTTGCCAAAGTGTTGATGAAGGTTCTCAGTCATCCAGGTGGAACAGTCTGTGGCTTGAATCATGTCAACTGGATTTCTATTTTCTCAGTGGAAACGTTTCGCTCCTTATCCAAGGAGCTTCTTCAGTCTGAGCAAAGTTTGTAAGGGAATCCTTAAATCCTTAACACCATAGGACCAGAGTCAGCAGTTTATCTTCATCTAAAGGAAAAAGGACACTCATTTGAGGACATTAATGTTCACATTTTAGACAGAGAAGATAGGTGGTTTGAGAGAGGGGTCAAGGAATCCATTTATGCCAACTTGGAAAATCCTTCCTTGAATAGAGGTGGGGGCCTCAGGCACAACCTTTCCCCTATTTTCCTCCCTGCTTTGTCTTCTGTGCCTAGGAAGATTAAGACCATTTCGCAAGCTCAACAGCAGCATGGTAATCTTAACGATCCTCCTTTAGATGATAAAGGGACTTAGAAATAACATCTCAAAATAACCATGACCTAGCCCCAGGTGCAAGGTCACACAGCCACCTAGAAACATATTTAAGGATTCCCTTACTAACTTTGCTCAGACTGAAGAAGCTCCTTGGATAAGGAGCGAAACGTTTCCACTGAGAAAATAGAAATCCAGTTGACATGATTCAAGCCACAGACCTTGTTTGCCAAACAAGAACAAAACCATTTTCAGTACCAACCCGCTCCCTGCTCCTTCTGAATATAAAAGTAGCATAGTTTAAAATTGATTTTTAGGGAGTTCGGCAATCAAACTACAATTCCCAGAGTTCCCATGAGAAAATTGGGGCTATTCATGTTGTTTTCCAATCCCTCCGTGTTGGTAGCTACAGGGTGGGATCTGTTGGAGGCTGAGACAGTAGCCTCTTGTGTCTTCCACTATAGCGTTATTTCTACATCTTCCCCCTCTTCAGATGGCTGAGTATAAGCGAGCGATGTTCCAGGATGATGAAGTCCTCGATACCACTGCGGATGGCAGCAACACGTCTCCGGACAGTGTTGAGGTAGGGTAGCACTTCACGGACTGAGCCCCAGGCTGAGAGCCTTCTAGGTGCCTGCAGTGCGGTCTCTAGACAGCCTGTGTCTTCTCAGAAGTGCCTCCGATGCTGCTTGGCAACACGATTATTGTATTTAAGTAATAATCCCAGCACTGTCTTGGCTGCCTACATAATTGCAGCGCTAAAGCTGGTTGTGGAGCATGAATGGGGGAGAGAAAGATTGTTAAGGGTAGCTTGTTCTAAAGGGCTTGCATAAAGGATATGTGAAAGAGCTTTCCGCAAGTCCTTGGCTGCTCTCTGAAGTCACCCATTGTACTCCTAATTTATAACTGACTTTACTCCTTAGGGGACACCAGGAAGAATTGCTTTATGGGGCAAATATAATACTGCATTGCCAGTGACAGAATATTCCTTTTTGATGATAGGGTGCTTCAGTATGAAATGATTAAAAAGGAAGCTAAACATGTCAAGCCTGTTGCCCTTTAAACAAAGGCTTCTTGTAAATGACTTAAAGGCAACAGGAAAATCGTTTAAAAAATCACTCGAACTTTAAAAATTCAACCCAGAATTTCAGTAAGGATCGCAAACAGTTGCTGCTTTTAGAGCAGGGACATACCGCTTTTTTGGAGCTGAAAGCTACACTTGGCAAAAACATAGGTGGGAGCAAAATAGCCTATCGATCCATGATTGGGTTCCCAGATCGTAAGAAGCCATAATGGGGCTTGTTATTCAAACTTCTGATGATCAATTATGGGTTTGGGCTGAAGGTATTGGGAGAATCCAGCCAATAGTGATTTAAATAATAAACCATGATTAAGTAAACCACAGCTTAGCATGATGAATGGACTATGTCAATAGATTGGCAGTTTAACATATCCCATCTCCCGTTCCTTTTCTGTGTCTGTTTCTTCATTATTTCCTGGTTCTTCTTCGGCTTTCTAGGTGGGCTTCCGAAAAGGTGATGGCCTCCTACTGAGTCGCCTTGGCTCCCAAATCCAGCTGAAGTTGGTCTTCTGGGTGGTTTCCCTCTTTGTGGCTGTTCTGCTTCTGAGTACAATCATTGCCATGGGCATCCAGTACAGTAGAGGTATGTCAAGGCCAGCAGTGGGTTTGATCACCTACCATGGACCTCATTCTCCCTTGCATCTCCTACAGGTTTAAATATCCAAATGGAGCAATGATTCTGACCCTGCTTAGAAGGGAAGAGCCAGGGCAGGGAGGGCTGAGAATGAAAGAGGCTTGGAAGGTGTCTTGCATTTGTGTATTCCATTCAGATGTCATCCGATCTGTGTGTGTGTGAAATGACTGTTGATCGCAGAGATGGATGCTCCATTTCGATCAGCTCTTGGTCAGGGTTGTTGTTACTGAGGGCATAACATTAAGTGCACATTTGCAATGTAGAAAAGGAGCGTTTCCAAAAGAAGAGCGGTACACAAGGAAAAGAAAGATGATGTGAAGAGGATATCTTGCTTATGATCAATCCATCTCCTTTTGCCTCCCCATCGTAACACGCTCTCCCCACCTGCTGTGCTTCAGAAACAGCTTCCAACAGGCCTTTTGAGCTTGCTGCGGACCGGACTGGCCTTGGACAATGGTTGGGAGTTGATGTGGGGATCCCACTCACACAGCTTTCAGTAAGATAATAACCTTCACGCAATCAAGGATGAGCGAGTAATCTATACTCAATGACAAGACGGTGCACAAAGAATTCTTTGTTAGCCCCCTGGCTTTACTGAGTACAACATAGCCAAGTTCTACTTAAGTTTTTACTTAAGACCTCTTTCACTCTCACATACTCACTGAACCCTCACCAGGAGCTGAGGGTGGAGAGGAGGAGACAAGCTGTGGCTTCATATGTTGTCTGTAGACATGTTGTTTCTCTCAACAAGCTTCTGCATTGCCCCCTCTTCTTCATAGCATCCTGTTGGGGTTTATAAAATACCCAGAATTTACAAGTAGATTAATTACACAGGAGAGGCTAGAGGTATATAGGTGAGAGTTGATATTTTCTGCAAGTCATCCAATTAGCAGCCATTGTAGAAGGTATGATGTGACTCATATTACAGGTGCTGTAGGTTAGCTGGGTGTGGCAGATAATTTGTTTGACCTATAATGTGATTGGTCAACATTTGTATAAAAGCAGTGAAGCTTTAGTGTTCACTCTCTTTTCGTTACTTCATCTCATCTGTATCTGTGTTGGACGTTACTGGACTGTATTTTGGACTGCGTATGCATATAGAGTAAATAGACTATTTTATCTAATCTCTGCTTGAGTGTCTGTTTACTGCATAGAACGTATACCTCTGAAGTCGTGGAGAAGCGCTGGCCGCCCCAGCGTCGCGTGCTCTGACACATCCTTCCTCCTTTCCATCTCAGTTGTGCCAAGAAGTCCACACACTGGACTTACTGGTTGTCACTGTTGCTGCTGGGGTGAGCAAGTCTTCCTCGATGTCCACTTTTCAGCTAGTGGGCAGCTTCCAGGCTCATCTGCTTTCAATGTGGGTCTCTCACTGGTCTGCAGCTGCCCACGGTCACATTCCTTACATTGCTTTGTTCTCTGTTTGCTTTCCTGCTCTGTTTTCCCCACACAGCGTTCATAACATTTCCCACAGGTTCCTTCCCTTGTTACTTGTGTAGCAAAGTGACCAACTTGTATCACATTAATGCACTCACTCACTCACTCTGCTTTTCCTGAAAGATCACATAAAGCATTGAATAATCCATTCAATAATCATTGAAGTGATTATAGATGATGTTGCACTAAAGCTACTGCTTTGCTTTAATAATACAGAGATGGGGATTCTTCATCTAATGCAGTGCTTGTCAGTCTTGACAACCTGCAGATGTGTGGACGTCAACTCCCAGACTTCTGGGTGTTGAAGTCCACACATCTTCAAGTGGCCAAGTTTGAAAAACCCTGGTCTAATGCATTGTAGTTAATAGCAAAAGACTGTACAAAGACTTGTGCCAAGCAACTATGGTATGCAGAGTTACCCAAATCATTAGTTCCAATATGATCCCAAATCCCAACTTTCTAATTATTAAATACAAATCGGGAAACCATGTTGTGAGCCAGGCCAGTCCCCAAAGGAATCCGCTTCTATTGTCTGTGCATGACTCACTACATGGGAAAAAATATCTAGCTATCTTACATATCTCATTTGCATTGTGTTCTTTTCGTGTTGATTGACATCAAAATAACAAGAAAAATTATCAGTTTGCCCACATTCTGCTTGTGAAGTAAGCATCACATCTAAAATAAACAATTTTTGTCTTATTTCCCTAATTCAGAGCTTTCCAAACTGTGTGTCGCGACACAAAAGTGTGTCGCCACACCACCCGGAAGCGGCGGCGCGCGCGTGCACGGCGGCAGCAGCAGCGGCGCGGGATCAGTGGTTCCGCGTTTTAGCGGAGGCTGCCGCCGCCGCGATGCACGCGCGCACTGCCGTACGCCCCCCCGCACCGCCGTGCACGTGCGCGCAATTAGGAAAGCCCTGCCCTAATTGTTCTATTTCCCCTTGTAGTCGCTTCATATTGGCGGCTGTCAGACTGGGAGCACCTTCTGTTCAGAAGATATTTTTTCCACAGCTTTTCTGACTCCTGGAAAGAAAACTCAAGAAGAATGACAATTTTTATTACTCCATGATAGTGGGTTTGAGCATAGAGGAATTGGTTTTGAACAGTGGCATCAGGGTAAATGTTTTGGGGTGTCATTGAAATCTTTAAGGATGGTAAAGTTATTGTACATGTACCCCCCCTCATATTACTGGAAGATATCTATATACTGATGTACCATATTGTTCCCCTTTGTACCCAGAAGAGCATAAAAGTTGTGTGAATATGAGAAGGGAGTTCAGAGGTCCAAGAAGTTCTGTAGACAGTATGTTAGATCATCATGCCACACCTTCATTTGGGTTGCTGTGAAACAATTTTTGTTTTGTAAATTCAGGTGAATATGAATGGGCCTTTCCATTTTTCTGTTATATTCTCATTACCCCAACTTTATCCCCACTTTTACGATCAGATTTTCCTTTTCTCATCAACTGTTTATCTATCTCCAATAGAAGAGAACTGTTTATCTGTCTATCTGTCTGTCTGTCTATCTGTCTATCACGATGCAGTTTGCAAAAAAAAAAAAAAAAAGCAAAACACCAAAATATTTTCATGATAAACTCCAGACAACAAAGATGTCAACTCTTCAAGGTAGAGGAGGTTTGGAAACAGAGACAACAAGAACTGCAGGAGCTCTACTTTATTTGTTGTAGGATATAAGAGCAGAATCCTGGAAGCCAGACAGTTTCTCCCCCCTTCCCTCTTATACCCAAGAAGAGTCAAGGCAGTGCAATCTTGAATTTCTTTCTCACCTCCTCCTGTCTTTCCGGGCTAAGCTGATGTTTTTATAACAGCTGTTGCATACCTTCTTCAAGGCTTATCTCCATACTCCTTTACAAAAGGTCATTAGCATTTTAAAGAATTGTGCCACTCTAATTCTTTTACTTTCTCTATATGTGTAGTCATACAGTATCTCCTCCCCTTGTTTTGTAATGCATTCCTAAGTGCAGGGAAATCCAAGCAAAAGTTTATACAGGTAGTCCTCGCTTAATAACCACAACTGAGACCATAATTTTGGTTGCTAAGCGAAGCGGTCATTAAGCAAATCCAACCGGATTTTACGACCTTTTTTGCCCTATATCTGCCTAGGGACCAGCCCTATCTGCATCCAGAGTATGAGAAGTTGCTCCTAATTTTGCAACTTAAAATCTGAGTCTGGATTTCTTTTCCTTGGCTAAAATTGTTTTACTGTGCTCAAAATGATTTATGATGTGAATAAAATTCAATTCGGTTTAGTCATAAGTAAAAGAAATGTTGTTCCAGGCGCTGCTATGATCTCCTTTTGTGAAACACTTTCTGAAAATGAATACATCTGGAAACGTTTCTCCCTTACTGGCATTAAAATGAAATGTTTAGTCTGCCTTCTTTACAACCTGAAATAAAAAATCGAATGAATACTAGGCATTCAATGGAACCTTAAAGCCACATGGTGGCTATAAAGGCCAATTCTGGATCCGCACAACCTCCCACAATGAGGGCATAGGTTTCCGGGTGGGAGACGGTCATGATGAGGGTTTGCCTGACGTGCCTTCCTTTTAGCTCTCTTCTCCTTTTCGCCCTGTACTCGTGCTTCTTCAAAGTCCATAGCGCCATTAATAGTGATCGCCAATGAATGAATGAAAGCCACATGGTGTCCAAAAAAGCCATTTCAGTGGCAAAGGATTCTGATTAGTTTCCAATATTTTTCAAAAGTAGTAACTGCAAGGCTGTAAGGAAGAAATCTGTAATATTCGCACAAATATTTCTCCAGAACAACCTGTTTAGTTTTAGAGCAATTTTCAACTATTAATCCATTGTTCAGCAAACCAAAAATCCCCACCGTCCCTAAACGTTGCAGCAGTGAATTAATGGGAAGCCAGAGGCCTCCCTAATTTTGTGGGGGTTGCAACCTTATATGACAGTAGAGATCCCCCCCACCCAATATTTCAGTTACTCTCCTGGAGTCCAAGGGCATGCATAACAACACCCCCTTCCTTTGCTCCTGGTAGTTGTAATAAATGCTTTAAATTCAGATCTTTAAATTGTCCTTCTAGCATCTCTTTATAAAGGGGTGGTGGTGGTGGTCCTATTTTACAGGATGACTGCACTAAGTTTTGAGCTTTTTAGGAGTTCTCCTAAAGAAGAGAAGGAGCCTAAAGTTTCCTCCTCTATGTGTTTGAGAAGATGGTAATAAGGAGGCATGAAATAGGAAAGTTTTAAGTTTCCCTTTGAGAGTTGTCTTTGGTTTCATCAACTACTTATAGGTATCTCAAAGGCTAGCCATGGTTAGATTTTTACTTAGCCCAGCAGCCCAATTCTCACAGAGAACCAGTGACTCTCTTGAGTTCTCCCCAGCAAATAACTCTCCCACTTTTCACAGAAAACTGCACTTGTCCTGTTTTATTACTAACGGTAGTTGCCAGCCTCCCCTTTCATAGAAAGCACCGTACCTCCTCCATCAATGTCTGTCTTTCTGTAAACTGTTTTATTTTATGTCTCGACAGAAAGCCAGAGCGATTGCTGGTTTTTTAGAAGCATATGCTGTGATGGGTGGTTTGCTTCTTCCCCTTTCTCCGAGAAGCAGACAAGACAATTCCCAGTAATTAATGAATCAAAGAAGCTAGCCGATTCACTGCAGCACGGTGTAACTGGGCAGATAAGCGGTCTGCATTTCTTTTAATGCTAAAAGTTTCTCCATGGGATGTCAGTTTGTTGACATTTTATACTAGTTACTGGTTTAGATTATATACTCAAGTCTTTTACAGTGTCTCTTAAGGTGGCGTCAGTCTCGGTGGTTGGCTTTTGCATTATTGTTGCAAAGATATTATTAACTTTGTTCATCTTGAGGTTGTGCCTGCCTCTTAAGACGCTGACAGGTTTGATTGTGGTCAGTTAGGTGTGGTCAAGAAAGCGTTTTCTTGGTTAACAAAGGTTCGGTCTCCCCTCGGGCATTTTCTACTTGTTTAATAGCTGCAAATGTATTGGCAAACTTTGTTTAAAGTGGTAGGAGGCCAGAAATAGTCCCCTCTCTTTAGTTTTAGGACACTTTATTTCCAAATGCTCAGAAATCTGCTTCATAGCATCCAAAAGAGTTTCCATTCGCTCCATCCATTTGTAAATTGTGCCCCAGGAGACTCCAGTGATTTCTACCAATTCTTCTATGGAATCTTGGTAGAAAAGATCAGCACTAGTCCCTGGGGTTGATGTTGCAATAGGATCCAAAGAATCAAAGGATCCAAATTCATTATGGTAGACAATTGTCATATTTCCTTGTCGTTCTCTGTGGCCATGTGGGCATCCCCATGTCAAAGCCATCCAAGCATTCTGTCTGGCGTATTAGAAGAAGCGAAAACCACCAGCATTGAAACAATGATCATCCAACATCAACTTTGCTGGACCGGCCATGTTGTTCGAATGCCTGACCATCGTCTTCCAAAGCAGCTACTTTACTCCCAACTTAAGAATGGAAAACGGAATATTGGTGGACAGCAAAAGAGATTCAAAGACACTCTCAAAGCTAATTTGAAAAAATGTAATATCAGCATTGAGAACTGGGAAGCCCTAACTCATGAGCGTTTCAATTGGAGGTCAGCCTTTATTAATGGCGCTATGGACTTTGAAGAAGCACGAGTACAGGGCGAAAGGGAGAAAAGAGCTAAAAGGAAGGCACGTCAGGCAGACCCTCATCATGACCGTCTCCCACCCGGAAACCTATGCCCTCACTGTGGGAGGTTGTGCGGATCCAGAATTGGCCTTTATAGCCACTTACGGATCCACTGTTAAAATTTTACCTTTGGAAGACAATCTTACTCGGCTACGAGTGATCGCCAATGAATTCTCAACCTTGGCAACGTTAAGAAGTGTGGACTTCAACTCCCAGAATTCCCCAGCCAGCCATGCTGGCTGGGGAATTCTGGGAGTTGAAGTCCACAGCTCTTGAAAGTTGCCAAGTTGAGAAACATTGTGTCTGGACTGATAACTCTATTGAAATTGCAAACAGCATGATTACTCACCCTTTGCCTTCTCCACCATTAAATATCAAATCCCTCTTAAGGCCAGTCAGTCTTCCTGTTGCCCCCCATTGGCGCACATGTAACCAGCTCTGCCCACCTGCTGTCTTCACAGCTCAGGAACAGCTCACAGAAGGATCCTGGGGACTAGCCTTGGTCAGTGGTAGGGAGTTTATGTGGGGAGCACGCTTACACAGCGTTCAGTGAAGGACAGAAGGAAGAGCTACTGCCAAGGCAATGGTGAGATAAAAGGGGCTTGAGCCTGGGTCAAGAAAGTAACTTGAGGAAACGTCTCAGACAAGCCCCTCCCTAGTTCACACGAAGATAAAGGGAGGGAGGGGAAGCACATTCAGACTACCAAGATCCTATAATTACACCTGTTCCAATAAAAGTAGTTTTAGTTCTACAAGGCATTGGTTTCTTAGTCTGGTCTACCTTGTAGGGCTGCCAGTATGTGGGTATATGTCTGCATTCATACAAAGTAAATCATAATGTGGTTTCTTCAGTTTGGCACAGCATGGTGTGCAAATCCAGCCAGTCACTCTTGATTTGGTAAACCATAATCCCTGTGTGTGTTCCTTCCAGATCCTTCACATACAACTTGCCTTACCGAAGCGTGCATCATCGTAGCTGGTAAAATCTTGGAGGCTCTGGACCAAGACATCAAGCCCTGTGATGATTTTTACCAGTATGCTTGTGGGGGATGGATCAAGCGGAACCCACTGCCAGATGGGCGCTCCAAGTGGAGTACCTTCAACAGTATTTGGGACCAAAACCAGGCTATCATGAAACACCTGTTGGGTAAGATGTGGCTGCCTGCAGACGGACATCAGAGTACCTTTCCCCCTCCCTGATCATTGGTGTGAGTCTGGGCTGCTAAAGAAGCTGGAGATAAATACTGGCATTTGACATCTCAGAGCCAGAGCATTGGGAACAAAATGGGCATTGGGTCTCACGTTGGAGGCACCACTTTGTCTACTCTTGTGGGAAAGAACGTGGAGAATGCCAACACTACAGCTTTCTCCTTTGAGGGTGAGAAGTGGAAGGTTAGATTTAGACTGAGGAAAATGTGGGCTCTGAATCTTATATATTGAGGGCTTTTCATGGTCAGTAAAGTTGATCAGTTGCCTTGATTGGCTGCTAATCTGCTTGCAATTAAATGTAGTCCTTAGTCATATTGTGTGCTTCTTTGAGAAGGCAGCAATCCTTTCATTCTGGGATTCCAGGCCTGTGACTGAAGCTGTCCAGCACCAACCCTTTCTTCACCACCATCTGCTCCTCTCCCCAGAAAATGCCACCTTCAACTCGAGCAGTGAGGCTGAAAGGAAGACGCAGCGCTATTACTTATCCTGCCTCAGAGAACAGAAGATTGAGGAACTGGGGTCCCAGCCACTGATTGATCTGATTGAGAAGGTGAGTCTGGCAGTCAATTGGGCACAGCAGCCGAGATGGAAAGATCCACAGATACCTACGGTTGAAGATTGGATTGTTAAATTAATGGGTCTGGCCCAGATGGCTAAATTGACAGCATTAATTAGAGAACATTCAGTTTCTGGATTTTTATCTGTTTGGCAACCACTTCTAGAGTACTTGCTTGAGGTAGAAAAAAATGATGTTCTGATTTTGGGTTTTAATGATTAATTGGTTTATTTTAATAGAAATAATGTTACTATGGTTTAATCATTGGTAAGAGATTATTTTTGTAAATTTATCTATATCTGTATTGGAGAAAGGTGGAAGTCACTTTTCCGTCTTTGCTTTCTGTCTATTTGCACTTTATAGTTTTTTCTTCTTTTTTCCTTAGTTCTATTTGCATGCTTTTCTGTATTTTCTATTTTGTATTTTATCTATATTCTGAAAATCAATAAAGTTTAAACTATGAAAAAAAAAATTGGGCACAGCAGC
This sequence comes from Charina bottae, assembly GCA_023362775.1. NCBI lineage: Eukaryota > Metazoa > Chordata > Lepidosauria > Squamata > Charinaidae > Charina > Charina bottae. Next base: position 3,713,515 of record JALMGJ010000038.1, on the reverse strand, counting down.
TGTTGCTGCGAAGGCTGGAGGGTTTTTGATGCAGAAAGTGAGGGCCAGCCAATTCTTGTTCCTTATTGTCTGTATTCACACAACATGCTTAATTAGGTCAATCAGGGGCCTAGTGACTTCATTCTCATAACAGTAGCTCAGCTTGGTTAGTTCTAACTTTCTTTTGTTTTCTTCTGCTTTAGTATACTGCATGAAGCCAGACCATTTGGTTAGTTTAGGGTTCACCATCCTGTGCAGATTCAGAAATAAATTAATTCAATCATCAAATTAAGTGGCTTGTGTGAATTCAACCAGAGAATGGAAAAAGCACAAACAGGGTCTTGTCCGCAACAGAAAAATATACTCTCAGGACCCTGGAGAGCTCCGTTTTAGAGATTACAGCAGAGCTTTCCAAACTGTGTGTCGCGACACAAAAGTGTGTCGCCACACACAGTCTGGTGTGTCGCCGCACAACCCGGAAGCGCTGATCATCATCAGCGCTTCTGGGTTTTCCCACGGCGACACACCAACGGCGGTTGGTGTGTCGCTGTGGGAAAACTTTGGAAAGCCCTGGATTACAGGCTGGGTTACTCCTCAAGTAGACAGTTGTGGGCCCTGCAATTATTTGTGTCCAACAATCACCTTAAGGAGGTTAGTGAGGCTGGGTAATCCCTCAGCTTTGCCCTTGCTCAAGGTTGACCCTATAGATCACCTTTTCTGAAGCCTTAGATTTCCATGTGGTTGAGAAACTGGGGTGCTAATGGATTGGTCACCGTCTGGGTCTAGGCATTCTGAGAATGGGCGGGCATCTTCTCAAGTAGGACAGCACAGAACTGGACAGGTTGAGGGGCTTTCTTGGTGTCAGAAGGTTCCTGCAGCTCCAACTAAACCCTAGACTGCCTTTGGTCTTGTGATTAGGAAAAAGAAGAAGAAAAATCATGCAGTGAAAATTTGAGGTAGGCAGGTTTTTCTCAGGAGGGCCTGTTGCTCACAGTAGGCTGCTGAAGAATGCAGTTTACTTTGTTTGACACTGGACACTCAAGAAACCCAGCCCTATATTATTTCAACTTATTCTCAGGGTTTATTTTATTGTGAGCAGGAATTGTATGAAAGTAGGCAGACATGATTTCTGAGTACAATAAGGCACTGTTCATAAAGCTTGCTTAGGAATAGTTATGACATGTTTTGCATAATAAAAGCATTTTGCTCACACGTCTCCTGAGAAGAATCAGACTTCCACCCAAGGCCGGGCAGTTGAGATTTTATTAATTCACATATTCAAGGCAGATGTGGCTCAAATCTGGATAAAATAGCTCCAATTCTCTACAACCTGTGGGGGGCAAAGCCATCCTTAATCAGTTCCAACAAGCAAGGACATGTCTGGACTGAACACTTGTATCTAAACAAGAGCAAACAGTAGCCATCATAAGAACCAGGTTGTCCACCAAACATTCATCAAGGAAGTCTTCACATTTGATTGATTTGATCATATTGAAACTTAGAAAAAGCAGGTTGGCTAGTGACAGGATGATCAGGGGTTCATCTTACTTCAAGGACAATTCCAGGATTGTATTCCTGATTCTGGGCATGTGAGAAAAGTCAGCAAAATCTGCATAAAGAGTGGATCATGCTAAGAGGTAGGATAGTATCAAATATAAAACTAGATGTCTTGAGGATCTCAGCATTTCCTAGGACCTGACTGGGTTCTTACATCTTAAGATTCCAGGGAGAGATTTGAAAATGGGAGCAAACACTAATGAAAACATAGATGCCAAGTAGGATGTGGAGTAGGATTCCTGCTGCTCTGAGAGGACAGAAAATATTTCAGGTTTCCATGCATGACTTTACTTCTGGTTGCAATGGATTAAAAAGAAAGACAATGACTGTTCTATGATTCTAAAAGTTTAAACCTGCTTCCCCTTCAGATTGGAGGCTGGAACATCACTGGCTCCTGGAACCAGACCAGCTTCATGGACGTTTTGAAATTGGTCTCTGCAACGTATCGAGCTTCTCCATTCTTCACTGTTTTTGTGGGACCTGATTCTAAAAGCTCCAATAGCAACATCATCCAGGTAACCTTTTCCCTCTCCTCCCAGCTGTTCCAATAGCAAGTGTGCATAACTCACAGAGGGAATAGTTCTCACCACCCTCAGCTTGGTCTCATCAGACTTGCTGTAAGTAGACTTCAGCAAATCCTGGATCAAAGATGGTTCAGTGGAGATAGATCAGAGATTAGCTGAGAAGGTATCTGGAAAAGAAACAAAAGGAATGCAGGAAGGAGCTGAAATGTGGAAGAGGGTAGAGGTGGCTTTTGCTTGAGGAGAACTGGAAGAATTTGGGCTTCCATGCTCCATGCTCCTTAGTTCTTTGGCTCATTTGGGGAAAAAAAACCCTTCAAGGATACAGAGAAACACTGAAATGGAAATCAAGCAGTGATGAGCTTTCAGGCTGAATGGCCGTGATCTAGTTTTCTGTTGTCCTGACATTTGGCCAGGAGCCGTGGCTGGCATCTTCAGAGGCAGAATGAGCTACTTTGTGGTATACCCCCAGTGACTCAAAGACTACTGAACAGGGGTTGATTGGGCTCCTGTATTTAAACCTGGCAAGCTGATCTCTGATTGGTCCATGTCATGGGAATCCAATAAAGCTGGTCCCTGATTGGTTCTTCATCTAGGTAGACCTCTAATTGGTCTCTCTTGGAGAATTCGAAGAGAGAGGGTTCCTGATTGACCTGTCTTGGAGCCAGGATCCTGCTAGGTGTTATTTCTGGTGAGCCTGCTGCAGATTCTTTTTGACTAGTTAAGAGCTGTTTAATCTTGGTCTCATAAAGTGGGATCCATGCTTTGTTGATGTTCAAACTGTCCTCTTTTCTGTTGAAGTTGTTTGAATGTTTATGGAAATTGATGGCCTTTCTATGTAGTTGCACAAGGTAGTTTGATGTGGTTGCCAGTATGTGTGTCTTCAAACTGGACCTTGAAACATCAGGACAACAGAAAACTAGACCATAGCCATGCAGCCCAAAAGCTCCTCACTGCTTGATTGATGCCAGCCATGAAAGCCTACACCAGTATATTGAAATGCAAAGCTAAAATATTGTACTCCTTGCCTTCTGAGCATGGCTGAAGCCAGTCTGGAGCAAATGCAGAGGATAGGAAGAGCAAAGAGAGATGCCTGCAGAGTAAGGCAACAGGCTAGAAACCAGGAGACTGAGAGTTCTAGTCCTGCCTTAGGCCTGAAAGCCGGCTGGGTGACCTTGGGCCAGTCACTCTCTCTCAGCCCAACTCACCTCACATGTTTGCTGTTGTGGGGAAAATAGGAGGAGGAAGGAGTATTTGGTACGTTCGCCGCCTTGAGTTATTTATAAAAATAATAAAGGTGGGATAAACATTAAATCAATAAATAATAAATAAATAAATGGTGTAGAAGCAAACTAGGGTGGTTGCTTGGAAGCTGAGTTGTATGTGGATAATATTATGGTAGAACGTTTGAATTTCAAATACTGAAAGTTCTTAGAAAATCTTTCAAAGTCTTCTAGATCTGTTGGACTACAATTCATGGCCATTCCTGCTAGGGAAGGTGGGGGTTGGGCCAACACATTTTAGGGATGCTAATATGGCAAACCTAGACAGCATATTAAAAAGCAGAGACATCACCTTGCCGACAAAGGTCCGTATAGTTAAAGCTATGGTTTTTCCAGTAGCAATGTATGGCTGTGAGAGTTGGACCATAAGGAAGGCTGAGCGCCGAAGAATTGATGCTTTTGAACTGTGGTGCTGGAGAAGACTCTTGAGAGTCCCTTGGACTGCAAGGAGGTCAAATCAGTCAATCCTAAAGGAAATCAACCCTGACTGCTCATTGGAAGGACAGATGCTGAAGCTGAAGCTCAAATACTTTGGCCACCTAATGCGAAGAGAGGACTCCCTGGAAAAGACCCTGATGCTGGGAAAGACTGAGGGCAAAAGGAGAAGGGGACGGCAGAGGATGAGATGGTTAGATAGCATCACCGATGTAACGAACATGAATTTGAGTAAACTCCGAGAGACAGTGGAGGACAGGAAGGCCTGGCGTGCTATGGTCCATGAGGTCACGAAGAGTCGGACACGACTAAACGACTGAACAACAACAACAACAAAATAGAAAAAGACTGCTCTTAGGCTCTGTTCTCACTAAGATTGTGAACTCAACCCAGGCAGAAAACTGATCATGCTGCCTTAGATTTTTAATCCAAAGGAGGAAGGCAATCCCCATTTGTATGCAAAATATAACGCAGGGGAATAGTCAAGCCTCTTGAGCTTCCACCAGCCTCGGCAAGTACTGCAACTCAGAAGCAGGTTTTCTGTCTCAGTGAGAACCAGGTCAGGAGCTCTGAGATTGTTCGATTCATTTCGAAGTCCATAATGCCACTTCCTTATATAGCTGCACTTGAGTGGAAAGGCAGCCATTGCTAGCTAGGAACAGGATGTGTTTTCTGGCTAGTTTATAGAGGAATACACAAGTGGCAGAACAGGCTGGGCTCTCTGACTTCTGGCCTGAACTTGTTCTCTTTCGCATGTGGCAGGTGGATCAGTCTGGCCTGTTTTTACCCGCGCGAGATTACTACTTGAACAAGACAGCCAACAAGAAGGTAAGGAGACCTGGTAGAGGTAGCCCAAGCCAGACCCCAACCCACCTGATAACGCCAGCAGCCCATGAGCAGATTCAAGTGAGGGCTGTGTGCTAAAAAAATGGTGACTAAGGTGCACCTTCTAATCTAAATTCTATGCTCGCTATGAGTTCTTTGGAGTTTACTGAGCACATAATAACTTTTATTATACTCTGTTGAATCATCCTGCTTCTTCTAGACGGGGGTTTCTCAAACGTGGCAACTTTAAGATGTGTGGACTTCAACTCCCAGAATTCCCCAGCCAGCCATGCTGGCTGGGGAATTCTGGGAGTTGAAGTCCACACATCTTAAAGTTGCCACGTTTGAGAAACACTGGTCTAGACAGAGCAATGAAGGCACCGAAGTTGGTATCCTATCTAGCCATTCTTTTGATTTTGGAGGTTTCAGTAGGTTTTGTTCTCATTCCTTGGCATGGCTTTTGATTGATTAGAAATGATCGTTTTTGTTATCTAGTTAAATACCAGTCAAATATTGGCTGAATTTCTACAGCACACTGAATCCTGATTTGATTAATCATGGTTGATTAAATAAACTACAACTAGCTGCATACACTCTGCGCACTAAGTGATAAATGGTGGTTTGCAAACCCACAATGCTTGGCTCCATGCTAAGCCACAGCCACGAATTGCCCAAATCTTGTAAAAATGTTAATATTATTAGTCTATTAATATTAATATCATTCCTAGACAAATTAATATTATTAATTTGTCTAGGCATGATCCATCTCCCAAGAGAGATTTATAGAGCAACTCCTATATTTACAGACCACTCCTGGTTCCTGCAGGGAGCAAGACAGGAGCATAAGCAGCCGTAAATAATGACTTTTTGCATTCCTGTTAAAGATGCCTGTAGTTTTAACAAGCAGAAACTATCCTTTGATCCTTTGCACTCTGTCATGTTGCTTAATTTTTTTCCTGATTGCTAAATGGCTGGGTTAAGCAGTCCTTCCTCCTTGCTTGAAAACAAATAAAATTAAAACCTTTAATGCAGAGCTTTCCAAACTTTTCATGTTGGTGACACACTTTTTAGACATGGATCATTTCGCGACACACTCTTACAGCAGGGCACAAGGCAGGCACTAGGACCTGCGCAGAATCACAGCAGGTTTGGAGGCAGCAAGGCACAAGGCAGGCACTAGGACCTGTGTGGAATCCTGGCAGGGCTCGGAGGCAGCAGCAGCCGCAACACACCCAGACACTGCAGCCGACACACTAACCTGTCTGGACACACAGTTTGGAAAGCTCTGCTTTAATGCCTAGAAAGTGGCTTTTCAGGCTTCAGGGAATATTTGGCCAGGTCAACAGTATTATTAGTAACAGTATTATTTTAGGGTTAATATAGTGCTCATTATGTACAGTAAATACCATTTGACAAAGAACAAGCTTGACAATCTTCTACCCCATGAGGCTTACAAACAAAAGGTAGAAATGGATACAACCATGGAATGGAAAGGAAGGAAATTGAAGCAGGAGATCGGTTGGAAGAATATGGTTATGGTAACTGGGCTTCAAAATTACAGACAACCACTAGATGGCAACAAAGAGATACAGACATCTCCTGGCTGCCATCTAATGATCTTAGAGATTTTCATTGTCCTTTCTCAAGTAGCCATGAGGAAGAATGTGCAACTATTTCAATTGCAGGCATCCCATAACAAAATCTAATCTGTCAACAGACTGTCCTGGCAAGTCTAGATATGGGAAACTGAAATTGTTTCAGCCTTCCCTAATTTCACCTCTTCCAGATATTTCAACCAAAGTCATGTTGGCTAGGAAGTTCAGGAGCTGCAGTCCATACACATTGGTAATGTGCTAGTTTGAAGAAAGCTGAGGGAGATAATTAATTTCATTTATCCATGTGAAATGACCTTGGGAGGTGTTAAAACCAACCCATTGACTTGAGGGTGCTTCTGAGCAGAGTGCTTGATTCAAGCTTGATAACCTTTTTTAGAGAGCCAGTTGGATGTAGTGGTTGAAGGACTGGGAAATTGTGAGCTCTAGTCCTTCCTCAGGTACGAATCTAGGTGGGTGACCTTGCACCAGTCCCTCTCTCTCAGCCCTAGGAAGGAAGAGGCAAGGGCAAACTGCTTCTGAAATGGTTGCCAAGAAAAGTGCAGGGACTTTTCCATGTAGTTGCCAGGAGTCAAGACTGACTCCAGGCAGCAAAAAAGAAATAGATGTTTTTTTCTAGTGTGATATCTATAGGGACCCTTCAGACCTGTGGAAATGTTGAGATCATCTTTACAAGCCTTTTTGCTAGAGCCTATGTTTTTAGAGGCAAAGTGGGTATGGAATCTGAAAAGCAGTTTTGGTTTTTCTGCTTATAAAATCTGTTCTAGTTTGTGTTTTGATCCGTTCAATCATATCTGATTCTCAGCAACTACCTGGACAAGTCCCTTCAGTTTACATGGCAAGATTTTTCAAAAGTGGTTCGCCATTGCCTCCTTCCTAGGGCTGAGAGAGTAACTGGCCCAGGGTCACCCAGCTGGCTTCGTGCCCAAGGGGGGACTAGAACTCTCAGTCTCCTGGTTTCTAGCCCATTGCCTTAACCACTAGACCAAACTGGCTCTCTTCTCTTCTCTTCTCGTTTGCTTGGCATCAAATGGTTTATTTTAGACCCCAGGTCTTTACACCCTGGGAATTGGACAGCCATGGTGAGGTTTTTCTTATCCTGTGGAATTTTATGGCTGTTCCACTTGATTTTATGCTTCCTTCTGCTGTTTTTACCATTTTTTTTAGTGTCATGTCTTTTCTTTAGCTTGCATTTTGTGATATATCTGTGAACTGCCTTGCAAACCTATCCAGCCAGTCCATTTGGGGTATGCTACCCCTTCTACCAAGGACTTCTCCCTTCAACCCAACGTGGGAAAAAAGAAGGCAATATATTTTGGGTCTCCTGCCCCAAATCCAGAGTCACATAATTTAACAAAGCGGTCTTGAAATACAAGAAATAGCTATAAAATAGTGCAGTGTTGCAGGCGAGGGAGGGTTAAATGAGAAATTCCCTTATAAAACTGATGAAGCTAAATCTGCAGACATAAAAAGGATTTTATTGGAAAAAGGGAAATGTAAGGGAAAACAGGCAGGCCACATAGAGAATTCCAGATCAAATCAATGCAGCCAGCTGAGCAAAACCCCTGACTGCCTTGCTGAATCAACTCTTGAATTGCCACACATATTCATTGCAGAGAGGATGGTGGGGAGGGAACATCTGGGCCTCCTGTTTGGATGCTTACCAGCAGAAGGCCCAGATGTTCTCTCTCCATCATCCTTTCTGCAGTGGATGTTCACAAGCAGGCTGTTTTTTCTTTCTTCTTCTTCGCTTTTACTCTGTTTCTTCACTGTTGTCACAACTGGAGTCCTAAACTGAATTCTGTAGCTTCTCTGATTCTATTGGAAATTGGACCACAATAGATCCGTTTCCCATTTCCATCACTACTATTTCCCAAAAGCAGCGGAAACAAACATCCTGGGTGTATCTTGAGAGTCTGCACATCCAATTTCAATGTTCCTTTTGATCATTTCTTAACTTCTTTCTTCCCACTTGGCCTTTGGCATTAAACTCCAGAACGTAGCCTACTGCCCACCAGCCCATTCTTGCCCCATGCTCAAGAGGAGCAGAAGGCAGGGTAATTGTTCTGGAATTACTCATGGACTTGGTGCTGCCATGGCAGGTGTTGGCTGCATATCTGGAGTACATGGTGGAGCTGGCGATGCTGTTGGGTGGAACCAGAAGCTCAGCAGAAGAACAGATGTGGCAGGTGCTGCTCCTGGAGACTCAGTTGGCCAACCTCACGGTCCCCCAAGATGAACGGCGGGATGATGAGAAGATTTACCATAAGATAACCATTGCCGAGTTGCAGGTGGGGCTTGTCTGGAGAAGGGCAGGAGGGGGCAGCTGGCGGCGGGTGGTTGAGTCGGCCTTTAGCTTGGGCCTGAATGCAACTGAACAGGAAGGAAATGGGGTTCATTGGAAACAAAGGACACGTACCTGAGAAAACGTAACTTCATTGTTTAAGGGAGAAATCTTGGTTTTTAGTCATGGGGCTTCACTGTTACTTTTTATCCTAAGTCGGGGCCCGAGGGGACCAAGCTGGGGATTCATTAGCACTGGAGGGCTGAAGGTTTTAGGGTGAGGGGGAATTGGTGGTAGGCTTTAGGGGGAAATGGTTCTATAAGCCGTAACCCTTCAAACCACCACCCCCCAAAAAAATCTATGTCTTCCCCTTCATTTCCCCAACTCCAAACACACAAAGAAGACTGGACATTCAATTTGCACCTACTGGGGGTGGTCTCTGGGGACATGGAGATGGGTGCATGGGATAAGTGAGATAAGGACATAAGCCATGTGTGGCAGATGGCCCCTAATTCTCTAAAGTGAGGATAAGCAACATGTTGGTGGCCTTCACAGAATATGCTTAAGCTGGTCACTGACTTAAGACACACTCTATCCCTTCCATCAGCTTTCTCCTCTTAATTTTGGGTGGGAAGAAGGTGTCCTCTTTAAAATGTTTGAGGAAGACTGTCTCCAAGGCTGTCTCCAAAGCACCAACATCCATAGTCTGGACTTACATGATGTGCTTAGCCAGTATTAGTTTTAACCTTGGTTATTTTGTGTGTGTGTGTGTGTGGCTTAGCCTATAGTGGAAACTCAGCCCTTTGGTTAGTTTAGGATTCAATGTATTGTTGAACCCAGTGAAAAAATCAGTACAAATTAACTGCTGGGCAAACCCATCCAGAGAGAAGCAGTAGGCAACACATAGGACCCTAGATGTTGCTGAATGACATCTCCCGGGATCCTTCACTATTAGCCATGCTTCCTAGGGATGCTGGGAGTTGTAGTTCAGCAGCTTCTGGCATTGGCTGCTTCTGCTATGGAGGAACCCCAGCCAACCATCCATTCTGTGCAAGCAACATCACCTGCAAAGAAACACTCAGCTAGGCTCGGCACAGTACCCTTGACATTTTTATACACTGCCATCCTTGGGTTTAATGTACACAAAGATGTGATCCAAGGAGCTTCCAAATTAACTTCAAGCAATGGGGAAACAAGAGGAGGGAAGGGGAGGTGAGTCTAACCAAGTATGTAATAAATGCATTGGAATTGCACACATTTAGGTTTCGATTCAGTTGGCTAAGGAGGCTGTGGGTTTCAGCTGGACAATCGATGGAAAAATGAGTTGCTGGTCCTGTGGAGGAGTTTGGGGGAAAGAGCTCCAAGCTGAAATGGCAGATTTTCTGGGTCAAAAACATTGTCTTCCAGTATCCCCCCACCTGCTTCCTTTGCCTTGGACCTTCAGTAGCATCCTGTGCACACCCATTTCTCTTTCCCCCTTGCTCCTGATTCTTGCAACCTCATTAACCAGGAATCACTGGGCTTTTGTTGCACAAACAACACTTCATATTGTGCGCCAGTTGCACCCGTTCCTAGATCGAGGGGCCATACTCACGGTCACTCACGCCCTGGTCACCTCCCGGTTGGACTACTGCAATGCGCTCTACATGGGGCTGCCCTTGAAGAGTCTGCAAGCTTCAGCTGGTGCAAAATGCAGCGGTGCGAGCACTTATGTGTGTTTCTGGTAGGACTGTAGCTTGAATCATGTCAACTGGATTTCTATTTTCTCAGTGGAAATGTTTCGCTCCTTATCCAAGAAGCTTCTTCAGTCTGAGGAAAGTTTGTAAGGGAATCCTTAAATATGTTTCTAGGGTGGCTGTGTGACCTTTGGATGCTAAAGGGACTTAGAAATAAACATCTCAAAATAACCATGACCTAGCCCCAGGTGCAAGGTCACACAGCCACCCTAGAAACATATTTAAGGATTCCCTTACAAACTTTGTATTGTCGAAGGCTTTTGTGGGAAGACCCACAACAGCCATTACAAACTTTGCTCAGACTGAAGAAGCTTCTTGGATAAGGAGCGAAACGTTTCCACTGAGAAAATAGAAATCCAGTTGACATGATTCAAGCTACAGACAATTCCACCTGGATGACTGAGAACCTTCATCGACATTTCTGGTAGGACACATGTTACACCTCTGCTTCGCGAGCTGCATTTGTTACCAGTCTGTTTCTAGGTCCAATTCAAGGTGACCTCTGAAGCCCTTCATGGCATGGAACTGGGCTATTTGAGGGACCGCTCTCCCCGATTTCATCTGCCCGTCCCACCAGATCCAGCAGAGAGGGCATGTTATCGGTTCCGTCGTCTAGGGAACTACATTTGGTGGGCCCTAGGCGGCGGGCCTTTTCTGCTGTGGCCCCTGCATTGTGGAATCTTCTCCCCCTGAAGAAGTTGACCTCATCACTTCTGAGCTTCCGAAGGCCCCTCAAGACTTGGTTATGCCAGCAGGCCTGGGGACCCCAGGGGATGGGTGAACTAGTGAGGTTGCTCCATTGTTATTAACATCCCCCCCGTTTACTATTCTTTGTATCAGCTCTGTTTTCTATTTTTTCATGTTTTTTAATAATAATGGTCATGGTTTTAGGTATTTATTAATTGTTTTAGCTGCGTTGTACGCCGCCCAGAGTCACTGGTTTTGTGAGATGGGCGGCTATACAAATTAGAGAAGTAAATAAACAAACCAACAAACCAACCAAGCCAGGCAGCATCTCTTGATTAAGATTCCGTTCATGCTGCCAGTCACTCTGAACGTCAGCAGCCCGGAAGCTTTGCTGGTCTGCATCCCAATCAGCCGCTGGGCTGTCTTAAGGCGCAGATTCATTCTCGGGAGGAGGGTGTTTAATTCCCTCCCTGAGGGTGGGGCGTTTGCCCACTTCCTTGCCGAGGACACACTTTCAGCAGTGAGGCAGACAGGGTGCAAAGCAGCCCCAGAGGGAAACTTCACACCTCTTGGACTCTCTGCAAGCCGTGCTCTGCTCTTGGGTGAGGCTCAGTTCTGGACAGAGGGAAGTAGGAAGAGCTGTTAAGCGGTGTGGGCTGGATGGCCCCTTGCTGGGGATGACTTAATGCAGTGTTTCTCAAACTTGGCAACTTTAAGACGGGTGGACTTCAACTCCCAGAATGCCCCAGCCAGCATGGAGTTGAAGTCCACCTTAAAGCTTAAAGCTGCCGAGTTTGAGAAACACTGACTAAACTCACATATGCTGGCTTTAGGACTTGCACATCTCCAACCAGGACTGGTTTTGGAAGCTAAGCAAGATCAGATCTGGTTTGTTCTTGGATGGGAGACAGTGTTTCAGGGCTGTTGACTAAACCAGTGTTTTTCAACCTCAGCAACTGTAAGACGTGTGGACCTCAACTCCCAGAATTCCCCAGCCAGCATGCTGCCTGGGGAATTCTGGGAGTTGAAGTCCACCCGTCTTAAAATTGCCGAGTTTGAGAAACACTGACTTAATGGATCCTGCACTAAGCAGGTGGATGTATTAGATACCTGTGAGATCCTTCCCTACTTACTTACTTACTTACTTACTTACTTACTTACTTACTTACTTTTTTTATTTTTATGGCCACCCATCTCAGATTCATTACTCTGGCCAGCCAATTTACACATTCAGTGAGTTTGTGGGCTGACTTTAAAATAAGCTGGGTTTCTTCTCCCAGACCTAATGGCAGGACTCCTTCCTGTGAAGCGTTTGGCCCACGGGATATCAAACATGGGGGCAGTGGATCAAGCAGACACCTCCCAAACGAGGGTGAGATCAGGGGCCCTGTAAAATTGCCTTTCCAGAGAACACAAACTCTCCTTTTGACCTTTCAGCAGCAACTTGAAAAATGAGATTATGAAGCCTTTCGCACTGTTTAATACATTTTAACCCATATGATTTATGTTTTGAGCTAAATCAAATCACATACCAGCAGATTAGGGCTCTCTTATCCGATCCCCTCATCCCACCCCCACCCCCACCCCCCATGCATCTTTCAAATCCAGTTCATCCTCCCCAAGTTGGGTTTGCACTTAAGTCACTTAAAGACTGGCTGCGTTCACACAACATTCTACACTTGGTTAAGTTTTTCATAGCATAACGTGCAGATCCAACTGGATCTTAGTTTATGGATCCAAGTTTATTTTGTGGACCCAGAAAATTGGCTTAATTCAGTAACCCAGGTGCGGTGCCAATACACCTACCCAGTTCTTTGTTTACTGTTTTCTTTTGCATCTTGTGGGCACAGCTGTCCTGTTACCAGTCAACCGTTCCTATGATTTCTCCTGTCCCTCTTGGTCTGGCCTCCCTGCCCCCATCACTCCTGTTTGCTTCACTGATTTGGACCTGCCAGTTATATGGAGTGACCAGCTTTCTTCCTCACCCATTGGTTGCCAAGCAACCTGCCACCATGGTAACGGGAGGCAAGTAAAATCCTGTCTATGGAGTGCTTCAGACTGGGAAGTGCAGTTTGGCTTATATGGGTGGGGCCTTATTGACTCCCTGGGAAAAGGGAGGAAGGAATCTTTGCATGAGAACAGAGCTGTTAACCAGGACAGGGAACGGGAGAAAATTAAAGGACCCCATCCCAGATCTCGGATATCTTCGGAGCTGGGGCAATGGTCGAGCCAAGAATATTAGAAAAACTGACAATGTACAGAATTCATTTCCCACCACCCTGGAACATCTTTTCTTACCATGAATCATAATGCTGTAAAAGAGCGAGTGAAGTTTTTTGTTCTCCAGAAGTCTTAATTAGGAAAATGCATATTAAATACAACCGAGGGCAGGGGGAGAAGAATATAATAAAATACTGAAGCCACAAAAATCTGCATTTAGTCATAAGTGGAAATTACAGAATAGGCTGTATCCCTCAACTTGGTGCTCTCTGGATTAATTAGATTGGAAATTACTCCTCCACCCCCTCCCCAATAACCTTCAAACAGAACGGGATGACCATGCTGTCTGGGGATAATAGGAACTGGAGTCCATCCATTCTCTGGAAGGCGCCGTGTTGGGGATAGGTGATCTATTTGGCACCGCATCCATTTCCAATTGCAGTTAGTATTGCTGTGACACATAACTCATCCCACATTTAAAAAAAAATGCACCAGTTCTTCAGATGATTCGCCAATTGAACCTTGAGCTGTTTCTAAATAACCCCTTGTGCCTTTAAGGGCACATTTGCCCGCACATTTGTGCAGTCGTGTCCGACTCTAGGGGCCAGTGCTCATCTCCGTTTGTTAGCCGAAGAGCCAGCGTTGTCCGAAGATGCTTCCACGGTCATGTGGCCAGCATGACGCACGCGAAACGCTGTTACCTACCCACCGAAGTGGTACCTATTTATCTACTTGCATTTGCATGCTTTTGAATTGCGAGGTTGGCAAGAGCTGGGGCAAGTGTGGGAGCTCACTCCGTCACGCGGGGCTAGGGATTCGAACCTCCGAACTTGCGATCTTCCGATCGACAAGCCTGGCGTCTTACCCGCTGAGCCACCACGCCCCTCCTTGTGCCTTTAGTTGGGGGGAATTCTAGATTATAGAGCATTGCTACCAATCTGTCATCAGTCCTCCCTTTTTCTTGTGCGGTACATGCCAAGCCCAGAGAGAGAGAAATAAATAAATTGACCTTTGGGTCTCCTTGTGCCTTCCAGGCTCTGGCCCCTGCTGTTGACTGGCTGGACTTCATCTCCTACTTCCTTGCACCACTAGAACTAACAGATGCGGAGCCTGTGGTTGTCTATGGGGGGGAATATTTGGAGCAGGTGTCACAGCTCATCAATAACACCGACAAAAGGTACCAGAGAGACATCGCATTCATCCCGTTATGGCCGGGGCAGTACACGTTCCAGGCTTCCTGCAGTCCTGGATGGAGTCTGTCTTTGGACATTGAAAGGGGAATGTTCTTGGATGTGCGGCACCAAGATGGGGAACTCGGGGCGGTCTAGATGTTGCTGAATTGCAGCTCTCCGTTGCACCAGTTAGCCTCGCCAGTGATGGGGGAAGCTGAGCATCTGAAGGGCCACCCATTGCCTGTAATACTAAGAACTAATCGAAGAGAATATTTGTAGCTCAGGGTTGAACTGTGGAGTCCTTGGTGCTTTCTGAGCCTTGTTGTTTTCTTGCAGACGTTTCATTGCCCAACTAGGCAACATCTTCAGTGCAAAAAGGGAGTGGGACTTGCTCTCTGTTTATATACCCTGGCTTGTCCTCCCTGTATTGGTGGGGGTGTTGTACTCTCCTTGGTAATTCCTTGGTACTATTAACTTGGTTCCTTGGAACTATTAACTCAGTCAATCAACCAAGCAGCAAACAACAACCCAATCAAGGAACTACCAAGGAGAGTACAACACCTCCACCAACACAGGCAGGACAAGCCATGGCATATAAACAGAGCAAGTCCCACTCCCTTTTCGCACTGAAGATGTTGCCTATCCTGGCAATGAAACGTCTGAAAGACAACAACAAGGCTCAGAGAGTACCAAGGACTCCACAATACTAAGAACTATTCCGTTCTTCGTATGGACCAACCCTTCACTGAACATTAATGCCGGTCAACTCCACTGTTCTGTGCTGAATGTTTCCATGCATCAGTGATCTGGTGCCGCTTACAGATGGGAATCCATCCCTACACATGAGGCGCACAGGAGCAACAGTGAGAGAGGCAGGCAGCTTTGATCTATTTGTGAGCTTCCAAGACGCCTTTGGGGGGCCATCGTGAGGCAGAATGCTGGCTGGATGGGCCTGGGCCTGATCTAGCATGGTGACTCCCATGTTCTCAGGTTGCTTGGAAGGGTGTGATGGGACACACAAGAAGCAGATTCAGTTCCTGGGGCTGAGCATCTCTTCTCACCAATGACTTTTCAGTTTTGAAGTCAGCAGCAAGCAAAGAGGAAGCAAGTGAGTTCTCCTCTCTTCCTGCACTTTTTAACTTCTGGGCAAGTAAACAACGTTGCTGATGTATTGCCCGGACTTTAAATTATTTAAAAACTGGCTCCTTAAGATACCACCAGCTGTCTGTGTGGTATGGAACCTGAGTAGGTTTGAAGCAGACGGATGCCAGGTACCATGATCAAATATACCGTAGCTCTGGAGATAATTTACACCTTTACACCCTCTAAATAAGCAGTTGGGGAAGATCACATAACTGGTCTTGTTCTTTTTTTTGTAGTGTCTTGAACAATTATATGATTTGGAATCTGGTTCAGAAAACAGCCTCCAGCCTCGATCAGCGGTTTGAAACAGCCCAGGAGAAGCTGTTGGAGACTTTGTATGGTACCAAGAAGGTGAGCAGATGCTTTAGGGCAGGGGTGGGGAACCTTTTTTCTGCCAAGGGCCATTTGGATATTTATAACATCATTCGCGGACTGGGGGGCGGGGTTTGCGGGCGGGAGCCAATCGCGTGCACGGGGGGCGGGGTTTGTGGGCAGGAGCCAATCACGCACCGGGGCAGGGTTTGCAGGCGGGAACTAATCACAAGCACCGGGGTGGGGTTTGCGGGCGGGAGCCAGTTGCGTGGAAGGGGGCGGGGTTTGCGGGCGGGAGCTCCTAGATTTATTGAATTTCGAGTCCCGCCTGCGGTTGCCTTGGCAGGGCCAGACCAAATGATTTTGCGGGCCTTATACAGCCCGCGGGCCGGACGTTCCCCACCCCTGCTTTAGGGGAATGAAAGAGACAATTGGGGGTGCCTTCTCCTGGGCAGGGCCAGAAGCAGCCTCCAGTTTGCAGAACAATGGAGATCTTGGTACCCGAAGTCCGTTGGCTTGGTGATCTGAAAGCCAGCCGCTTCCCACCCGACCTGAGTCCTTCTGCATGTTTTGAGGAATCTTCATTGGGTGAGGCTCCACCACTATCTAGTCTCTTCAGAGAGCAAGGATCCTTAACCCACCTGTCCTCTAGGAGCTCCACTGCTCTGCTTTCCTTTGGGTCTCACTCTCTCCCTTTCTCTTTTTCTGGAGTCCTGCACACCTCGCTGGCAAACCTGCATTTCTAACACGGATGACACTTTGGGTTTTGCCCTCGGAGCACTGTTCGTAAAGGCCACTTTTGACCGACACAGCAAGGAGATTGTGAGTATCTTCAGCCAGGTTGGTGGGATCCCACTCCTGGGCTACTTCCCTTCTACAGGTAGCCCCATCACAAATCCTCAGATGAGAAGCTGCCCTGGGTCTATGCTGGCCTCTCTGTTTAAGTATTTGGAAAGCAGCCGGGAAGAGGGAGGCAGCTTTGACATCAGGGAAGGAAGGGGGTAAGACACTCCTTTCCCTCACTCTGAAGTTCTCCAGTAGCTGATTTACTTACTAAGAGGGACTGGGAACATATGCATACAAGCAATACCATGGGATTATCTTTAATTCACCCACAACTCTTCTTTCTGTCTTTCTATTGGTAAAGAATTTGGTCTTCCAACAATTTGGTCTATCAACAATTTGGTCTAGTCAACAAAATGGTGAAATACAGGCTGAATTCTACGGATGTGTAGGAAATGAGGTGGTCACTTTGCATCAGTAGCCAGCAGCTAGGTTCACACAATACGCTTGTTGTTGTTTATTCGTTCAGTCGCTTCCGACTCTTCGTGACTTCATGGACCAGCCCACGCCAGAGCTTACTGTCGGCCGTCGCCACCCCCAGGTCCCCCACGGTCGAGTCCGTCACCTCCAGAATATCATCCATCCATCTTGCCCTTGGTCGGCCCCTCTTCCTTTTGCCTTCCACCTTCCCTAGCATCAGCTTCTTCTCCAGGGTATCCTGTCTTCTCATTATGTGGCCAAAGGACTTCAGTTTTGCCTTTAATATCATTCCCTCAAGTGAGCAGTCTGGCTTTATTTCCTGGAGTATGGACTGGTTTGATCTTCTTGCAGTCCAAGGCACTCTCAGAATTTTCCTCCAACACCACAGTTCAAAAGCATCGATCTTCCTTCGCTCAGCCTTCCTTATGGTCCAGCTCTCGCAGCCATAGGTTACTACAGGGAATACCATTGCTTTAACTATGCGGACCTTTGTTGTCAGTGTGATGTCTCTGCTCTTAACTATTTTATCAAGATTTGCCATTGCTCTCCTCCCAAGTAGTAGACGTCTTCTGATTTCCTGGCTGCAGTCAGCATCTGCAGTAATCTTTGCGCCTAGAAATACAAAGTCTGTCACTGCCTCCACGTTTTCTCCCTCTATTTGCCAGTTATCAATCAAGCTGGTTGCCATAATCTTGGTTTTTTTGAGGTTTAACTGCAACCCAGCTTTTGCACTTTCTTCTTTCACCTTCGTTATAAGGCTCCTCAGCTCATCCTCGCTTTCAGCCATCAGCCCTATGTCCCGCTTCATTTTGTTCTCCCAGACCATGCTTACCTGTAATTCCAGGTGTCATTTGACTACCCACCTTAGCATTCCAGTCTCCTGTAATGAAAATAACATCTCTTTTTGGCGTATTATCCAATATGTGCTTCAGATCCTCATAGAACTGATCTGCTTCTTCGGCATCTGTGGTTGGGGTGTATATTTGGATCACTGTGATGTTAAATGGCTTACCCTGAATTTGAATTGAGATCATTCTATCGTTTTTTGGATTGTATCCAAGCACTGCTTTAGCCACTTTATTATTAATTATGAAGGCTACTCCATTTCTTCTGTGGTCCTCTTGTCCACAGTAGTAGATCTGGTGGTCATCTGATGTGAAGTGGCCCATTCCAGTCCATTTCAGTTCACTGACACCCAAAATGTCTATATTTAATCTTGCCATCTCACCAATAACCACATCCAATTTGCCCTGGCACATAGATCTTACATTCCAGGTTCCTATGGTGTGTTGATCTTTAGAACATCGGATTCGTCATTCACCACCAGCACCGTCGGCCGCTAGCCGTCCTTTCGGCTTTGAGCTAGCTGCGTCATCACATCTGGGGCTAGTTGAACTTATCCTCTGTTCCTCCCCAGTAGCATTTTGACCATCTTCCGACCTGGGAGTCCCATCTTCCGATGGTATACCGACATATCTCTGGTTGTACCGATCCATTTAGTTTTCACGGCAAGAATACTGGGGTGGGTTGCCATTACCTTCCCCAGGGATCGTATTTAGTCTGACCTCTCTGCCATGACCTTCCCATCTTGGGTGTCCCTTCCCGGTTTAGCTCATGGCGTCATTGAGGTGCTCAAGCTCCAGCACCACGACAAGGTAACGATCTCCTTTGCTGGAACACAATACGCTAGAGTAGGATAAAACAGGGTTGGATGGCTTGGAGTTCAAGACCCCATCATAGCTGGCAGCCCATAGTTGATCTCAAAAGATAAGTAGGTACATAGTAGTACATAGATGAGATTAGTACATAGATGGGATTAGTACCCAAATAATATATAGGCTAGGCTGAAAAGTGATAAAAACAATACAGAACAAGGAAAGGCATTAGAAAATCCTTTGTTTACTGCTACAAAGTCAGTATTCCCATGTAATCACAGGAATTGAACCCAAATGGGATCTTTACTTTTATGTTGTTGGAAACTAATCATTGTCTTAACATGTGGTGTGAATGAGGCCATCCCAGCAAGCTGTAATATGGTTTATTTGTTTGGCCCAGCACATTATATGAACATATTTTATGATTAATGGATTTTATTGTAATTTCTTTGTTTGATTGTTGTGAACCGCTCAGAGTCACCGAGAGTCAGGCGGCAAACAAGTTTAATTTATTATTATCATTATCGTTGTTATTATTTTGTTAACCTAGGTTTATTTGATTATGTTTTAATTTACTGGGTTAAGTGAGCCAATCTATATATCTATTAATGGCTTAATATCAATTAATGGCTTAAGTGCAGTACTGTAAGTTTTTGCTCCTTCTGATGCTCAACATTTTTAAAAGTGATGTGGATGCAAGTGTAATAGTGTAGTTAAAAGTACAGATGCTATGCAAGTCGCCAAGCCTATAAAACAGGGCTTTCCAAAGTTTTCCCGCGGCGACACACCAACCGCCGTTGGTGTGTCGCCGTGGGAAAACCTGGAAGTGCCGCCGTTGCGGCAGCACGCAAAAACCCGGAAGTGCTGCTGCCGCTTTCGGGTTTTTGCGCGCCGCCGTTGGTGTGTCGCCGTGGGAAAACCCGGAAGCGCTGATGATGATCAGCGCTTCCGGGTTGTGTGGCAACACACCAGACTGTGTGTGGCGACACACTTTTGTGTCGCCACACACAGTTTGGAAAGCTCTGCTATAAAACATAGATGTTTTGAGAGGATTCAGTGCAGGATTGGCCAAGCCAGTATACTGAACAGTCAACAGAATTTCCCAGGCTTCGCAGGTCTCTGCCCACTATCTGGTTTGATAGGTTTAGTTTTGATTTATTAACTCCTTCATATCCAGACCTCTTGGGGTGTTTTCTTGCCTTTCACTACAGGAACAATAGCCAGTAAATGACAAAAAATACAGTTGGACAACTGTTGGGCAGTGGAATATAGATGCTGTCTTTCACTTGAGATTTTTAAGCTGAGGCTGGAATAGGAAGATACAGGATCAGGGGCTTTGCCAATCCTGCACCGAGCTGTGAATTGGACTAGATGGTCTCTAAGGTTACAACTCATTGATTGAATGAACTCGCTGTTCCCCCTCCATCCTTACCTTCAGGCTGAGAACATGATTGCTGAAATCCGTGCAGCCTTTGAAGAATCACTAAACAATCTGGACTGGATGGATGAGAAGACGAAGCAAGCTGCTAAAGAGAAGGCACGTCTGATATTTATTTGCATCAGAATTTGGATACTAAGAACGCTCTAGTCCTTATCATTGTGAAACAGATGTGGGATATATCTTTTTTTTTTAAGTATTAGTTCTCTGCAGGAGGTTTTGACTTATGGTCATCACTCACAGTTCCCTTACCTGTACTTGCTAAATTAAAACATACATTTGTTTATTTATTTAGCAAATTTATATGGCCGCCCATCTCACTAAATGTGACTCTGGGCAGCATATAACCAACAACAGTTAAAAACAATATAACAACCATTAAAACAATTAAAAATAAATGAAACCCAAGACTGCAGGAGAACAACAGTCACTTGACATCCCACAGGGACCTTGCAGGCTCACCATGGGATCCCCA
Source organism: Charina bottae (assembly GCA_023362775.1). Taxonomy (NCBI): domain Eukaryota; kingdom Metazoa; phylum Chordata; class Lepidosauria; order Squamata; family Charinaidae; genus Charina; species Charina bottae. The sequence continues at coordinate 3,692,917 of JALMGJ010000038.1, read as the reverse complement.
AGGTTGATGGAAAAACCACGTTTTAAGGTAGGGGTCCCCAACCCCTGGTCTGCAGACTGGTACCGGTCCATGGCCTGTTAGGAACCGGGCCACACAGCCCGCCCATCGAGCTCCACCCATGGCCCGCCCATGGCCCGTGTGGCCCACCCATTGAGCCCCACCCATGGCCTGCGTGGCCTGCCCATGGCCCGCGTGGCCCGCCCATTGAGCCCCGCCCATGGCCTGCGTGGCCCGCCCATCGAGCCCCGCCCATGGCCTGCGTGGCCCGCCCATCGAGCCCCGCGCATGGCCCGCGTGGCGAAACCGGTCCCTGGTGCCAAAAAGGTTGGGGACCTCTGTTTTAAGGGCTTTCTGGAAGGCAAGCAGGGATGGGACCAACCTCACCTTGGGGGAAATGATGTTCCAGAGGATGGGGGCCATAGCAGAAAAGGCACACTGTCTGGGTCCCACCAGCTGGAGCTCCTTAGTAGACGGGACCTGCAGCATACCCCTCCTGTTTGACCTGTTGGGACGGGTAGATGTAATCGGGAAGAGATGGTCCCTCAGATAACCCGGCCCCATGCCATCTAGGGCTTTAAAGGTCAAAACCAGCACCTTGAATTGCACCCAGAAGCAAACTGGTGGCCAATGCAGCTCACAGAACAGAGGTGTAACATGCACCATCCTAGGGGCGCACATAACTGTCCATACAGCCACACACTGCACCAGTTGAAGCTTCTGAATGCTCTTCAATGGCAGCCCCATGTAGAGCACATTACAGTCATCCGCTCTGGAGGTGACCAGTAGCCTCGTGGTCCAGGAAAGGGCGCAACTGGTGCACAACACAAAGTTGTGCAAAGGCCCTCCTAGCTATGACTGCCACCTGCTCCTCAAGGAGGAGTAGTGAGTCTAGAACAGGAGTCCCAAAACTCTTCAGCTCATTGACCCCTTCATGAAGTTTCAGATTGTTCATCAACCCCCAAACATTTATTATATGAAAATAATTTAATAAATACTACTTTAATTAATAGTACTACGAAGACCCCCAGCCATTTATCGATCCCTTGGATAGTCCCATCGACCCTTGGGTGTCAATACTGACCACTTTGGGGAACCCTGGTCTAGAAGGACCCCCAGGTTGTGCACTGGGTCTGTCTGGGGTAGTACCACCCCATCCAGTACCAAAGATGGTAAGGTCCCAGATCCAGACAGCCCCGAAACCCAGAGCCACTCAGTCTTGCCAGGGTTCAGCTGAAGCCTGTTGTTCCCCATCCAGACCTCCACAGCCTCCAGGCATCAGGATAAGACATCAGTAGCATTGCTTAGTTCGCCAGGGGCAGAGACGTATAATTGAGTATCATCAGCATACTGATGATACCTCACCCCATGGTGATGAATGATGTCACCCAGCAGCTTCAGGTAGATCAGGGTTTCTCAACCAGGGTTCTGTGGCACCCTAGGGTTCCACGAGAGGTCACTAGGGGTTCCCTGGGAGATCACAATTTATTTAAAAACTTATTTCAAATTCAGGCAACTTCACATTGAAGAGGTAAGTTTCATTCTTTCTTTTTTGTTTAAGAACACAGTTAATGCATCTATACGGGCCTACCCATGAAACAAATATAATAATTGTCTAACTTCTGGCCTATATTTGAGCCTGAATGTGCAGGGATTCCCCGAGGCCTGGAAAATATTTCAAGGGTTCCTCCAGGATCAGAAAGTTGACAAAAGCTGATCTAGATGTTAAATAGGAGTGAAGAGAGTACCAAACCCTGTGGAACCCCACATAGTAGGGGCTGAGGGTGGGACCTCTCACTCCCAAATTTCAAATGGAACATGCAAAATAAATATTTTATATTCACACCATTATTTGTTTTGCATACTTTGTACTAAGGAATTGGAGATTCCTCAAATTCACTGCTGGCTTCTGACAAGCAAAGTCAATGGGGAAGCCAGCAGCAGGTTGCAAATGTTGATCACATGACCGCAGGACACAGGGGACCGTGCGGGATTCGCCTAACAACAGCAACTGGGACTGCCGCAACTGCCGTCATAAGTTGGCATGGTCATGTGACGTCTTGCTTTATGGCCGCATCGCTTAGCAGTGGAGTTGCCGGTCCCATCATTAAGCAAGGATTACCTGTAGAGCCCTCCCTGATTGTTTTTCCTCCCTGCTTCCTTTCAGAGGTGCACTGAAAGTCCACTTCAGAGTCCATAGGAGTTGGGCAGCTAATATATTCAAATAAATAAAATAAAAATAAAATACTGCTTCTCAGTATTCTGTTAACCTACTTCTGAGGTTATCTGTTTACCAGCTGTGAGAACATGGCCTCAGCACATTGTAAGGACTGGTTGCATGCGACTCTACAGCCCGTTTCCTCTTCACCGGGGTTCCTTGCATTCTTGCAAGCTGAGAGTTTCAGGCAGCTCTCTTTTCCCCTTCTATATAGGCTGATTCCATCTATGACATGATTGGCTTCCCCGAGTTCATCCTTGACGACAAGGAGTTGGATGATGTCTACGATGGGGTAAGAACCCAGGACAGCAGCATGAAAGGCATGGAGATTGCTCAGGGTCCGGTGGTCTCGGAGAAAGAACAGAAGCTGCTCCAGTTTTCCCTGGCATGACACTGTGGGTTCAAACATTGTGTTAAACATGGTTTGTTCAGCTTCTTGTTTCATATACTGTGTGAACCCAGGCTTTGTCGTTTGTTAACTGGTTTATGGCTTAATGGTGGGTTTGCACAATATTGGAGACTAGGCTAAAATGGTTTGGGGATAGTTTATGGAACAGCATGTTTTAAGAAGCCAGCTATTGTTTTAGCAAGCTGTGTAGACCAAACCATCTTATGGCCAATTTGTTTGGGCCTAGGATGATATGTGAATGTTTGTGCTTTCTCCTTCAGATCGTAAATGCTAGATTTTCTGCATTCAGGGCACATTACTGAGCAATGGCGCTTTCCCCGTTGTAAGGCTGAAATGTGTTTCTTTCACTCCCTACCTTTTCTTCTTGTGGAATCAACACAGGACTCAAAGCACAAATAATCAAGGCTGACTGCAGTCTTTATTGATACAGTGCGCACCAGAGGGGTCCTCACCAAGATGGTGGGTGCCTCCCCTGCCGACAAAAGAAGTGCACTGATATTTATACATTACAGAAAAGGAAATGATGTAAGCATACATATTAATATGACGATGCAGGCAAACATACATATTCATAAGCAATAGATCTCAAGTTACTTTCTGTCCTACTTATCTACTCTGAAGAAAGCCATTACATTCTTACTGGGAAGAAGGGAGGGAGCAAATTTCTTGAATACAGGGATTTGTGGGTTGCTATAGGAATGTCCTGATAAAAGTTAGCAGAAGCTGCAGACGCTGGTGTGAGATAGCTTCCAAGGTTGTTGCCACATACCTTTATGTTTCAATTTGGTTTAAACGGGACCATTCATTTGAAAACTTACTGTTCTCACCTTCTTCTTCTTTCTAGTATGAGGTCTCTGAAGACTCCTTCTTTCAGAACATGTTGAGTTTCTACAATTTCTCTGCCAGGTTTATGGCAGACCAGCTGAGGAAGCCCCCCAACCGGGACCAGTAAGGACTCTTCTCCCCAACTGCCCCAGTCATGGCATGGGATAGCGATAGGAAGTGAGGATGAATGCCCTAGATCAGGGTTCCTCAACCTCAGCCATTTTAAGATGTGTGGACTTCAACTCCCAGAATACTCCACTGGCTGGAGTATTCTGGGAGTTGAAGTCCACACATCTTAAAATGGCTGAGGTTGAGGAACCCTGCCCTAGATTTCACACAACAAGGGTTGTGTTCAAGACATAGAGCAAAGTGTCACTGAATTTCTTTCAGCACCTGGCTACTCCTGGACAGAGGCTTTTACTCCAGAAATTCCTGGCCTCTACCCAAAGACAATATATACTACTCAAACGTGCTTAAATGTGTTGGGTTAATGAGGAAGTCATAGGCTGTTCCTTGAAAGACGACATTCCCAAAGATGATCTGCCAGAACTTACTTTCTCTGTCTTTTGGACCTCAAGGCATTAGGATCAGAATTGCAAAACGGGGGGCAAAGGAAATCTGCTCTGCTAAGGTCTCAGAGCTAACTCTGGGCGCCTTGAGATGAGGTCACTAAGCAGGTCCTGCTCAAACTTACTAGAAGCCATTGAGATGCTCAACCTGGCACCTCTAAATAAGAATCTTTATTGCATACTTGGATGAAGCCACTTTAAGCAGTTGATTGATTGATTTATTGATTGATTATTTATTTAACTTCTCGACCGCCCAACTCGTATACGACGACTCTGGGCGGATTACAATTATCCTCTGTCCACGTGAGAGTGCTGTTCCCTCTTACACCTGCTCCAGTCCAACCCAGAACTTCTTTTTCCCACCTTTCCCACAGCTTACCAGACACCTTGCTTTGCACTACTGAATTTGGCACTCGGTGGCTGTGGGTTGTTGACATAATGGACATTCCTGCCCTGGGAAATTCTAACTCCCAGCATAATTTCCACGAGGTGCACAACGTGCTTTATTCCTTTTGCTCCTCCTCTTCCAATGCATTCCAAGGAAAATGGAGCGTGTGGGAGGGTTAACACCAGCCCTTGAGAAGGCCCTTGGCACTGAGTCCCATTGTGAGATATTTCTTTTGCTGATGTAGTCCTATTAATGGGCTTACACGGCTGTGGCCACAAGCAGCTACAGCCACCGTTTCCAATTCCTCCCCATGCCTTGAACCTCATAAAAGATGCTGGGTCTGGTGTAGACTGATATCACCTTGAAAATGATACTTCCAGGAGAAAAATAGATTTTAGCTACACAGGAAGGGGAGGGAAATCATCCAAACCTTATAACAGAAATCAGGAATGGGATCTGAATATATGCGAATAAAAATGTGATCTGGCTTTGTTCGGAATGTTTTTCCACTGAGAAAGTTGCAGGGGGGGAGAGTGGTGTCAGCGAACATGATGGGTTGCCTGAACGTTGAAGACGTTCAGATGGACAAAAATTCAACAAGGGCCTCTTTTTCTGGATTGTCTCACATTGAGTTATGGAGGGGAGGCTAATCAGATGATGTAGTGCTTCAAGTGTTGAGCAAACCACCAAGAATACACTTAGAAAGTCACCATACTGTATTGGGGAGGCTAGGTCCAAAACCTTTTTTAGATGCAAATGATGAAGGGGTTTGATGTGTCCCCCCCTCCCCAAGAATGAGGCTTGGAATTTGAAGTAGAACAGGCTAGAACGAGTGGCACCAAGGTGTCCTCTAGTAAGGGCAATGACACACTCAGTTTTGCTAGACATACTGTAGGTCTGCCTAAACAGGGCTGGCTCCACCAAGTTGTTGATGTTTGTGGTGCTTTTCCAGGTGGAGCATGACCCCACAGACAGTCAATGCTTATTATCTGCCTACCAAGAATGGCATCGTCTTTCCTGCGGGGATCCTCCAGGCTCCTTTCTATGCTCACAACCATCCCAAGTGCGTCGGGGTGCAATGGTGATTGGTGGGAAGAAGAGACTTGGGGTACGGTAGTGTACAGGCATGCTCAGTTTGGCCCTTCTGATTAAATGCTCAGGTTGCAGAGAAAGCACAAGGTATGTGGATGGGAAGGCGGGAATCAAATTCAGAACGTTAACATTATTCCGATAGGAAGGTAATGTGTAAGCCTCCATATTTTCCTCTTGTAGAGTAAGATTTCTTCCACATCAGTCTAGCCATTCGGTCTAAAATCATCATCTTTTATTCACTGGATTTTTACAGAGAATCTAAAGATGACTGCAACAGTGCAGAGTTTCAGTCAATTGTGACTCTGCTCTGTCAGTGTTTTTAACTAGACGCTTCCTCCACTTGGTTCTGCTCCAAAAATTGTTTCCTGTTCAGACAGGGCTTGTCAATTTGTCTTTAGTCAGTTAGTTCCCGTTCCTTTGTGGAAAGGGAGAAACTTGAATCACCCGTTTCTTTCCAGTGTTAGTAGTTTTGCACACTGTGAAATAATGCTACTGCATGATTTTAAAAAAAAGTTGATGAGCATACAATAAAGTATGCTAAAAAGGCCCAAAACGTATCTGCTACGATATGTAATAAAGGGGACCTACCTTGTTTTTGATTCTGTGTCTTAATGTGCCCTTCCATCTATCTGCGATATTCAAAGGCTCTCCTACTGCTTCATACCTTTTTATTTCCTTTTTCCCTTGAGGGCCCTCAACTTTGGAGGCATTGGCGTTGTGATGGGGCATGAGCTCACCCATGCTTTCGATGATCAAGGTAACAGCCAGTTGTTTTACCTGGTGCTTGAATGCGCGTGGCTTGCATTTGCCATGCACATTGTTTTCTTTTATATATATATAGAACTTTATTGAAGTTTCAGAAGGCAGATAAAATACGAAATATGGAAAAGATTGAAGAAAAGACTAAAAGAAAAAGGACAAACTAAAAAGTGCAGAACTAGTTAGAAATGCAATACAGAAAGGGTGACTTCCGATTTTCTCCAGCACAGATACAAATACAATACATAATCCATTAATCTCATACTCTAAATCAAACCTTAGTGGACATTATTTCCATAAGCTATAACAACTTAACCATCAAAACCCAAAATCAAAGCTTCATTTTTTTCAGATACAAGCAGAAAGTCCAGAATGAAAAATGGTGATGATTCATTACCTCTGCATCCTGGGCCAGAGCTGGCAGCTAGGACATCATCTTCCCTGCTGCTTAAGCCCAGCTTTCTCACAAGTCCACACATTCTTTTCTTCTAAGTGGGAGACCTTTATTGACGCCTTCCCTCATGGGCCTTTAGATCCATCACAATCCATGGGAAGCTGATGAGAATCTCCATTAATCCTGTGAATTTTCAGCTGCTTCTTTTTCTTGTTATTTTCTCTCCATTCCATAACACTTCACAACACCTCATATTCTGTCCAGATTTTTCATAGGCAGGGCCACTGTGAGAGTTTTGCCACCAGAGGCGGGGCAGATAGGGAAGATGCTCTGTGGGGAATCAGTCATGCCTTAAGCAGTGCAAGAAGCAAGACTTAAACGGTTGTTTCTGGAATCGCTTAGATAGGAGCATTGGACTACCCCAAAGGCCCCCAGCCCTTTCCTCTTGGGACTCTTGGGGCTTTTATTTCATTCCCATTGCATCCTCTTGCACATTTTTGCCTATGCCAGGAGCTTCCGTACTACCATCACCGTCAAGACACCCTCTCTTTCTGCACGGCACAGCATCCCTGTCTGTTTGCCCTCCTGCCTCCCCAGATGGAACCTGTAGTCATTATGTTCCCCCAGGTGATTCGACCAGGAGGTCCAGCGAGCTCTGCCAGTTAATGCTGTTGCTGGTTTTTAATAAGTTATGGTTATTGTTTGTGACCTCCAACATGATGGTTTGGATTGGTAAATTGTTGTTTTAACCTTCTACGCTGCCCGGAGTCACTGCCGTGAGGTGGGCAGCCATATAAATCATTTAAATAAATAAATATAGGTCACTAAACTGCTTTGTGCTGCTGTATCTGCTTGGTGATGATTCATTGCCTCTGCATCCTGGGCCAGAGCTGGCAGCTAGGACATCATCTTCCCTGCTGCTTAAGACTACTTTGGGATAAAGCCCTAACCCTCACCTCTTTATAACCGGGGAGCTCTGAAGTTGCATGTGCCATACATTTCTGGGTGCATTGCAGTGACCATTGATAGAAATAATATGGGACCCCAAAGACAGCTGTGGCTAGCTAGGAGTTTGGAAATTCAAAAGCATCAGCTGTTCAGAAATGTAATTGAGGACAGCCACCAAGGGGGTAATGTCTAAGCAAAACCCTTTCCGTGCCACAGACATTCTGCAGCACAGAAAAGGGGTGGGATACGGCATGGTGGTGGAATCCAGATATCTTTTTAAAATAAAGCAAGTATCTCTGCCATTAGGATTGAGGAGGAAAACGGCTGAATTTTGCAAGCAAGAGCTGGTTGAAAGTTTGGATGGAAACTGATGATGGAATGACATTTCCTTGGGTACGAGCACAGGATCTGACTCTTCTGCACATCCCAGGGCTTGTAGGAACTTAATCAGTTCAGCCAAATAAACAGACCTGAGTACATGTGACCCATTTTCATAATGCATACACTGGGGGTTGTGGCAGTGAAGAAAACATTTGCTGACTATTGCGTGGCATCCTGATTTCTTACTGTAGCCCCCATTGTAACTGAAACTTCTGCTTGTTGACAGTAAGTCAGTGGTACTCCAAGCATAAATCTGGCCATCAGTGGCTCTAAAATACATGATCCTTGGAGAATCACTGTAGCCAGATGACTCAGTACATGACAATGTTACAGTATATTTTGCTGGGCTCCATTGTTGTTTAGAACCAGTGAACATCCCTCTTCCTTCAAAAGTTCTGAATTGTTTTTGGCAGGAGGGAGAACATCTAATTTGCCGTATTAAAGACCATGTACTATACTAGATGGGTTCTCTGGTCCAACAAAACAATTATATTCCTTCCAGGCCGAGAGTATGACAAGGAGGGCAACCTGCGTCCTTGGTGGCGAAACTCATCCCTTGAGGCCTTCAAGAACCGGACTGAGTGCATGGCGGAACAATATAGCAAATATATTGTCAATGGAGAGCATGTCAATGGCAAGCAGACATTGGGGGAGAACATTGCTGACAACGGGGGACTGAAAGCAGCTTACAACGTGAGTAAGCCCTTTGGAAAAGTTGTCCAGCCCACCAGAACACACACCATGGGAAGCAGTCTGGTGGACCTCGAACTGCTTCTTCATCAGAGATCCCAATTGTCTGGAGGGGAGGGGAGGGGAAGGGTTCAGGCCTCGTGAACCTGGGAGCACAACTTCACTGTTGTTTGCTTTGCAGGCTTATAAAGCTTGGCTGAAGAAGAACGGGGAGGAGAAACGCCTGCCCTCCGTGGGTCTTACAAGTCACCAGCTCTTCTTTTTAGGATTTGCACAGGTAACACATTTGAATGTCCTTGCCCAAAGCTCTCCCCACTTGCTATGCACATTCTCCTGACCAGAGTCTTAAACTTGGTGCCCCCCTGTTAACCCTTCCGCCAGAACTAAAGAGCAGAGGGAGGACCATAACTCAGTGGAAAAGGACTCTGGTGCCCGTTACACCTGAAAACTCATTCTGAGCCTGCTATTGCAGGCAAAGTTCTCAGAGGATTGTCCTGCTCCAGTGACTTTTTTGGGATAAGCATGACTAGGGCCCAGTTTGTCCTGAAGTACTTGGGATTGGAATTTTAGAACTAAAGACCCCACCCAGTCCGATGGGTGGCAAGCAAGGGCAACACGGAGGTACATGTGGATGCCAATTGAAATGTAGGTCAACTTGACAAATGAGAGTTAGGGTAACCGCCCAGGGTCCCTCCTTGTGAGGGAGATGGGTGGTAATAGAAATATGAAATAGATAGATGATAGATAGATGATAGATAGATAGATAGATAGATAGATAGATAGATAGATAGATAGAGGATGGATGGATGGATGGATGGATGGATGGATAGATAGATAATGGATGGATGGATGGATGGATGGATGGATGGATGGATGATGGATGGATGGATGGGTGGGTGGATGGATGGATGGATGGATAGATAGATGATGGATGGATGGATGGATGGATGGATGGATGGATGGATAGATAATGGATGGATGGATGGATGGATGGATGGATGGATGGATAGATAATGGATGGATGGATGGATGGATGGATGGATGGATGGATAGCCTAGAGTCCCAGCTGTCGCACATTCCCTCTCCTGCTGCTACTCCTACACATAGACACCACTCACCCCAGAAAACAGTGCACACAGCAGTAGTAACAAGAATCAGTGTCTTGTGGCCAAAACCTGGCTCACCTAAAGCAACCAAATCACTTTGAAGATACAACATAATTTTATTAGCATGCAAACAACACACACTGGGCTCCCAGCAAAGCATTGGCGGCTTGTTGGGCAGCCCTAAGCAAAGGCAGAACCATAGCTTATATACCCTTGGCCCACTGTTTTGCAAAGGCAAGACAAAGAAGAAGGCAGACAGAGTGTAAATTGCAGCATGACATTGGGATGTTGTTGATAAACCCATCCGGGTGACCTTATTATTATTTATCCCTCCCTACTAGGTCAGCATGGCAGATATACTGTCTCTGAGATATAGTCAGGGAATAGAAACAATTTGTTTTACTGGGCCACTGGTTCCTGTCTGTCCTGTTCCTCCTCCAGTCACCATTCAGGGTCAATTCAGCTTGCTGTGAATGTGTTCTTACAAGGGCACTTTAAGCAGTTCACATGTATTGGAGGTGGGGTGGGGTGGATCTCATAGTTTTGGTAGTGACATGTCTATGGGGGTACCTTTTATATCACCACAAGTGTGTTCAAAAATTGAATGCAGTTCAACATCAAATTAATCAGTGCAAGCATTGCCTTCCTCCATCTCCCCACGAGCTATCTGACTCTCATCCTCAAATCATCTATTACAAATTTTGCTCCTGCCTTGGATCCTTCAGAAATGGGGGTCATCTGCTCTTAGGTTTGCGTTCTTCAAGCCAGCTTGACCTGGTGGCTTCCCATGGATATCATTTTCTTGGCAGCAGTGGCTTGCCATTGCCTTCTTTCAAGGCACATTTTGACTTCCCAGTCAAGTCTGCAGCCCTGGTATTTTCTGATAGTCTCCCATCCAAGTACTAACCAGGCCTGACATTGCTTAGCTTGACTCAAATGCAGCCATGTTGCCTCTTGATCAGGGGTTTCGGGGATTTTATTTTAAGTAATAGGTTTGAAAAAAGTTTGAAAACCCCCTTTCTAGTGAAATGTGGGTTGTAGAGGAGCATTTGTATTGATGTTCTCCCCCACCCCTGCTTCCCCTGCGGCTAGATTCAGATGAAATGCAAAAACAGGGCTGGGTAGTTTGTGGTCAGTGTGTTGTAGGAATCCAGTCTTCTTCTTAGGAGAATGATGTCATATTAACCATCATATGGTTACTTTAAGCATTACATGACATGCTACAGTATGTGTTTACATGAAACAGAACAACTGTGTTCTGTTAACTTGACGATGAAGGTTCTCAGTCATCCAGGTGGAACAGTCTGTAGCTTGAATCATGTCAACTGGATTTCTATTTTCTCAGTGGAAACGTTTCGCTCCTTATCCAAGAAGCTTCTTCAGTCTGAGCAAAGTTATTTATATTTAAGGATTCCCTTACTAACTTTGCTCAGACTGAAGAAGGTTCTTGGATAAGGAGCGAAACGTTTCCACTGAGAAAATAGAAATCCAGTTGACATGATTCAAGCTACAGTCTGTTAACTTGAGTTTCCTGTGCTCCCTCTACAGCAGAGCTTTCCAAACTTTTCATGTTGGTGACACACTTTTTATGCAATCATACATGCATCATTTCACGACACACTCTTACAGCAGGGCAGAAGGCAGGCACTAGGACCTGCGCGGAATCACAGCAGATTTGGAGGCAGCAAGGCACAAGGCAGGCACTAGGACCTGTGTGGAATCACAGCAGGTTTGGAGGCAGCAAGGCACAAGGCAGGCACTAGGACCTGTGTGGAATCACAGCAGGTTTGGAGGCAGCAAGGCACAAGGCAGGCACTAGGACCTGCGCGGAATCACAGCAGGTTTGGAGGCAGCAAGGCACAAGGCAGGCACTAGGACCTGGTGGAAGCCAGGAGGCAGCAGCAGCCGCGACACACCCAGACACTGCAGCCGACACACTAACATGTCGCGACACACAGTTTGGAAAGCTCTGCTCTACAACCATCACCAAAATTCCCAATTTTCCACCATAGTGAGCAGAATCAGTTCTGGGTATCAATATTTTGTCCCCCCATGGAAATGATGAAATAGGACGATTAATATGATGACAAGTATTACTGAATTACAAATCTCAGCATCCATCACTTTTGGACATACTGGCAGGGAGCAACACGTGAGAACCCACCCCAGATCTACACTGTGAATCTTAGCTGTTTTATGATCATGCGTGTCCTACCACGTTCAATGCAACATCCTTTGGATGGCAATTTTAGCTTGGTGTGTCTGGGGAAGGGGGAATGCCCTGTTCTAAACCACATAAAATCCTGCCCTTCTGGGTGACAGAAGAAACCAAGCCTAAATGAGTGCAGGTTTTTGAGTGGGGAGGCCTAGATTCATGGAAAATAATAACCATGTTGCCCCTACACACTTCATCAGCTCTGGTAAAGACCTATCAGATGCCTCCATGCAAATATACAAAGCTTGGTTTATTTTAATCTTGCTAAGAATTGGGGGCAGGGTGGCACATGTGTGTTGTTTTGTGTGGTGCAGCCCATCCTTCTTGCAGCTACCCTGGTGAATTATTGCATTAGTGCTGGGCAGTGAAAGGGATTACACGCAGGGGTCCCCAAACTTTTTGGCGCCAGGGACCAGTTTCAAAAAACAATTTTTCTGCGTACCAGGGGGGCGGGGTTTCTGGGATTTCCGCGAACCGGGGGGGCGGGAGCCAATCGTGCGCACCGGGGGGTGGGGGGTGCGGGCAGGAGCCAATCACAAGCACCGGGGGGTGGGGTTTGCGGGCGGGAGCCAATCACGTGGAAGGGGGCGGGGTTTTTAGGTGGGAGCCCCATGGCCCAGTTCCTAACAGGCCCACAGGTTGGGGACCCCTGGATTACAGGACACGTCCTTGTAAAGAAGGTGGAGGTACAAAGTCAAAGGAAAGGGGAGGGAAGCATATGAAGAGAGAAACATTGACATGTAAGAACCAGGCAAAGGAAAGGGAGATTATTAGTGTGTAATAATTTCTCTCTCTGTGTGACAGAGTGAAAAAGAGACACCAAAGGCCTTATGACAAAATAAACCATTATTCAGTAATTAATCACAGCTTTCTGGAAGTTCCTCTAAACAGAAGCAGCATTCTTTTCTAATAAATGTTTAATTGCCCATGATCAACAGATCTTCTGAGTAAGGAAGGAGTCACACCCCTCACTTCAGCCAACAACCACAGAAGCAAGATTCACATAGAGTCTCATTAAGCAGGCTTATTGCCAGCAAGAAGGGTTAGAGCAGGGGTCCCCAACCTGTGGGCCGCGGCCCATTAGTGGGCTGTGGCCTGTTAGGAAGTGGGCCGCACAGCAGGAGGTGAGCGGTGGTGTCAGGAACGAGCCTGTCCCTGCCGCCATGAGTCAGAGGAAGGGCAGCCGGTAGCAGGAAGAAGCTGAGAAGGCGCAAAGACAGAGCCTGAGCCGGAGCAGCTGATTGGTGGGGACCCTGAAGGGGAAACACCTCCACCTATCAGCGTGCGGCAAAGAAGGGTGGAGAGGCGGGCCGAGGAGCACGAGGCCCTATTGGCCCCTGCTTGCAAACCCCGCCCCCGGTCCGCACGATTGGCTCCCGCCTACAAACCCTGCCCCCCGGCCCGTGTGATTGGCTCCCGCCTGCAAACCTTCCAGCCTTATCGACCGATGGGATGAGATCTACCATTCCTGGATTGAACTGTATAATATATATATATATATATTGTTTTTCTTGGTATTTATAGTTTTTATCGATTTTAAATTTTTGCTGTGAACTGCCCAGGGTCCCTCCTTGTGGGGGAGATGGGCGGGATACAAATGTGATAAATAAATAAATAAATAAACCCTGCCCCCCATCCACGTGATTGGCTCCCGCCTGCAAACCCCACCCCCTGGTCTGTGGAAAAATTGTCTTCCATGGAACCAGTCCCTGGTGCCAAAAAGTTTGGGGACCCCTGGGTTAGAGGGCAGTTTTACTTGGAAACAAAGTGGGAAAAAAACAAAACCAGTCCTCATTTATTAGTGAGTATATTAAGGAGGGGTCTCCGTAAGTTGCTGGGATTTCTTTCCCATAGATTCCTGAATCAACGGACTGAGACCTCACTTAAAAGATAAGGCTGAAATGTCATCTGTTCCTCATTGGCCATGTTTTGAAAAACTCCCCTTTTTCCTCCAGATTCCAAGTAAAGGTAGTCCTCGGTTAATGACCACTCGTTCAGTGACTGTTCGAAGTTGCAACAGCGCTGAACAAGTGGTACTTACGACTGGTCCTCGAAGTTCCGGCTGTCACTGTGCCCCCGTAGTCACATGATTGCGATTCAGGTGCTTGGCAACTGGCTCGCACTTATGACAGTTGCAGCATCCTGCAGCCACATGATCACCATTTGCAACCTTCCCTGCCAGCTTCCCACAAGCAAAGTCAATGGGGAAGCCGGCAGGGAAAGTCGCAAGTTACTCTGGTAAGTCCCCCTAGCCTTCCTGCGCCTACTTGCGGCCTCCCCTGGCCTTCCCCAACTCTCGTGCAGCCTGCACCGACCCTCCAGGGCCTCCCCGGCCTCCCCCACCCCCAGCGGCACCCCTGCACTCCTTACCTGGGACTCCCGCCACTTCCTCCTTAATGACCCACAGGTCTTGTGGTTATGACGCAATCAGGTCTGCCGGGATTGTCATCACTAAGCGATGCAGTCACATGACGTTGCGCTTTACGACCGCGTCGCTTAGCGACGGCAATCCCGGTCCCAATTGCCATCATAACCTGAGGACTACCATTTATACCCTTACAGAGAGACAGAATATTGTATATCTTTATCCCCAAGTCAACTTAGATGAAATTATGCTGCTTCTGACCAAATAAACCCTGTGTTGCTACATGCACCTTCAAGCATGCAACTCAACTCATTTGACCTCCTCTGCAAAATAAACGCTAACCCTCTTCCTTCCAATGCAGGTTTGGTGTTCTGTGCGGACCCCGGAGAGCTCACACGAGGGCCTGATGACGGACCCCCACAGCCCCGACAAGTTCCGGGTCATCGGCACTCTCAGCAACTCCCGGGACTTTTTAGAGCACTTTAAATGCCCAATAGGCTCCTTCATGAATCCTGGGAAACACTGTGAGGTATGGTAGGGAAGGAAGGAAGGAAGGAAGGAAGGAAGGAAGGAAGGAAGGAAGGAAGGAAGGAAGGAAGGAAGGAAGGAAGGAAGGAAGGAAGGATTGCATCTCTGGCAGGTCCTGTACATACATCTGTCCAACTGCCCCATGCACAGTCCTGCTCACTTGGAAGCCGTTGGCAACCCTGCCTTGGCATGTTCCGCTGGTGCAAGTTCTTCTCCTTTAGCACCAGGAGAAGGAGAAGCAGAACCTCTGCAAGGCTACCTGCTAAGCAGAACCTACCTGCCAAGGCTACGTTTCTTAGGTCAGGAAGGAACAAATGCACAGCTTCCCTTCTCTTAACTAAGCCCCTCACTTGCTTCCTCTGTGGGCTCTGCAGAGAATCTCCAACTCAGCTTCTTTGGCTTTTCTTCCCATCCCCAGCTTACCCAGGGAGCCCCCCCCCACACACACAATCCTTTGCAGGGCCCTGGTACCATCTTTCTTCTGCTTCTCTAGATCAGCTTTGCAGCTTGCTGTTTCGGGGATGGGTCTAGGAACCACACCAAGGAGTTTGCCTTCACTCATTGAATCACCAAGTTGGAAGGTGACTATCCTGATTCGGTTGGGGAATTCCAGCTACAGCTTCCTAGGTTTATGGAAACCACAGATGCAACAGGGAACCCCCTTGAAACTTGACCCTCTAGCATGCATCCCAGAGAACCCTACCGGATCAGAGCAGAGCCCACCCAATTTAACAGATTTGTTCCCAACAGGCCAGAAGGATACTTCTGAGAAGCTTACAATGAGAACAGGAAGGTGTAACCCACTCCTTAGTTGCTTGCAACATTTGGGGTAATCAGAGGCATTCTGATTTAGGTAATTGCCAGGGTTCAAATCTGTCCTTCATGCATTTGTCCTGTTTTATAAGCCATCTCAATTAGTTGCTGTAAGGATCCCCTGCATGGCTTATGGGTTAGAACAGGATTTTTCAAATTGGGTTCTGCAGAAACTTGAATGGGTGTCTCAGGACTAAGGGAGAGAAAAAAAATCTCCTCCAAAAAAAGCCTTTTTTTTGGAGGAGGACTGTGGAGAGGTTCTTTTTCCCATAGTCCCTAAAGTAAAGTGCAGTGTTTCTCAATCTCAGCCCCTTTGAGATGTGTGGACTTCAACTCCCAGAATTCCCCTGGCCAAGTCCACACATCTCAAAGGGGCCGAGACTGAGAAACACTGGTACAGAGGGAAGAGTGGGGCTGGTCAGCTGACATGGGGGTTGTGGGAATTTTATTTACTTTTTAACTGAACAGATTCTGTGGCTTGAAAAAGTTTGAAAACTCCTGGGTCAAAGTATAACTAAGATTTGGATCGTTCCACGAGAGTATTTATCCCCGGTGCCAGGGTGTAATAGAATAAAGGGACGTTGCCTATATTTTTCCTACCAATCAAGCATCCAAAGAAGAAAGGAGGCTTCGGCAGAGACTATTCTCAGTCCTGCTGGTTTCAGGTCCGGGGCAAAGTCATTCACGTTGCATAGCAAAGGGCGAGATCAGATCGTATACCTGCTGAAGCACAATCCCATCCGATCACTGTGGAAAGACAAACTGCCTTTTTTTGCTAGCATCCCATCTCCCCAAGCTTCCTCCCCCTTTTCCCTTTTCACAAAAAGGAGGTGGCCCCCTCTGTTGCTAGGAGTCCTGCGCAGATGCAGGTCACCCTGTTCAAAGCACACAAAACACACAGCAAAGAGGTCTTCGGAGTCTGGCAGGAGAGAAGAGGAGCGAGAAATGGACTCGCTTCTTCCGAAATGGTTTCATTTAACCCTTTTCCAAGCTCATGATCCATTCCAAATTAGCTTGGCTGAGAAATTCCAAACTTGCTCTCATCTGTTGAGCTTGGTGGAGATTAGTGCCTTGGATTAGTGTGTGTGTGTGTGTGTGTAATGGGGGGGAGGGATGCTGTTGCTGTATTTACTATTAAAAGCACTTTCTGCTTGATGATTTCAAAGGGGACTTCAAATCTGTGTGATGAAATAAAAAAGTGGAAAAATTAACTTGAGAGTGCAACCTCTGTTTCCTGCTTTCAGCCAGTTAAGCAAACAATCAGGAGTGACTCTGGATTGGCAGTGTAGTAACAGGAGATCCAATTGTAAATTTATTCCTGGCAGACTTGTGGCAAATTGTCATTCAGACCTGCTGACGCTCCTGTACTGTATCTGAACAATATAATTTTAGACTGCAACCAAGGCTCATGTTACAGGATTCTTTCCCTTAAAAAAAAAGGAACAGAACAAAACTTGAAATATAGGAAGTAATAAATCAAGGAAAACAGTTCTACTTTAGGATTCTTCTGATACATAAGTGTTCTGTGAGCAGATATTTTTTTTCCCCTGTGGGAAACTCCAGAAAGGGAATTAATCATCACAATAATAAAAAGCAGGTATTTCCTTAAGTGGCCCTGAGCAAATCATTATCTGTTCTCAAAGTAATTCTGTCACTAGACTTAGCCTAGTGATAAAGGCCATGCTTGGTGTGCAAAAAGTTTAAATTCTGGCCATTCGAGTTATGAACCTTTGAATGAGACCACCTCATTTCAGTCCTGTTGAGGATGCTGTCATAAATGCCACCACACCCTCCTGTTCCTTTCAAAGCTTATTTCAGTCCAAACTCTACACCAGGGCTTTCCAAACTATGTGTTGTGACACACTAGTGTGTCGCCTGGGGGCCCCAGGTGTGTCGCGCAACAACCCGGAAGCGCTGATGGCGCGCCGCTGCCGATGGCGCGCCGCTGCACGTGGCAGTGCATGCGGCGGCGGCGGGCCATCGGCGGTTCCGGGTTGTCACGCGACATACCAGGCCGCCGCCGCCATGGCGCACAAAAACCCAAAAGTGCGGCAGCGGCGGCAACCTGGAAGCACCGCCGCCACTTCCAGGTTTTTGCGCGCTGCGGCGGCGCTTCCGGGGTTTTGCATGCCGGCCGTTGGTGTGTTGCCAACGTGCCAACTGTGGGTCAACACAGGAGAAATAACACCACAGGACCAGAGTCAGCAGTTTATCTTCATCTAAAAGAAAAAGGACACTCATTTGAGGACATTAATGTTCACATTTTAGACAGAGAAGATAGGTGGTTTGAGAGAGGGGTCAAGGAATCCATTTATGCCAACTTGGAAAATCCTTCCTTGAATAGAGGTGGGGGCCTCAGGCACAAACTCTCCCCCATCTTCCTCCCCGTGTTGTCTTCTGTGCCTAGGAAGATTAAGACCATTTCAGAAGCTCAACAGCAGCATGGTGATTTTAACGACCCTCCATTAGATGATAAAAGGACTTAAAAATTACATCTCAATATAACCATGACCTAGCCCCAGGTGTAAGGTCACACAGCTACCTAGGAACATATTTAGGATTCCCTTACCAACTTTGCTCAGACTGAAGAAGTTCCTTGGATAAGGAGCGAAACGTTTCCACTAAGAAAATAGAAATCCAGTTGACATGATTCAAGCTACAGACAATTCCACCTGGATGACTGAGAACCTTCATAGACACTCTGCTGTAGTAGTTTGCTATTTACTTCTCCTGGGTTTGTTAGAATTTTTTTATTTCCTTACCAGGTTCGCTTCTGAGCCGGGAACAAAGAAACAGGCAGTTGCATGAAATTAAGTTATTTATTCTTCACACAAGAGCAAAAGCAATGACAGCAAGCTGTTAGGTGGGTGATCATGCAGGACCCCCTTCTTACAGCACATTATATAGATTCCATTCAACTCCTCCTTTAGAAATACCTCCCCTTACTCAGTTACCCATACTCCACCTTAGCATCATTCCATATAAGGAACTTCCTTCCATCCTTGCTAGGGCCCCTTGACCATTATTAAACAACACCTTTCCTCTGGAGAAACTATCTTTGGAATGTACATCTTATCTTGTTTCTATGGGCACAGCTATCTATCAAGGCCTGTAGGTCTGTGAGAAAGGAAGAGTAAGAAAGTCAACAAAACTCTTCAAGGAAATAAAACATGGTTTCAGAGCCATAATAAAAGTGCAAATGTTTCTGATATGTTACTACTAATTATAAAATACACGAATGTGAAATATATTTGCAGTTAAATACTGTATATGTAAAATCTTCTATCAGGTTGTTGTTGGTTTTTTTTACATCCTAGTCTAGCCTCAGCGGGTAAGACGCCAGGATTGTCGATCGGAAGATTGCAAGTTCGGAGGTTCGAATCTCTAGCCCTGCGTGACGGAGTGAGCTCCCGCACTCACCCCAGCTCTTGCCAACCTAGCAATTCGAAAGCATGCAAATGCAAGTAGATGAATAGGTACCACTTCGGTGGGAAGGTAACAGCGTTCCATGCGCATCATGCCGGCCACATGACCGCGGAAGCATCTTCGGACAACGCTGGCTCTTCGGCTAAGAAACGGAGATGAGCACCGGCCCCTAGAGTCGGACACGACTGCACAAATGTGCAGGGGGAACCTTTACCTTTACCTATCCTACAATCCTAGAATTTTGTGGTGGTCTCCCATCCAAGTATTAGTCCACTCTGTCCAATCCTGCTTAGCTTTTTTCAAGACCAACCAAGCCCAGTTAGGTGCTGCCACTGAGTTGGGCTGCAAGTTTATAAGCTCTGGTCAACACAGTCAAGAATCGGCGATTACAGGAGTTACAAACTGATCTAAGTACGTTGTGCAAACAACTAATATGAGATTAGCGTGTAAATTCTAATCTGATTTTTTCTGTTTTAAACAGAAGAACCTATCTTCTCTGCTGAGGTATTTTTTCCCAGGTAAATGTGCTTGAGGCTGCCCCCTGACTTAATTATCATCATCCCTTGTAGAAAATAAAACGATGCAATACTCATGTTATATGACTTATTGGCTGTATTTGCACAACATGTTTAATAGGGTTACTGAATTAACTTATTTTCTGGGGTCACCAAATATTCTAAATCAAACCAATCAGATGGAATGAGTTTACACAACACAACAAGCCCCCCCCCCAAATAAAACAAGATTAGCACCAACCAAACCCATCCTGCCAGGAGCATCCAGTTGCTAGGCCTCTTTAATTTAGCATGTTAAGAATGTTGAGAACCCTGCTACACTTTTGTTTACCCGTTTTACTAGCTGTCTTTCCATACAATAACACTAGAGCCTTGAGGGGGAGGTGGGTGGTCATAGAAATTTAATAAATAAATAAGTAAATAATATCAAGCAGTGTCTGTTTCAGCCGTCACTGATATAAAAAAACACACGAGCTCAATCAAGTTAGACTTATTGGTACTGTCGTCTTCTTCTTGGCGATCACTCATAGCCGAGTAAGATTGTCTTCCAGGGGTAAAATCTTAACAGTGGATTCACATGGTAAGCTTTGTGAGATTTTATGTGATTGTGTGTATGTGTACATGCTTAGCATGTTGTGTGAACAGTCTCTAGGTTACTCTTAACTGTTCAGTGTATTGTGCACACTCAGAAACTAGGTTAATTCAAGAACCAAGCAGACCACGTTGGGTACATACAGTACAGCTCCATTCATTTATTTGTTGGACTGTTTTCCTGCCTTTCATTCAAGAGCCCAAGACAGCTGAAGCGGCAGCTCTAAAACAAAAGGAACTTAAGAAAAAAAATCACAGAACACAACAGCCCACTTAGCCAACATTGAACGCGCTTCCAAGCTGAGCAACAGCCCACGTGGCTCCTTCAATAGCCGGACATTAAGAAAGCCCGCCCATAGGCCCGATGGGATTCGTAGTTTTTAAGGAAGGTAAATGCTTCTGGCCGCATCACGAGATTGAGGGTAAATTCTCGCGAGAACTGGAAAGTTCCCGTCGCACTCACCTCTTGGGAAGAAGGCATGCCGGGAGTTGTGGTTTTAAAAACAAGAAGGCATAGAGAAGCGAAGCTGGCATAACGGGTCTAGGAACTTTGTTTCCCATACGCCCTTCCGGCGACCGTGGTCGATAGCTTCGGTTCGGTTCGGAAGGGAAAGAGGAAGCAAGTCCGGATCGGGAGCAGCTTTGCTTCGAGAGATGAATGGCCATTAGTCCCCCTTCTCCAGGTAAACTTGAGCCTTGTAACAGCCTAGTTCGTAGGCTTCCCGCCTCTGAAAGGCTTTAAAACAAAGGTGCTTCTGAGCACGTGCAGAGTGTACTGACGGATTGGAGGCTTCTTCAGGGGGACGCAGGGATGGGGGAAAGACCTCTCTTTCCCCAAGCTTTTAATTGCTCCTTGTTTTTAAATATATTGATTTCACTAGCGTTATTGTATTTATTTTTTCCTTACTGCTTTGTTGTTCTGAGTTGCCTTGTGTGCTTCTGTCAGCAGAAAGGGGGTATAAATTTAATAGTAAATGCATATTGCAGGAAATTAAGGAGTTTTTCTAACAATTGCACCCCAGCTGGGGTCTTTGGCCAGAGACCCAGATTTCAGAATAGAGGGGGAGCTTTAGGGAACACATTTGCTGGCTGTCGCACCCAATAAAGTACCTAGGTGCAAATAAGCCACTCAGATCGCTTTTATTAAGGCTATCCGGATTAACAAAACTCTTATTTTCAGTGCATCTTCCTGTTACAGACAGAGAGAGATGTATAGACAATGTGCGTTGGGAGGGACCGGAGGAAGGACACCAAAGAAAGGAACCTAAATGTCATACCCTCTTGAATAAAAACATTATATCATCGCAGAACTCTGAGATTGAAAAATATTTTGCAGGGACAGCCAAAGAATGTGTAGGAAGGCAAAATAATAATCTCTGAATTCAGAGAGGGAACCTTTTCAAACCCGGATGTCAGCTGGGATGAGTTACAAGTCAAGTGCTAGGAAGGAGACGTAATAAAAGCTTGTAGAATATGGGGAGTCCGTCAAAAAGAGAAGGGGCTATTATCCAGAAGTACCTTCCAAATGCATTGTACAAATACGTATAATATTTTTAGTCCCTCAGTCCCCAGTTTTGCTTGTTAAATGGAAACTACAGGTAGTCCTCACTTAACCATTCATTTAGTGACGGTTCGGACTTACGACCGTGCTGAAAAAACTGACTTATAACCAATCCTTACACTTATGACTGTCGCAGCACCCCTGCAGTCACGTGATCACACTTGGGCGCTTGCCAAACGGTTTCCATTTATGACTGTTGCAGAATCCTGTGGTCACGTGATCACCATTTTTGACCTTCCTGGCTGGCAAGTCTGTTTTTGGCAACCTCAGGAACTTGGGTAAAACAGTGTAAGCCAGGGGCCTTACAGTATGAAGAGTGTGCGTGCGGCTGCATTCCTACATTGTGCATTGTGCAATAATGTGGAATGCTTGGTTTTGGCTCAGTCCGTGGTATAAACTTCAGCCACTGGGATTTCATAACTATGGTTAAACAACCACAGCTTAGCAAACCTGAATCCAGCTTATGGATGCAAGCAAAATCAATGGAGAACCTCGTGATTCGCTTAACGACCGCTGCACAAAAGGTGGTAAAATCCAATCAGATTCGTTGAATGACCGCTTTGCTTAGCAACCAAAATTCTGGTCCCAATTGTGGTCATTAAGTGAGGACTACCTGTAGATGGAAAAGGTAGGTTACTCTTAAAGGAGCAGAAGCTGCTGTTGCTGTTCTTCTTCATTGCAGATATATCCCTTTTTTTCCTGAGAGTTCAAAGCAGCATAAACAGAAGTCCCTTCATTTTATCCCTACAACAGCAACCTTTGAGTAGGTTGCACTGAAAGATAATGACCAGTCTAAAGTCATCTACTGAGCTCCAGGGTCCAGCGGAGACTTGAGCCGATGTCTTCCAAGCCTAATACCTGAACTGGCTGTCCGGTTTTATGAATAGAGACTCAGCCTGACGTCTTGTCCCAGAAGCAACGCCTGTGCTCCACGTTGTCCTCCTCCTCACATTACTCTCTGAGCCCCTGGATTGGCCATGTGATGCCTGACTGAACCGAGAGGGGAGGATAGAACTTGGCCCTAGATATTGCCGTTCCTGGTTCCTTTATTCTGGGCCAGGAATTCCTCCGTCCAGACATTCTGAATTGATTTAGTTTCAAATCTCATGTATCCCATGGTTATGATTCAGGATTTTAATATAAGAGTATCAAGAGGTCCAGCACTGATGAGCTGCTTCAAAAAGTGGCCTTGAGACTTCCTGCTCCTCAGTGGAACACTTGGTTCATGAACCAAACACAGAATGGTGATGTAGCGGGGTTTATCTGAATTAATATTCCGAGTTGTTTTTAAAACTTGATAATATTCGGTTTTTTGTTTCAGCAGAGTAGCCTTTTTATGCCTTTCCTAAAGGTCTTTAATCTGAAGAAGACCCACCAAGCAAAGCACACTCAAGGCAACAGATTGAGCTTTATGGGAAAAGCTATCTGGACCCGCCTCGCTGCTTGCTAAGGCTTGGTCTGCTAATGTCTTGGCCCTCCATATTGCGTTCTTGTTTTGTTCTTGCAAGACAGCAAGATCTTTATCCTGAAAGGTTATATCTTTCAGCATAAGTACCTCTTGTGCTGTAACGGTTCCTTTCCTGACATTGGTCTTCAAGGACCCTAATGGCCTGTGAAGTGTCTTGCCGCTCCTGGATGGTAGCTGGGTTCCTGTTTCAAGAGAAGAGAAGAAAAAAGTTCCTGTTTTTTTACTTTTCTTCCAGCCGCAGCTTCGATGGATGCTTTGCCCTTTACGTTAGGGGAACTGCTCTGTCTGGGGTCAAGCCTGGCCTTCTCTGGCCTCTTTTATTACCTGCACAGGAAGAAGGCCAAGGTCGTGACCAAAATCCAGGTGTGACATTGACTGATTGATTGATTGATTGATTGATTGATTTAAAGCAGTGTTTTTCAGACTTGGCAACTTTCAGGAGTGTGGACTTCAACTCCCAGAATTCCCCAGCCCGCATGCTGGGAGTTGGTCCACACACCTTAAAGTTGCCAAGTTTGAAAAACACCGATTTAAAGAGTTTATAATGTGCTTATTGGTTTATTTAAAGAATTGCTCCCAAGCATTGCGACTCCAGGCAGCGTACAATAAACCAAAGCGCCCAAAACAACGTAAATAATTGCAGTTAAAATCCAACCAGGCATTGTACAATTGCCTCTCCCTTGCTTTTGAGAAAGCAGTTTGGAGTGATATTTAGACTTCATATTTCACAGCATGTTAATTATTGTCCTGATAAAAGGTACAATAGCTTGTAACACCAGCATTATCTTGCATCCATAAGCTGGATTCAGGTTTGCTAAGCTGTGGTTGTTTAACCATAGTTATGAAATCCCAGTGGCTGAAGTTTATACCACGGACTGAGCCAAAACCAAGCATTCCACATTATTGCACAATGTAGGAATGCAGCCGCACGCACACTCTTCATACTGTAAGGCCCCTGGCTTACACTGTTTTACCCAAGTTCCTGAGGTTGCCAAAAACAGACTTGAGTCGAGGCTTGGAGATTAAAATAACAGCGTTTATTTGGCCAAGCAAAGCTGGGTGGAATATCTGCAGACATCGTGGCAGTGAAATGTCTGGGAAGATATCCACACTCACACATTGCAACTTCAACACTTATATAGGTTTCCCAAGTTCAATAAGAAAGGATAGTGAACCTTCTCCTAGAGACAGTGCAAGGTTTCTGAATCTGCATTGGTAGCAGGCTCACTGACTCCTGGTATTCTAAACAAACCTTGTTCCACGTTATCTAAACGAACTCTCTCCTAAAGACAGCAGCAAGGTCTTTGCGTCTCCTTTTACCTAATTCCCTTTTGCAAGCAGTTTCCAAAAGCAGAATGGCGTTGGTTAAGCTAACCCTTACAATACTATGTGTACAGATGGGAGAGAGGTTACCAGTTGAGCTTGACTGCTCTTAATTCAGGACAGACAGAACGAAACAGCTTCATGCAATGTGCAATTCTTGATCATTACTCCAGGACTGGGGCAGTTGCTCAACGCTAAACAAGATGGGTGCTTCATCTGATATACAGGTAGTCCTCTCTTAATGACCATTCATTTAGTGACATTTCGGACTTACAGTGGTGCTGAAAAAACCGACTTGCTACCGGTCCTCACACTTATGACCATCACGGCGTCCCCACGGTCACTTGATCACAATTTGGGCACTTGTCAACCAATTTGCATTTATGACCATCACAGCATCCTGTGGTCATGTGATTGCCATTTTCAACCTTCCCGGCCAGCTTCTGGCAAGCAAAATCAATGGGGAACCATGTGATTTGCTTAACGGCCGCCGCAAAAGAGGTCATAAAATTGGGTTGGATTCGCTTAATGACCACTTCGCTTAGCAACCGAAATTCTGGTCCCAATTGTGGTCATTAAGTGAGGAGTACCTGTACAATAACTGTTTAAGGTCTTATGAGACAGTGAATTGGAAGTTTCCTTGGTAAACGTGTGAGTAAGCAAATATTTGAGATTCCAAGTCACCTTCACTCTGTGCAAATTCTGGTATTGCCTCTTCTATTTACATTTTTTTTCCACATTCTTGTGTAGGGGGCTCCAAAGCTCCAAGTCAGTGCAAGTCTTCCCAGCATCCTGTCCGCCACAGGTAGTAACTGCCTCCCCTACGTTGTCATTGAAGGTAAGAATTTCAGCAAGAAGTTTTGAACATGGAAACCAGCACACCAACTCCTCGGTCCCTTCCCTTGGCATGTATCATAGTGAATTCAGCACCGGTTATCCTTGCCAAATGTCCATCAAGGATTCAACAAGTATCTGCAATGAGAAAGTATTGTCAGTTTTTAAATAGCTCGGTGGTCTGTTGTGAGCCAGAACTGCCTTCTTGGTGACCAGCAGGCAAACTTGTAACTGAAAAGAGAATTGGGTCATAGGCTTTGCATACATCTGCCCTGAAGCTGGGGAGATCAGCAGACACTTTTTTCTTTTCTTCGCTGTCTCTGTTTCATTTTTGGCTTCAGAGCTCTTAGAAGTTGAACTGTAAGGCATATGCAGATGGCTTGTCAAGGTCTTCAGAAGGAAACCACCACTTCTATAGAACTTGGCGGAGAGCACTTTTTTCTTCCTTTGCCCCCCCCCCCAGTAAAACTCTCATCTAAATCTGAAATGAATTGACCCAGTTGAGTTTGAATGGCAGTGTATTCCCCAAAATGTGAAAATGTTACCCTTCCCTACTGATCTTTGGACACACACAATTCGGTGTACAGATGCAGTTTGGCATGTGTTGCTCTGACTTCATAAATCTGCCTTTTCTTTGGAAAGGTTCCAAATGTGGAATGCTAAGTTCTCGATCACACGAAATTGGACTTTTCTCCATGTCAGTGTGTAGAGGGAGTGAGCATGTATATTCAGTCCACAGTTTGAAATCAGGTATAGCACAGCTTTTTAACAAAGAAAAAAAAAAGCTATAGAATTAAAATTAATATAAAATTAAGCTTATATGGTAAATCCAGAGTTCTTAATAGTACAGTAAAGCCCAATTTTTGGTATATTTTTTATTTGCTTGCTTGTTTGATTAGAGCATAGCTTTCCAAACTCTGTGTCGCGACACTTTAGTGTGTCGCAACACAACCCGGAAGTGGCGGCAGTGGTGTGTATGGCGGCAGCGACGACGGCAGCAGCGCGCCATCAGCGCTTCCACGTTTTAGTGGAGGCCGCCGCCGCCGTGCACACCCCTGCCGCCGTGCGCGCCGCCGCTGCTGCCGTTGGTGTGTCGCCAACGGCGGCAGTTTGGAAAGCACTGGATTAGAGCAAGGTTCCGTGGATCCCTAGGGTTCCGTGAGAGGTCACTAGGGGTTCCCTGGGAGATCACGATTTATTTTAAAAAATAAATTTATTTTAAAAAATATTTCAAATTCGGGCAACTTCACATTAAAGAGGTAAGTTTCATTCTTTATTTTTAGTTTAAGAACACTCTTCATGCATATATACAAGCCCACACATGAAACAAATGTAATGAGTTTGTAACTTCCGGCCTATCTTTGAGCCTGAATGTGCAGGGGTTCCCCGAAGCCTGAAGAACATTTCAAGGGTTCCTCCAGGGCCAAAAGGTTGAGAAAAGCTGGATTAAAGTTATATGCCACTCCAGTCTTAACTGATTCTGAGCGATATACATACCCAATACAGTCATCAGGTTAAAACAATGCACAGACATACATAAGCAAAATACTCCAGGCACCATTAAACAATTAAACCCATATAAGCACTTCCTTTGCAGGAGAGATCAGAATCAAACACATCCAGTCCCCAAAGGTTTGCTGAAAAAGCCAGGTCTTAATCCCTTTCCAAAAACTGAAGCTTTGGGGCTGATCTGATCTTTGGGGAAAGGCTATTTCAGAAAAAGGGGCAGTGACTGGGAATTTAACGGTGCTTTTCTGCCTTTAAACCTTATTTCTCTTCCCAACCTCAAATTAACAACCTTTTCAACATTCAACCCTAACTGTAGAACCTGCTCAAAACGTGTCAGCCAGCGTCCCTTCCATAATATTCCACTTCCTGCAGTTTCTGAAAGGCGGAAAGGGTCAGGGATAGCCGTTCTGCTTTCCCACCTGTCCTCAAGTAGTCCCCCCTCTTTCTAGAATTATGCAAACATTTGGGGCTCAAGATGGGTGGATCTGAGCTCACTGGAAGGGTTCTGGGGCCATTTCAACCTAATCAGGGGTTTTCTGACTTGCTGATTGAAACTTCTTTTTGCACGCCTGTTTCTCTTTCAGGAGTGGTCCAGCCTGTCGAATCAGCTCTGACCAGCCCATACCACAAGGAGCTGCAGGGAGTGATTGAGAGACTGATCCTGAAGGAGCATCGGTTGATCTGGAACAGCCTGGCCCGAAGCTGGTAAGCGAGAGGTCTTGGAGAAGGAATGGGGGCCGGGGAAGTAGGCAGTATCCTTGGTTGCTCACATTTATTTGCCCAGTGTAGACAAGACGTTGGGTTCTTTTAATGCCGAGAAGACACATGCCTAGCATTTGCTGGGCAGGTTTCATCTGTTGCCTGCGATAATTCTAACAGGGTTAAGTAAGGTAAGGTTTCCCCTTCCAGTCATATCCGGCTGTAGGGGGCGGCGCTCATCTCCGATTCTCGGTCGAGGGAGCCAGCGTTGTCCATAGACGCTTCCGTGGTCATGTGGCTGGCATGACTGAACTCCAAGGCTCACGGAACGCTGTTACCTTCCCACTGGAGTGGTACCTCTTTATCGACTTGCATTTTTACGTGCTTTCGGACTGCTAGGTTGGCAGGAGCTGGGCGAGAATGGGAGCTCACCCCGTTACGCGGGGCTTCCGGGTCTCAAACTGCCGACCTGCCATCCTTTCGTTCGACAGTCGGTAGTCTTAACCGTTACGCCACCGTGCCGTTAATGTTTCCTATTTCATGTCATCCCGAAGTCAAGGTCAGTGTGGGAACCTGCAGGTCTAGGAGCACAGGCAGCCATCGACCTGATTTCAAAGATCAACATAAACTTCAGTGGGTGGGTGGGATACATTTGAACAGTGTTTCTCAACCTCAGCAACTTGAAGATGTGTGGACTTCAACTCCCAGAATTCCCCAGCCAGCCATGCTGGCTGGGGAATTCTGGGAGTTGAAGTCCACACATCTTCAAGTTGCTGAGGTTGAGAAACACTGCATTAGAAAGACTGAAAGGAAGAGGAAGAGCAGGAAGAAGGACGGGACGGCTCCACTTGCTCTTCAGCCTGCAGGAGATGATCAGTAATACTCCAAAACACAACAGTTTGCCCTCTGTCAAGGAATAAGCGGCATGAGAAAGTGGGGCATTGGTCTACTGTGCACAATGCATCCCCCCGGCTGGTTTTCAGCCTCGCGCTCCTGTTGCATCTGTCTGGACTTCTGATCAGCAGGCCCTCCCTGGGCCTTGGCGGTGGCCTCCCCTCCGATTGCTTTACTCTCACCGCAGGACCGACAGTGAGCGGGTGGTGCTGGAGCAGGTGCACACCGTCCCCTTTGTCCTGACCTCCCCCACCGACAAAACCGCAGGGTGGGTGAGTGTGGAATCGCCCCTCCAGGCGGTGGACCTGCCCCTGGAGACTGTCTACGAACGCTTCCAGCAGACCTCCCATGGCTTCAAGGACCTCCTCAGCCACTACCTGAGCGGGGAGAAGCCCAAGGGCTTCCTTGAGACAGAAGATATGCTTTTGGTCGGCAGCAGCCTGACCGGCATTGGCGAGCTGGCCCTGCGCCCGGATGGCGCCCTCTGGCTGCAGCCCCCTTCGGATGGCGCGGGCTATTTCCTGTGTCTGGAGGATTGGAAGACCCTGCTGGCCGGCATGCAGTCGATCAGCAGCTTCTGGAAGTGGGCCGCCTTGCTGTGCGGCCTTGCGGCTTCGGCGGTCGTCCTGCGTGCCCTCTGCCGGGCCCACCGGAATCGCCGGCTGAGTCGGGAGCAGGAGGCCCAGCGACGGGAGTTCGAAGACTTTTTGCGTCACCAAAACGACGAGGAGGAGCTGCCCCCGAACGCCTGCGTCGTCTGCTTGACCAGCCCACGCGAGTGCGTCTTGCTGCCCTGCGGCCACATCTGCCTGTGCTTCTGCTGTTTCCAGGCCTTGCCCAACCCCTCCTGCCCCATCTGCCGGAGCCCCATAGACCGTGTGGTTCCGCTCTATCAGGCTTAGTGAAGTGGCCTCGTATGCTTTCAGACACCCCCAAGGCACCACTAGTG
Organism: Charina bottae; assembly: GCA_023362775.1. Taxonomy (NCBI): domain Eukaryota; kingdom Metazoa; phylum Chordata; class Lepidosauria; order Squamata; family Charinaidae; genus Charina; species Charina bottae. Next base: position 3,663,451 of record JALMGJ010000038.1, on the reverse strand, counting down.
CAAGAAACAAGGGCCCCGTTCACTGGTTGTACTAGAAACAAGCATCCCAATTGTGGGTGCAGGGACGTCCAATCTCCGTAGGTGTGTGATCTCAGAGGAGCCTCTTGCTCCTCCCTCTGCACGGCCGCCAGATTCTCACTCTTGGGAAGCATGTCCAGAGTTGCTATCTCAGTGAAGGCTGCCTGGACCATCTTCCCAGCTTTGCTATGCTGGAAGAGATACGGAGGAGTCTTCCTGGTGCTCTCCGGCTGTGCTGGGACCACAACTCCCAGGATTCCCAGGCAAGCCAGGGGATTCTGGGAATCACAATCCAAACACATCTGGAGAGATTCACAAGGCTGAATTAATCTATTGTACAGGGAGCCACTAAGATCCCAAGCCTGCCTTGCTGGTATGCGAACTTAAAGCAATAATCACTGTGAGAGTAGGAGGGTCCTACTGAAATGGCAGCAGGGGGGGGATTTTTTTTATTGGCACTCGGGCAGCGCTAATCTACAAACCAGCCTGGGTGGCCCTTGCCTCAGGATTTGGGCTCTTGAATGCCAGGGCACAGGAAGACAGGACATAAATACCAGCCCAGTTTTGGGTTCCCATCGGAAACGTTGGCTGTGTTGAGTTTCATCACAGCACCTTTCAGCCATTGTCCAGTTCCGCAGCCTTTCTAGTCCCCTGCTTGTCTTAAAGGCTGGGGGGGGGGGGCTGAAGCTACAGGTTCTGTGCCAACTATAGAGTCCCCTATTCGGGGAGATGGGCAGGGGTAAATTAAATAAATAAATAAACTATAAGCCTAGACTTAGTATAAAGCTAAGTATAAAGCTTAGTACAAAGCTGGCTGTGTAGTGCTACCTACCAACTTAGCGACTAAAGTTTTAATTGGCATGCAGGTGGGCCTTTGCACGGGCCGAGCTGGGGTTGGTTCAAGCAAACATCTTGGTGCCACAGACATTTCTAGCTGATACAGGCTAAATACAGTCTGGAGGACTAAACCCCCGACTTTGCCGAGAACAGCTCCTTTCAAGTTGGACCAGTACCGAATGGCAGATGGTGTCTAATCATACAAGATTGTGATTGGTGTTAATTGCTAGTTCTGTGCACCTTCTGGGATTGCTGGGATCTTACCTCTTTACATGCAAGTGTTGGAGGTGGGGGCTGGTCCAACGGGGGGGGGGGTGACTGCCAGTGAGGCTGTTTAGCATATTCGGCTAAACAAGAAGGCTGCCTGTCGAGCCTGCTTCCCAACCCCTAATTTTTGTCATCAAGTTGTGGATGAGCCGCCGAAACCGTCATTTGGGCTTAGCCGGCTTTGGCCAGCCGAACGGACTGGACTGTTTCGCTTTGCGCTCTCTTCTGCGACTGAGCAGAGCGTCGGATGGCATTCAGCGGACCCGCACACCGGAAATGTGAAATCAAGATTTATTGATAAATTGGCAAACCCGTCAAGGCTCGGCTTGTCTCTTTAATCTAAATACCAATAGAATGGAGGCTTGATAGGGAAGGAAAGATGGAGAGGAGATTCTGAGGAGCTGCTGCTTATTTTTGGAACATTAGAAATAAGCCACGAAAGAGGCAAGGTTGGTTTTCCCCAACGGTGTCCAGGGATGTTTGCGTCGGTCAGAATGGTCTCCTACTCTGTTAAAAGTTCAAGGTTCAAAGGAGGTGTGAAATCACTACGGAGAGGCAAAGGGTAAGGTGAAGTAGCTGTTACGGGAACACTGGTGGGTCCTGATTTTAGCCAGTTCAGTGTAGTGGTTAAGGTATCAGGCTAGAAACTGGGAGACTATGAGTTCGAGTCCTGCCTTAGGCACAAAGCCAGCTGGGTGACCTTGGGCCAGTCACTTTCTCTCAGCCCTAGGAAGAAGGCAAGGGCAAGCCAGGAGACTGAGAGTTCTAGTCCCGCCTTAGACATGAAAGCCGGCTGGGTGACCTGGGGCCAGTCACTTTCTCTCAGCCCTAGGAAGAAGGCAAGGGCAAGCCAGGAGACTGAGAGTTCTAGTCCCGCCTTAGACATGAAAGCCGGCTGGGTGACCTGGGGCCAGTCACTTTCTCTCAGCCCTAGGAAGAAGGCAAGGGCAAGCCAGGAGACTGAGAGTTCTAGTCCTGCCTTAGACATGAAAGCCGGCTGGGTGACCTGGGGCCAGTCACTTTCTCTCAGCCCTAGGAAGAAGGCAAGGGCAAGCCACTTCCGAAAAACCTTGCCAAGTAAACTGCAGGGACTTGTCCAGGCAGTCGCTGGGGGTCTAGATTGACTCGAAGGCGCACGAGGAGGAGGAGGCATATCACTCACCATTTGCGTTCCCACAACACATTAATCCTGGTTGGGTAAACTGAGCTTTTTCCAGTGATCTGATCTTTGCCTTACCTTAACTCTTTTATCCTACAGCCATGATCTGACTCCTCTACTCCGTGGCTCAGTTCACACAAGGTTTTCAATCTGGGTACAGAATGAATCGACTTTCACTGAACTACTGTATCAGTTAAGTGAATGGGCTTGGTTCAGTGAAAAACCCAGCCAAGTGTAACACTAGCCGAGGTTAGGGTGTTGTGTGAAGGCAGAAACCGGATTAAACAATGCTGCATGAATTCAGCCACCATGGTCCCTCCTTGCGGGGGAGATGGGATATAAATGTGATGATAAATAAATAATAAATAAATAAACCTGTTCCTTCCAGCACAGGTGGCAGTGTATAAAAGGAGCCCGAGAAAGCAGGTAAAATGACCCGTTCACACTCTGGTCTGCATCAGGCCTGGTAAAGGGGGAAAAGCCCATATTTATACATTAAAAATCATCGCAGGCCACAAAGGAATTCCTGGCCTGTGGATCAGCTGTTTGGCAGCCAGCAGAGGCAACAGCAGTGGAGCTGGTGGTGAGGCTTGGGGGCATTAAACAACATGTTTTTTTGGGGCGGGTGTGTGGAAGCTGTGAATTTATTTTTTTTAAAAGTGCCAGCAGGCCATACACACCGTGTGTGGTGCAGGCCTGGACCATGTCCTAAAATTGAATAAACCTTAGTTGGCTGGGGTCAAGCTACCTGCTAGACTGGAAGGGAATAACCGTAAGATACCTCTGCCCCTTTGGTGGCTTTTGAGCACTGAGCCGGCCAGGTCAAATTTTTAAAATCTTTGGGTGGGTATTAAGAGGCAATATGGATTCCTTAAGCAGGTAAAGCTCTTACTTCATCCATTAACAGCTCGAAAGAGTGGACCGACTCTGATCACGTCCTCAACCATATCTCCTCTAAACTTCAAGGGCAGGATGTATAAAAATATGGCTCCCAGCTGAAAAAAGGGCCCATCTCTCTATTAAACCGTAAACACTGGTTTATAAGCCACCCTAGCTGGGTTCATATAATCTGGGTTCAGATGGCTCGAGTTTGGTTTACACCAGTGCTTCTCAATCATAGCAACTTTGTGTGGACTTCAACTCCCAGAAGTCCCTAGCAAGCATGCTGGCTGGGGAATTCTGGGAGTTGTAGTCAAACTATTGGACCTACTCTGGTTATGTCCTCAACCATATCCTATAAACTTGAAGGGCAATACTTGTAAAGTCCACACATCTTAAAGTTGCTAAGGCTGACAGACTGGTTTATACAGCCATTTACTACAACTTGGTTATTAACAGACTGTGTTTAATGCAGATGCCAGAGTGGGCTAAAATGCCGTTGGGTCGTTTGTGGCTCAGCATGTTGTACGAACCAAGCGATCTTCTTAGCTTGCTTGAAGGTCTGATATTCATTTGTTCCAACCACGTGTTATATGAACATAGCAAAAGGTATACCCCATCAATTCGTTAGCTTTATATACACTGCTCAAAAAAATAAAGGGAACACTGAAACAACACAATGTAAGTCCAAGTCAATCACACTTCTGTGAAATCAAACTGTCCACTTAGGCAGCAACACTGATTGACAATCAATTTCACATGCTGTTGTGCACATGGAATAGACAACAGGCGGAAAGCATAGGCAGTTAGCAAGACATCCCCAATAAAGGAGTGGATCTGCAGGTGGAGACCACAGACCACTTCTCAGTTCCTATGCTTTCTGGCTGATGGTTTGGTCACTTTGGAATGCTGGCGGTGCTTCCACTCTAGTGGTAGCATGAGACGGAGTCTACAACCCACACAAGTGGCTCAGGTAGTGCAGCTCATCCAGGATGGCACATCAATGCGAGCTGTGGCAAGAAGGTTTGCTGTGTCTGTCAGCGTAGTGTCCAGAGCATGGAGGCGCTACCAGGAGACAGGTCAGTACATCAGGAGACGTGGAGGAGGCCGTAGGAGGGCAACAACCCAGCAGCAGGACCGCTACCTCCACCTTTGTGCAAGGAGGGACAGGAGGAGCACTGCCAGAGCCCTGCAAAATGACCTCCAGTGGGCCACAAATGTGCGTGTGGCTGCTCAACCGGTCAGAAACAGACTCCATGAGGGTGGTATGAGGGCCCGACGTCCACAGGTGGGGGTTGTGCTTACAGCCCAACACCGTGCAGGACGTTTGGCATTTGCCAGAGAACACCAAGACTGGCAACTTCGCCACTGGCGCCCTGTGCTCTTCACAGATGAAAGCAGGTTCACACTGAGCACATGTGACAGACGTGACAGGGTCTGGAGACGCCGTGGAGAACGTTCTGCTGCCTGCAACATCCTCCAGCATGACCGGTTTGGCAGTGGGTCAGTAATGGTGTGGGGTGGCATTTCTTTAGGGGGCCGCACAGCCCTCCATGTGCTCGCCAAAGGTAGCCTGACTGCCATTAGGTACCGAGATGAGATCCTCAGACCCCTTGTGAGACCATATGCTGGTGCGGTTGGCCCTGGGTTCCTCCTAATGCAAGACAATGCTAGACCTCATGTGGCTGGAGTGTGCCAGCAGTTCCTGCAAGACGAAGGCATTGATGCTATGGACTGGCCCGCCCGTTCCCCAGACCTGAATCCAATTGAGCACATCTGGGACATCATGTCTCGCTCCATCCACCAACGCCGCGTTGCACCACAGACTGTCCAGGAGTTGGGGGATGCTTTAGTCCAGGTGTGGGAGGAGATCCCTCAGGAGACCATCCGCCACCTCATCAGGAGCATGCCCAGGCGTTGTAGGGAGGTCATACAGGCACGTGGAGGCCACACACACTACTGAGCCTCATTTTGACTTGTTTTAAGGACATTACATCAACGTTGGATCAGCCTGTAGTGTTCTTTTCCACTTTAATTTTTGAGTGTAACTCCACATCCAGACCTCCAGGGGTTGCTTACATTTGATTTCCATTGCTTTTTGTGTGATGTTGTTGTCAGCACATTCAACTATGTAATGAACAAAGTAATTAATACGAATATTTCATTCATTCAGATCTAGGATGTCTTATTTCAGTGTTCCCTTTATTCTTTTGAGCAGCTTATATACTACCAGCCTGGAAAAGGAGTTTTGGCAATTCGGCTGCAGAGATCTTCCTGCCCAGCCGCTGAGCTTTCCACATTAAGAGAAAACCACTTAATTTTTATTTGATGTTTCATTCACTTTGGGGACCTAATTTAGCCCTTTAAGGCAACCAGAGGCAAGATGAAGCAGCATTATGCAGCAGGTTTTGATGGTGATGTTATAAAAAAACGCAGGCGAAATGGAAAGTGGTTTGAAGGAGCCCGGTGACTCAGCTCTCCGGTGGGTGGGAGCTGCTGCTGCTGCTGCTGCCCCCAGCTAGCTATGAAGCAAGCATCCAGCGCAGAGTTGACTCAGCATTTAACCCATCTCTCCTTTAGCAAAAGAACAACCCACCGTCTGCAGCTTCTTCCTACAGACCATCTCCGTTCACCACATCAATTCCCACCACAGAAAGCCGGCTTTGCTTTTATTGTTCTACGCGCATTTCAAAATTGCCTCCAATCAGTCTGGAGCCAAAGACAGAAGGCTTTTTTTAGCGGAAAAACAGAATAAATGCGACTGCAAGTGTGCACACAACACGGGGCCAAACCCCAAAAGACTTTCTGCAAGCAAGGAGAGACAAGTGCTTATTTGTTTATTTACTTATTTATTTATTTATTATCCCGCCTTTTATCATTTTTAGTTGGGTATTGCTACAGCACGAGGAATATTTATTTATTTATTTCCCCGCCTTTATTATTTTTATAAATAATACAAGGCGGCAAACATACCTAATACTCCTTCCTCCTCCTGTTTTCCCCACAACAGCAACCCTGTGAGGTGAGTTGGGCTGAGAGAGAGGGACTGGCCCAAGGTCACCCAGCTGGCTGTCATGCTTAAGGAAGGACTAGAACTCTCAGGCTCCTGGTTTCCCATTGGCTCCTTCAGAGGGCTGAGAGAGAGGGGCTGGCCCAAGGTCACCCAGCCGGCTTTCATGCCTAAGGCGGGACTAGAACTCTCAGGCTCCTGGTTTCCCATTGGCTCCTTCCTAGGGCTGAGAGAGAGGGTCTGGCCCAAGGTCACCCAGCCGGCTTTCATGCCTAAGGCGGGACTAGAACTCTCAGGCTCCTGGTTTGCCATTGGCTCCTTCCTAGGGCTGAGAGAGGGACTGGCCCAAGGTCACCCAGCCGGCTTTCATGCCTAAGGCGGGACTAGAACTCTCAGGCTCCTGGTTTGCCATTGGCCCCCTCCTAGGGCTGAGAGAGAGGGTCTGGCCCAAGGTCACCCAGCCGGCTTTCATGCCTAAGGCGGGACTAGAACTCTCAGGCTCCTGGTTTCCCATTGGCTCCTTCCTAGGGCTGAGAGAGGGACTGGCCCAAGGTCACCCAGCCGGCTTTCATGCCTAAGGCGGGACTAGAACTCTCAGGCTCCTGGTTTCCCATTGGCTCCTTCCTAGGGCTGAGAGAGAGGGTCTGGCCCAAGGTCACCCAGCCGGCTTTCATGCCTAAGGCGGGACTAGAACTCTCAGGCTCCTGGTTTGCCATTGGCCCCCTCCTAGGGCTGAGAGAGGGACTGGCCCAAGGTCACCCAGCCGGCTTTCATGCCTAAGGCGGGACTAGAACTCTCAGGCTCCTGGTTTCCCATTGGCTCCTTCCTAGGGCTGAGAGAGAGGGGCTGGCCCAAGGTCACCCAGCCGGCTTTCATGCCTAAGGTGGGACTAGAACTCTCAGGCTCCTGGTTTGCCATTGGCTCCTTCCTAGGGCTGAGAGAGGGACTGGCCCAAGGTCACCCAGCCGGCTTTCATGCCTCAGGCGGGACTAGAACTCTCAGTCTCCTGGTTTCTAGCCCAGCACCTTAACCACTAGACCAAACTGGCTTATAACTGTAAGACGGCATTCCCACAACACACTTCACTTGGTTACCGAATTAACCCATTTTCTGGGGTTGCATGTACACTGAGGTATATACTAACCAAATGGCTGAGTTTGCACTGCATTGCTCAGTTATAGCAATACCCTACACACATCAGCTCAGCTGTTACGATCTGGCCGTCCCTTTGCTCCTGAATGAATACCTTGAGGTCAGGGACAGCACATTCCAGCAAACTGAAAGATTTTCTCCCCTTTTTGAGGGGGACCCTTGTTGCAAAAGGGGGCCAGCAAATTTGGGCTCTACCCCAACGTTTGCCAAGTACCCCCTCCCATTTTAGGTGGGAAAAGACACCTTGGGGAATATCTTAAGAAAGCAAGCCCATTGACGTGGGACCACATCCAGTGGCTACTTGGCTCTCGATGGGCAGGGCAGAACACTGGATTTGGAATGGGGTATCTTCAAAGTGGACACCCCTAGCTGCCTAAACCCCTTAAAAGTGCAGCAGAGTTTCCCTGCAGGTTTTTCTGGTGTAAATAGATTTTGTAGAAAGGAGCTGATGCAGTTTTGCAGCAGCAGCAGCAACAAAGAATTCTTTACAGGTTTCATAAGGTGCTCACAGGCTAAAGCAGTGTTTCTCAACCTTGGCTACTTTAAGATGCGTGGACTTCAACTCCCAGAATTCCCCAGCCAGCACGGCTGGCTGGGGAATTCTGGGAGTTGAAGTCCACGCATTTTAAAAGTAGCCAAGGTTGAGAAACACTGGGTAAAGCTAGGATGGGCTTTATAAATGGTTTTCTCTGTAGATTATCTGGGGTTTCTAATTCCCAGTAGGATGTGTGTGCACAAGATGCTAGGTGAAAATGGGGGAAGTTTGTGGATCTGCATGTTGTGGGAACCCAGGCTCAGTCTGAGCAGGTTGTGTGAACCAGGATGTCATGTGAAGTCATCATAATTTGTTTGTTTGGGGATTGCATGTTATGTGGACACAGCAACTAGGCTTTATTAACCCTAGGTTTAAGAGTTTAATTGCAAATGACTGTTTCCAAAATCTCTTAACAGGTAACCAACCGTCTTAATCTGCTGTAGCAACAAGGATTGCTATGTTAGGATAAATGAAAATAAATTTAAAGTTTAATGTATTCCAACCTCATGTGTAGGTGGATGCAGTCCAAAAAAGCTTCTGCTGGGGTAGATTGTTTTGTTTTTTAAGTGCCAGGTTGTGCTCACACACTCCACTTAACCAGGTGGGTTGGACCCTGCAGCTGCATTCACACAACATGGGAAGCTCAGTTAGGGTTTGCCTTGCATAGCTTGGTTTCGTTTTGTTTGAGCTTAGCATGTTGCCCAAACCCAGCGTGTTTGGTTGGCTTCTGGTTCAAGGTCCTGGGAAGGTGGATGGAGGCTGGGGATGTTACCGGTGTTTTAAAACACAAGGGACTAGCGCTGTCAGTAGCCCATCATGTCAATGTCAGTTACCTCCAGCAGGGGGAGCCCGGGAGACAGCTTTGGTAGAGGAAAAGGAGGGGGTTAAGGGGTCTCCAATGCATCTTCATATATTAAGCAGTGCAGTGGGAAAAATAGAAAGAGAGGGTAGAAGGTGCATAGTTTAACAGTCTCAGTTTCAGAATTCCTTTAGTTGAGAAATTCAAGCTAAGTGTCATACCTATTCATGTAGGAAGGTAGAATATAAGGTTTCTATAGGGCATTGAGAGCCAGTTTGGTGTAGTAGTTAAGGAATCAGGTTAGAAACCGGGAGACGGAGAGTTCTAGTCCCGCCTTAGGCATGAAAGCCACCTGAGTGACTTTGGGCCAGTCCCTGTCTCTCAGCCCTAGGAAGGAGCCAATAGCAAACCAGGAGACTGAGAGTTCTAGCCCCGCCTTAGGTATGAAAGCCGGCTGGGTGACCTTGGGCCAGTCCCTCTCTCTCAGCCATAAGAAGGAGCCAATGGGAAACCAGCACACTGAGAGTTCTAGTCCCGCCTTAGGTATGAAAGCCACCTGGGTGACCTTGGGCCAGTCCCTGCCTCTCAGCCGTAGGAAGGAGCCAATGGCAAAGCAGGAGACTGAGAGTTCTAGTTCCACCTTAGGCACAAAGCCAGCTGGGTGACCTTGGGCCAGTCACTTTCTCCCAGCCCTAGGAAGGAGGCAATGGCAAACCACTTCTGAAAAACCTTGCCAAGAAAACTGCAGGGACTGGTCCAGGCAGTCGCCGAGAATTGGATCAATTGACACGAATTGAACGGATCAAAAAAAATAAAAAAATTGGGCATTAAGATAATAAGTTTGCTTCTTTGTGGCTTAGCGTGTGGTGTGAGTCCAGCCAGTGTGGTTTGTAAACCACAGTTTATGGCAGAAGATCATGTGCCAACAGCCAATTATGATTTAAGATTCAAAAAGTAGTCCTTGTTCCTTTTTTGCCTGCCGAAAGGTTTTTGCCCCAGTGAGTTTTGTGCACCAATCAATTATGTCCTCTTGTTTTGGCTGTCTTGTGCTTTCTTTCCTGCCAAATGGGTTCGGGTTATCGATTGATGGTTAACAGTTACCTCTGCAGATTTATGTACCCACACTATAATCCCAACAAGGATATTGCACCAATTGAATATGTCTGTGGGGGGCAAAAGAAAATTCAGACATGAGATTTTAACACTACGGGCAGGCAAAAAAGGAACGAGAAATCGTGGCTTAATGCAACATGTGTCCCAGGCCATGGGGTTGCAGGCTTGAGTTTCAGTAACTGACTCGCTGAATAGTGCAAGAGAATTGCTAGAAAATCCCAAACCTTCATTTTTATCATGGCAGCATCTAGCCAAGCTTGGCTGATCTCAAAAAGCTGAATAGGGTCAAACCTGGTTAGTACTTGGAGAAGTGAGAAATTCCAGGGTTGTGGGCTAGCTGGAAGTGGACGTGGTGGCTCAGCGGGTAAGACGCCAGGCTTGTCGATCAAAGATCACAAGTTCGAAGGTTCAAATCCCTAGCCCCGCGTGACAGAGTGAGCTCCCGCACTCGCCCCAGCTCTTGCCAACCTAGTAATTCGAAAGCATGCAAATGCAAGTAGATTAATAGGTACCACTTCGGTGGATAGGTAACAGCGTTCAGCGTGCATCATGCCGGCCACATGACTGCGGAAGCGTCTTCGGACAACGCTGGCTCTTCGGCTAACAAACGGAGATGAGCACCGGCCCCTAGAGTCGGACACGACTGCACAAATGTGCGGGGGGAACCTTCCTAGGCTAGCTGGAGAAGTAGAAAAAAAATCACCCCAGAAGGAGGCTGTGGAGTACAAACTACTCGGTCCAACAAAAAAGCAGCATGGGACTGTCTATAACAGTGGTTCTCGACCTTGGCAACTTTAAGATGTGTGGACTTCAACTCCCAGAATTCCCCAGCCAGCCATGCTGGCTGGGGAATTCTGGGAGTTGAAGTCCACACATCTTAAAGTTGCCAAGGTTGAGAAACACTGGTCTATAATGTTACCAGGCGTCTTGCTAGACTCAAGGGAGACTGCTTTTTATCATATTTTGCCTATAAAATGGAATTATAAAAGGAAGCCCAAAGATAGGCTATTTCTGTGCTAGCTATCAAGCACAAACTTTTCATAAACACACAGCTCAGGGCACTTTGTCAATGCAACAGCCTGAAAAGAGGATAATTATATATCCCAGTACTGAAGAGGAAGCATCACTGCCTGTTTGCACAACACAATTAACCAGATAATTTCAAGTAGCTGCATATGTATCATGGGCCAAGCTTGCTAATTTTAGAGTGGGAGGCTTAGCATCTTGTGCCCACCCAACATTTTCCCTTACTTTATGGTTCAGTGAATTGTGCAAACCCAAGAAAAGGATTAGTGAAGTAGGATAAAGGTGTTGGCTGAATGCTGCCATTTATAAATCCCTCCCTGTAAAGAGAGGGGAGGAAGTGCATTCTTAAAATGATTACACTGCTGCTATGCCATCTAAAAAGCTACCGGTTGGTATGCACAATCAAGCCACACAGATTTCGAGGGAATTGATCATTTGCAATATTGGATGGTCAGACCCCAGGAGCACCAAGATTAGCTCTAAACAGAGATTAGTATGCAGGGCCGCCAGCTACGTTTAGGCTGGAACATGCAAAGCTCTTGATCAGTCCTGTAAGTATAAGCAACGCAAGCTTCTTGCAGGCAGCAACCCTAAATATTCTCATCAACAAGTCCCATTGACCTCAATGAGGCTTAGTTGACACAGATAGGATTATCCGGCTACTGCAGTTCTGTAACCGATTCCTCAGAGTTCACACTCATAGGGACTATTCCACAGGCTCTGGAAGACTGAACTTGGCAATGCACATCATTGAAGACCATTCCAGATTGCTGGGAAAATATCCCAAAGGCACGTATGGTACCTCAGAAGTGGAGGAATGTGAGCGAGCTGCTCCCATATTAGCTGGAAACCTTTAGGTAAGCAGACGTTGGTTGCGTTCACACAACCCCCTTAAACCATGTCAGTTAGAAACTTGGCAGCTATTTGCAAAACATACTAAATTTGGTTAATCTTATCCTTGGGGAGGGGTCCCTTTTTGGTGTCTCAGTGTATTACCTGAACCCAGCAAATGAGTTACCAGCTGTTAGAAGGTAATCTTACCAAGGTTCGTCCCAAGCCGGGAATGAATAGACACGCAGGCAGTTGCTGGAACAGAGGTTTGCTGGTTTATTTCCAAGAGCACATGCAGAGTACAGAAGTACAGAATATGCTGGTTGGAAGGTGGCCACACCTGTATTTCCCCCACAGGCCATTTATATAGGAGAGCTTGGTCGTTGCTATGCAAAGGTGTTCCCGCCCCCTGGGGACTTGTAAAAGGTAAAGGTACCCCCCCCCGCACATTTGTGCAGTTGTGTCCGACTCTAGGGGCCAGTGCTCATCTCCGTTTGTTAGCCAAAGAGCCAGCGTTGTCCGAAGACACTTCCACGGTCATGTGGCCGCATGACAGGCGCGGAACACTGTTACCTTCCCACCAAAGTGGTACCTATTAATCTACTTGCATTTGCATGCTTTCGAATTGCTAGGTTGGCAAGAGCTGGAGCTAGTGCAGGAGCTCACTCCACACGCAGGGCTAGGGATTCGAACCTCGGAACTTGCAACAAGCCTGGCGTCTTACCCGCTGAGCCACCACGCCCCTGGGGACTTGAGAGAAGTGTAATTTGCCAGATTTCAGAGAGGAGGCGCTCTGTGGTTGGGCCCCCTGCTGTTTGTGTTTCCTGTCTGTGTTCCCTGTGGGCTGTGGCTTACTTGGAATGTGCATCTTGGAAGGAATCTATTGTTATTTGATTATGGAGATCTGTTTGGCTGGGGAAGGAGATCTACCTGAATGGGCTGGCTAAGTTCTGTGAATGAGCTGACCTTTTGTGTTCCAAGCTTTTCAATTGAATCGGAAGGGGATCCTTTCTCTGAGTAGTTGGGCTTCCTTTTCCATCTTAATCTCTGGCATTATCAAACTCTTATGCTATTTTGTAACCTTTTAACAATTTGGGCTTCCTTTACCTCTTCTGGGGGAGGACAACATGGAGGCAGACAGTGTTCTGGGGGGGGGGGGAGACAACATGGAGGCAGGCAGTGATCTTAATTTATCCCAACACAGCTATAGCATTTTTAATTAACGCAGACCAACTTGGCACAGGTTTAGCGTGCTGGGTGAACCCATTTAAATTCTGTCACGTTCATCTTTATCTGGTCCCATCCACTTCTCTCTGGTGCTGCCCCCTTGAGTAAGTCCCTTCGAGCCTGTTGGGCTGAGCCAGCGAAGAGGTGGTGTAAATAAGTAATAAAATAGGTGTTGGTGGGCTGCAGAATTCCAGACAACCACTAGATCTTTGCAGCCCAGATCCTGAGGCTTCTGGGATGCTGCTTCAAGGTGAAATGGAGCTCAGCCTTGGAAAAACCAAGTGGGCCATCCTGACGTAAAGGGATCGTGGGAGCCATGCACCACATCTCCCAAAGGCCAGATTCTTGCTTCATGCCTCAGAACCAAGTCTCGGGTTCCTCAATTCAAGGGCCTAGATGTTTGGTTTCCCGAGCCAAATCAAGATGGATTGGCCCTCCCGATCCAGCCCTGCTTTGGCTGGCGGTGGTGGTGGGCATGTGCTTTCTCTTCCCCACCCCCAGCTGCCAAAGAGGACTTGTCTTGAGCAGCAAGGCACAACTGCCGGGCTCATTCTCCGGGTTTCTATGGCAACCACACACTCCCCATCGGGTGCTGTGCTCCTTGATCAGTCACATTGCTTTGGCACCTTGGTTGCCTTGGAGATGCATCCCTGGGTGTGTTGCATATCCACAGCTCATGTGGGGTTTTGTTTTGTTGGGGAAGGGGAGGGGAGGGGAAACGTTCTTGGGAAGGCCTGGAGGGGGAGGGAGGGGAGGGATGGGTTGAGGGGAACAAAGGAAAGGCTTTCTGCAGGATGAGCCAAGAGCGGGCTTCCCCTCTCCTAATCGAGAGAGAGCAAGCAGTTGTGCTATGATTTTCCAGCTGCTTTTCCTGGTTCCTGTCCTCTTCCCGGACTCCCAGAGTAGCTGCGCACCCAGCAGAGGGACCTTGGAAGAGGGAGCACGGTTGGATAATGACACCCAAGAAATTGAACACCACAAACTTGGGTTCCCAAAGCACAGTTAGGTCCATGCAGCAGACGATGCTCCGTATCAACAGAAGCAGTCTTGAAAATACATAAATCTCCTCGGATGGCGTTAAAATGCTTGCTTGTTTAGCCCAGAACTTTCTGCTACAAGTGACGGCTTCTCTCCAGGGCTTCATCCTTTGTCTCTCGGTTTCAAGGAATACATCTGGAGGCTTTTCCATTCAAACCATTGACCCCTGAGTGATGGCTGGTTTGCCATTGGCTCCTTCCTAGGGCTGAGAGAGTGTGACTGGCCCATGGACACCCAGCTGGCTTTCATGCCTCAGGCAGGACTAGAAGTCTCAATCTCCTGGATTCTCGCCCCTTGCCTTACATCAGCCAGTTTGGTGTAGTGGTTAAGGCATCAGGCTAGAAACCGGGAGACCCTGAGTTCTAGTGCTACTTTAGGCACAAAGCCAGCTGGGTGACATTGGGCCAGTCCCTGTCTCTCAGCCCTAGGAAGAAGGCAAGAGAAAACCACTTCCGAAAAACCTTGCCAAGAAAACTGCAGGGACTAGTCCAGGCAGTCACCAGGAGTCAACACTGACTGGAAGGCATTAAAAAAAAAGTTGATACAGATATGCAATACTAGATCTAAAGTTCAGAAATGAATCCATTGATTTAAGTAATATTAGTATCCTGCTGGTCACAAATGGCTTTGGAAATCCTCCAGCCAATTTGTGGGAAGAGAAATTGGGTGGAGGATTACTCCAGGGGAAATTTTCTTCTCCTTGGCAGAAACACTGAAACCAAATTCTCCTGCCTCCAATGGAAAAGAGAACCAAGACGGAAAAATCACAGGAGGTTTTCTCTGCCTGGCACAACATCAGCCCCATTTCAGGCACCATGCGGAGAAGCCCAAAAGAAGCAAATTATGCTTTTCCTATGGAGATTGTGTCCTGCCTCGGAGAAACAAAAGGAAACAGCTGGGATAAGCTTCTGAAAGCTTAAACATTTCCACAAAAATTACTAATCCATCCAAACAGTCGCAGAAAGATAGGGAAGGCAGAAAATCCTCCCCCTTCAGCAATGTCATTACAGTAATGCTTCATCCTTGTGATCCTCACCATTCAACTTTAAAATAAAAAATTTAAAATGCCCCCCCTCCAGCACCCCAAATTTGCCAGCCCCCCCGCGATCCAATGTCAGCACCCATAGAGATTAGGAAGAGGAGCTTCTTGTGACTCACCTAGTGTAAGCAAAGGATCAAGTTCAGCCATCCCGTTTCCTAATCTGATGCACTCCTAATTTATAATTCCTGTATCTCCAGCAAATGCTCCTGATAGCCCCCCCCCCCCGTCTAAAGGACACCAGCTGTAATGCTACATATTCCACGGTTAAACACTGAAACTTTTTCCTAAGTAAGCTGCCTCTGAGGTCCCACCCAAAATGTACCAATCCAAAAGGAGAAGAAAGCCCCAGCGTATCACATCTATCTATCTATCTATCTATCTATCTATCTATCTATCTATCTATCTATCTATCTATCTATCTATCTATCATCTATCTCACCGTTTTTATAATCCACTCTAATCCCAAAGGTCTCTGGGCCGCAAAGTATGACATTGAGCAAAGACCAACATATTAAAAAATAGAAACGGAAAGGAAAAAACAGCACTAATAAAGCAGCAAAATCTTTGAGGGCCGTCCTTCATCAACCCCTGGCGAAGGCGTGCTGAAAGAGTACTCTTTAATTTAGCCCAGAGCCATTTTGGGAGAAACCTGATTATATTTATTTTGATAAATATATACGGTAGTTGAGTAAATAGTTTCCTAAAACTGAGTCATGTCAGAGCAGCCCAGGCCTTTTGGAGAAGCGGGAATTGTATTCCATAAGGAAATGTTTTGTTGGGTGCCGTTTTTTATTGATTGCTTGATTAGCGCTGCCTTTTAAAGCTTCTGTACTTAAACTATGACTAAAGTATCTCAACAAAGACAAGAAACAGAATCTCCCTGTGCCAAAAGGCAGTGATGTCTTTGAATCAATTAAAGTGCAATCCAGAGGGAGAAAAGCAAAGCCTGAACATTTTCAGACGGAAAAGTCCCCCCACTCTCTTTCCCCAGTCTGTGTGAATCATTCTTCCCTTCTCAAATCCATCTGCCTCTTCCCTTGATTAAATCTAAAATGGTGCCCCAGGTGCTTAGGCTGCAGGACTCCAGCTGAAGATTGCTGGAGAACTTGGGATGGAATCAGAAGGAGAGTCTCTCTTTGCTTCATAGGTGACACTTTTGGGGGAGAGAGATTTCAGGAACAGGACCAGCACCAGATGGGAAAAGGGCCGCTTGACTGTCAGGAACAGACGGAAAATGTCTGGTGTGTGAAAGAACAAGTAGGGAGTGAGGGGGAGAGAAAGCTTTTACTGTACCTGCCTCTACTTTTTGTCTACTTGCCCTCAATATAAGCAATTTGATTTGGGGTGGGGTGTCATTAAATATTCAGAATATATAGTTCAGTTCAGAGCTCCCCCCCCCCCCCCATCTTTTCTTCCAAGTCAGTTATCAGATGAACCATATTGCCTGCTTGGAAAAATTAAAAACAACCTGTCAGATTTGGACAGGAGGACTCAGCACGTTCTAATTTCTGCCAGGACCTCTGCAGGGTTGGTCAGATTCAAAGGTGGCCACTCTGGAGGGTAACGTCCATCGTCCATCGCTGTCCGAGCGGATGGAGACAGGCGAGGCCATTCTCGGGCGAGCTCGAAATCAGCCTTCCTTCACTCTGCCAGGGAGATTTTCTTGGCAGAGTGTGAATTCTAGCTGCATATTTTTCACTTGAGGCCTATCCCATTAACTGGTGACTCACATGTGTGAATCTAACCTCAGAATGCAGTGTTTCTCAGTGCCATCTGTTCACACATTCAACTTCGAGCCACCGAGGGTAGAGAAATCAAGTGATGCATGAGGCATGTGTGAACTGCCACAAGTTCGACCTTGTCTGGCTCAGCGGAGAGCCGAGCTTGTCTTTAAGCAGGAGTTCCTTTGTTGTTGGTTTTTTTAGCAGTCGCAGCTCTGAAGGAAGGCATCGCTGCTTCACCCTGCCCTGACTCCTTGCACTTGCACGCCTCTCCCCCTTCTTCACGCTTGTCAACACACCAACCTACTTCTCTCCTTCCACTTTTCAACCCCCATTGCATCTGGCTGTTTGCAAGCTCTCCGGCCCTCGGTTGCCAGGGCGACGATAGTTATGGTGACAGACAGAGAGATGTTGGCTGATGAATATGAACGAGCTGAGCAGGTGAAAGGTTCCAGAGCAGAAACATGACTTGTTCAATATGGAGGTTGAGACGGCTCTGGGGGCAGAGCTGGGTCAGTATTTTGAAGAAGTGACTTTACACGGCTGGCATCTCACCTGCAGGGATAAGGTGAGCTGTGGGTCAGTTCAGGTAAGTGTGTCCTATCCTGCTGGGGCACTCATCAGTTCAAGAACTTGATATCTAATGACTCATTAGCAAATGTACAAAGTAGTTGCTTGCGTTGACCTCTTTGCATTTGAAATGAACAGAGGGCCTTCCCCTTTGGGGTGTCACAGCTGGGAAATCCATCTGACCCATTGACCAGGTTCACACAACATGTTTAACTATGTCAGGGAAAGAAGGAGCAGATGCATTAACACAGTAGGATAAGCTTGAGTAGGGCCAATTTGGCTAAGTATTTTTGGTGCTTCGTACACTGAAAGAACCCACCCCCTTTGACTAGTTTATAGTTCAGTGTAATGTGCGAACCCAGAAAATGAGTTAATTTAGTAAGCATCTTAAGCATGTTGTGTGAATGCAGTCTTGGAGGCTATTTAACACCAATATTCCGGTTTCGGTCTGAACCCACCCAGTGATGTTCACGAACAATTACTCTAAAGGAATCTTGTGGCATTCAGACATCTCAGAAAGACCAGCTATGAGTCGCTTCTCTGACCAAGTTTCAGGAGCTTTGGATAAGGCAACAGGCCTTCTCTGAGGCAGCCCCTACCTTATGGAATCTGTTATCTCCAAGGATTCACATGTTACCCTCCCTTCCTGTATTCAGGAAGATAGCAAAAACCTTCCTTTTTCAGCAAGTTTTTAGCTCCAGCTGATTGGCTTTCAGGTATTCCTCTATATTTGTACATTGCTATGGGATTTCTAATTTACTGTTATTTTATTTTTGCATTTTTTCTGGTCTGTTTGTTATAACTGGGGCAGTTAACAAATACAGAAGAAGGAAGGAAGGAAGGAAGGAAGGAAGGAAGGAAGGAAGGAAGGAAGGAAGGAAGGAAGGAAGGAAGGAAGGAAGGAAGGAAGGAAGGAAATTCCTAGGGAGCCTGTATGTAAAATCATCCACCAAGGAAAAAAGCACTACTGTAAAGCAATCTATAAAAAGGTAAAGGTTCCCCCCGCACATTTGTGCAGTCGTGTCTGACTCTAGGGGCTGGTGCTCATCTCCGTTTGTTAGCCAAAGAGCCAGCGTTGTCCGAAGACGCTTCCACGGTCATATGGCTGCATAACGCGCGCGGAACGCTGTTACCTACCCACCGAAGTGGTACCTATTCATCTACTTGCATTTGCATGCTTTCGAATTGCTAGGTTGGCAAGAGCTGGGGCGAGTGCGGGAGCTCACTCCGTCACGCGGGGCTAGGGATTCGAACCTCCGAACTTGCGATCTTCTGATCGACAAGCCTGGTGTCTTACCCGCTGAGCCACCACGCCCCCTAAAAGCAATCTATACTGGCTGCCTATTTTGAGCCATATACCCCCTCCGGATGCAAGACGAAAGAGCGCCCTTCTTCAAGAATATCGGAAGATTATTGGTAATCCCCAGCTACCAATACTAAATGACGTATTGGAGCGAAACAGGCTGAGATCGAGACACCCAGCCATTTCTACTGCTAAAGCTCTTCTAGAAGATGATTTCAATATCCACAACACGTGGAAACAACATTAGCTAGGAAACTGCCCTCCACAATGTCAAAGCTTGCCCTGCATCTTGGAAAAACCACCTGGATTTGACCAGCCCCGTGTGATATGGACAACCTTGAACCGAATTCGCACGGGTCATGGTAGATGTGCAGATGCCCTTTATAAATGGGGCAAAACAACATCATCGAATTGTGACTGTGGTGCCGAAAAACAAACTATCCAACATATAGTGACAGAGTGTCAAAACCGAGCCTACAATGGAGACTTTGCTGATTTCTTGGCTGTGACAACTGAAGCAAAAAACTATATTTGTAACCTAGACATATGTTTGTAATTTTCCTGTCTATATTTTATATTTCATATTTATTATGCTCTATGTTTTTTATTGTAACGCGATGTGAATGTGCCATACGATAAATAAATATGAGCTGGGAAGTTGCAGCATCCAGGAGCAGCTTAGGGTAGTACAAACACTTGGGCCTGGTCAAGGGTGTGCAAAAGGAGAGGAAAATGGGAACACAATTTTCAATCTGAACCACTTTTGTTGTGTGCAACCATGCAACCCCAAGTGGTAACTATTCTCTCAAATCAGAGTTGGCAGCTGTAGTGGACCTTTGGAGTCACTTAGCTTGCAGTGGTGCTGTAGTGGCCTTTTTTGTGGGATAACTGAAGACAAGGGTAGACATTTTTCCTGGGCCAATGAGCCCATTTGGAATGCTGAGACATGTCATAGATGCTTTCACAAAATGGCTGCCACGGGGATTTGCTTATTTATAAGATGGCTGTTATGGGGGAGACTCTGATGGTCGCACACACCAAAAAAGCATTTATCAGAAGGCAACTCCCAACTATTTTTAGTAGCAAAGAATGCCAGAGGGTCTTACGTGGTAACCAGAGGCATTTTTGTAAATAAAGACAATACTAGAGGCTGCACACTGCTTTGCAGAGACTTTTTTAAAGAGACAATAAAGGTCAAGTGGAACAGAGCGCGTGGCAGGTGTCAAGGGAGGGATCCCCAGTGCATTGGAAGCAACATTAAATTACACCATTACATTTTTGGAAGAGCAACATAAGGTTTGGCAGTTCATGATGATTGGGGCAGGGGGGAAAGAAAGAATGCTAGGCCTCCCTTTGCCTCCCATCAAGGCAGTCCAGCTATCAGGCTTGCAGCCAGATGTTGGTCTCCAAGAAGAACAATACTTGGTTTTGGAAAAATACTGCTAGGTCAGCCTTCCCCAACTTGATGCTGTCTCAGAATTTCCAGTCGAAAGGTTGTGGCATACATCTTCCCCTCCAGATGACTCAGGCTACATCTCCCAGAACTAGCCACTGGCCATGTTCATGCAATATGTTTAACCAGATGAGAAAGACCTAATGGAATTATTTGCACAACATGCTAAACTTGGTGAGGATTGGTGTTTTGGAGGGGAGGTTGCTTACCATGTCATGCAGGCTTAGCCTGTTCGGTTTGTTTATGGTTCAGTGTATTATAAAGGTAAAGGTTCCCCCCACACATTTGTGCAGTCGTGTCCGACTCTAGGGACCGGTGCTCATCTCCGTTTCTTAGCCGAAGAGCCAGCGTTGTCCGAAGATGCTTCCGCGGTTATGTGGCCGGCATGACGTGCGTGGAACACTGTTACCATCCCACCGAAGTGGTACCTATTTATCTACTTGTATTTGCATGCTTTTGAATTGCTAGGTTGGCAAGAGTATTATGCAAACCCATAAAATAGTTAATTCAGTAATCAAATCAAATGTTTTGTGTAAACTCAACCAGAAAGTTGAGCGTGTTGTGTGAATATAGCCCATGAGTCAAACCAGTGTGATTCACTTAACCTGGAGGCTATAATCGCCCAGAGTCTACCACGGTAGAGATGGGCGGGGATAAATCCAAATAATAAATAAATAAATAAATCTGCAAAATTGGCAATAGGTGGCTCCAGATCTCAGGTAGAGATCTTCCCTCTGCTGCTGAGAGTATCGTAATGGAAGACTTTCAAGACTGAACCTGGGTCCTCTCTTTTTGCTTCAAAGCATATGAGAACTTATGGTAGGGGATGAGACAGAGAGAGAAAATGCAAGAACTGGAGATAGGTGAGAATCTGTACACCATATCTACATTTGCACCACAGTTTTTCCTCCCATTCATCTTTCCAACATTTTGCTTGTCTTGCCCGTTGAAGAACAGGGCCACAGTTCATGGCTACCTTGGTAGAACTAGAAAGGTGAATGACAAATTCACTACACTTTTAAAAATGAAATAAAAAGGATACTTTCAGAATGGATTATTCAACAAACTGCTACGTGATGGCCTGGTCCTACTGAAAGCATCCACCACTGGATCACCTCTCTTCTACAATGTCTGATTTCATCCTTCCCTTGAATTCAGCTCTGGCCACGCTTATCATTTCACACAAGCATAATAGAAGGTTTAGAGCGGCTTTCGGTGGGAATGGCGGACTGAACAACTCGGTAATTTTTTTCGGGCTCAGGCAGGTTTTCCTGAAGCTCAGAAACGTTCTCCAGATCAAGGAGAATACCTGGAATCATCCCATCTGTCCTCCGGACGGCTGCTTGTAGCCAGAAGATCGCAAACAGCGTTTCGCGCTCGACTGGTAAGAGCCAGCTGGGAGGCGGGGACTTCATCACTTTCCAAGCCACGCTGTAGCCTTAAAGGGACACTAAGACCGGCCACCCCATTTCTAAATCACCCCATTTGTATTTTTTTTAAAGTATATGTACCCCAAGAGAGTAAACTCCGGGAGACAGTGGAGGACAGGAAGGCCTGGCGTGCTATGGTCCATGAGGTCACGAAGAGTCAGACATGACTAAATGACTGAACAACAACAACAAACCCCAAGAGAGGCTTTCTACAGTGAGGAGAAGCTGGTTCTCTTGGTGCTTAACAATATTTTTGGGATTACTTTTTAAAAATATATATATTTTAAGTTTTGGATTTCGTTTTCCTTCCAAAGGAAATTCCAAAGATTGAGAGTAAACAATTGTCCTCCTGTTATTATTTTTGTATTAAATTTGAAGATATTAGCATTTTCCTACACGTTGAATCAGCTGATTTGAACCTTCAGTTTTCTGTTCTCGCTTTCCCTTGAGAACTGTCTGCTATCTCACTCTCACTTTGTGTAAACACACTTTGGAACTCTTCCATATCTTCAACTTTCGCTGGTTAAGCTCCTAGGGGGCGCCATAATCTACTGCGTGAGACATGGAGGATTTCAGATTCTTTATGACTTTCACCAGGATTTTAAACAGATTTCTTCTGACTTCTATCAAACTTTTATGCAAGATATCCAGGACATTGTGGAAAATATGAGATCTAAAATATGCCATCAGGTTGGGGATGTGGTGAATGAAATTGAGGAATTTCAGGAGACGATGGTATCCCAGCTGAACTGTTTAAAATCTTGCTGTCAAGGTGATGCAGCAAATTTGGAAAACACAAGAATGGCCATCAGATTGGAAAAAATCAACTTATATCCCCATACCAAAAAAGGGAAACATTAAAGAATGTTCAAACTATCGAACAGTGGCACTTATTTCACATGCCAGTAAGGTAATGCTCAAGATCTTGCAAGGTAGACTCCAGCAATTCATGGAGCGAGAATTGCTAGATGTACAAGCTGGGTTTAGAAAAGGCAGAGGAACTAGAGACCAAATTGCCAATATCCGCTGGATAATGGAGAAAGCCAGGGAGTTTCAGAAAAACATCTATTTCTGTTTTATTGACTATTCTAAAGCCTTTGACTGTGTGGATCATAACAAATTGTGGCAAGTTCTTGGTGGTATGGGGATACCAAATCATCTTGTCTGCCTCCTGAGGAATCTGTATAACGACCAAGTAGCAACGGTAAGAACAGACCACGGAACAACGGACTGGTTTAAGATTGGGAAAGGAGTACGGCAGGGTTGTATACTCTCACCCTACCTATTCAACCTGTACGCAGAACACATCATGCGACGTGCTGGGCTTGATGAATCCAAGGCTGGAGTTAAAATTGCTGGAAGAAACATTAACAATCTCAGATATGCAGATGATACCACTTTGATGGCTGAAAGCGAGGAGGAGATGAGGAGCCTTATGACAAAGGTGAAAGAAGAAAGTGCAAAAGCTGGGTTGCAGTTAAACCTCAAAAAAACCAAGATTATGGCAACCAGCTTGATTGATAACTGGCAAATGGAGGGAGAAAACGTGGAGGCAGATGAGAGTGCCTTGGACTGCAAGAAGATCAAACCAGTCCATACTCCAGGAAATAAAGCCAGACTGCTGACTTGAGGGAATGATATTAAAGGCAAAACTGAAGTACTTTGGCCACATAATGAGAAGACAGGATACCCTGGAGAAGAAGCTGATGCTAGGAAAGGTGGAAGGCAAAAGGAAGAGGGGCCGACCAAGGGCAAGATGGATGGATGATATTCTGGAGGTGACGGACTCGACCTTGGGGGAGCTGGGGGTGGTGACGGCCGACAGGAAGCTCTGGCGTGGGCTGGTCCATGAAGTCACGAAGAGTCGGAAGCGACTGAACGAATAAACAACAACAACAAAAAGAGGGATAGAAAGGTTTTTTTTAAGACTGAGATTGGGATTTTTATCGAGATGCTGGATGAAGATTGGATAATGGAGTTGGAGAAATCTAAGGGAGAGAGTGATCTGCAAGCCTTAAGTAAAATCGATCTCCTGGTGGCATGCCATGAAAAGAACCTGGAATCTTTGAGGGGAGCAGTTGGGCTGTTTGATTCTTTCAAGAGGAAAGCTCTGTGCACATTGTGGGGATATGTAACTGCTTTGGTTTATTTTGAAGTGGGATAAGGGTTGAAGAATGTTCACCTGGTTTGCTTTAAGGATTTGATTGATGCTATTTGCCTTTAAAATTTGGATTTACTGTTTTGAATTGGCTTTGTTTTTTGAGTTTATTAAGATGAAAATTATTAAAACTGTTGTATTAGGGTTAAAGAATGTTTATCTGGTTTGCTTTAAGGATTTGATTGATGTTATTCCCTTTTAAAGATATGGATTTACTGTTTTGAATTGGCTTTGTTTTTTGGGTTTATTAAGATGAAAATTATTAAAACTGTTGTACTATTAAGTATGAAGCAGACAACTTATGTGCTTTTTAATTTGATTCTTATTATAATAGACAGAAATGTATAGAATAATGGTAGGAAGAGAATAATTAAATATTTTTATCTTTTGGAGGGGAGAAAAATGTTTAGGAGGTTTATATGAACTTTTTTTCTTTATTTTAATATAAGGGGGAGGAGTAACTACTTAGTGATTTTTATTATGTGTTAAAGTGGAATGAAGGAAGGAAGATAGATGCTTTTGAACTGTGGTGTTGGAGGAAAATTCTGAGAGTGCCTTGGACTGCAAGATCAAACCAGTCCATACTCCAGGAAATAAAGCCAGACTGCTCACTTGAGGGAATGATATTAAAGGCAAAACTGAAGTACTTTGGCCACATAATGAGAAGACAAGATACCCTGGAAAAGATGCTGATGCTAGGGAAAAAAGGGTAAAGGTTCCCCCCGCACATTTGTGCAGTCGTGTCCGACTCTAGGGGCCGGTGCTCATCTCCGTTTGTTAGCCGAAGAGCCAGCATTGTCTGAAGACGCTTCCACTGTCATGTGGCCGCATGACACGCATGGAACGCTGTTACCATCCCACCAAAGTGGTACCTATTCATCTACTTGCGTTTGCATGCTTTCGAATTGCTAGGTTGGCAAGAGCTGGGGCTAGTGCGGGAGCTCACTCCGTCACGCGTGGCTAGGGATTTGAACCTCTGAACTTGCGATCTTCCAACCGACAAGCTTGGCGTCTTACCCGCTGAGCCACCACGCCCCTGGCAGATGCTAGGGAAAGTGGAAGGCAAAAGGAAGAGGGGCCGACCAAGGGCAACATGGATGGATGATATTCTGGTGGTGACGGACTGGACCGTGGGGGAACTGGGGATGGTGACGGCCGACAGGAAGCTCTGGCGTGGGCTGGTCCATGAAGTCACGAAGAGTCAGAAGCAACTGAACGAATAAACAAACAAACAAACAAAAAGTGGAATGACTTATAGAAATAATGTGGTGTTTTGGTTTAATATAGAGTAAGAGATTATGAAAATTTTTGTATATCCTTGCTGTTAAAAGTCAGAAGCCACATCGTTTTGTAAATTTGAAAAAAAAATATCTTGTGTTTCTGCACTTTTTTAGTTTTTTTCTTTGTAGTTTTTTGTGTGTTTTTTGTAGTTTTTATTCTTCTCTTGAAACCTAATAAAATTTACTATAAAAAAAAGAAGGTTTAGATCTGCCTTCCTCAACTTGGCAACTCTAAATGTGTCAAATTGCAATTCCCATTAACCACTGGACATGCTACAGATTAGAGGGCATCAGGTTGAGAAAGACTGCGCCATCATCTTTCTGCCTGGATCTGTGTCATACAGAATGCCTGACCATCGTCTTCCAAAGCAGCTACTTTACTCCCAACTTAAAGATGGAAAACGGAACATTGGTGGACAGCAAAAGAGATTCAAAGATACTCTCAAAGCTAATTTAGAAAAATGTAATATCAGCATTGAGAACTGGGAAGCCCTAACTCATGAGTGTTTCAATTGGAGGTCAGCCTTTATTAAAGGCGCTACGGACTTTGAAGAAGCACAAGTACAGGGCGAAAGGGAGAAACGAGCTAAGAGGAAGGCACGTCAAGCAAACCCTCATTGTGACAGTCTTCCACATGGAAACCTATGCCCTCATTGTGGGAGGTTGTGCGGATCCAGAATTGGCCTTTACAGCCACTTACGGATCCACTGTTAAGATTTTACCCCTGGAAGACAATCTTACTTGGCTACAAGTGATCGC
This sequence comes from Charina bottae, assembly GCA_023362775.1. Lineage (NCBI taxonomy): Eukaryota > Metazoa > Chordata > Lepidosauria > Squamata > Charinaidae > Charina > Charina bottae. Next base: position 3,637,844 of record JALMGJ010000038.1, on the reverse strand, counting down.
CAAGAAGAAGAAAGAAGAAGTGTTATACAATCCTCAAGGCATCCCTTTTCCTGGCTGATTTAAATTATCCCTCTTGATTCCTACAGCACCTTCTCACTCCTTGCTGCCTTCACAAGTGGGATACAGCAGTCAAGGGTGGAGCTTCTGATCACTGGCAGGCCATGATCTGAATGCTTTAATTTGTGGAGTCCTTGGTGCTCTCTGAGCTTTGTTTATTTTATTTATTTATTTATTTATTTATTTATTTATTGTGCTATTTATACCCCGCCTATCCCCTCCCTAGTGGAGGACTCTAGGCGGCTTACAATCATATATATACAATTCAATTATACATTAATTCCAAATATATACAATTCACCGCTCGTGAAGGGAGAGGGGTAAGGGAACCGACTCTCTTAGGCTCTGGACTACAGTTCCCAGGATGCCTTGAGCCGGCTGCTGACCTCCTGTAGCTGTCACATCCGGGTCCGTCGTCACCACCGCTGTTTGATCTTTCTCCAATCTTTTTGATCCTCTCCTCTCCGGTGGAGCTGACTTCCCGACAGGACGCCAGCAAATTAGCCCACTTTAAGGTGGTACCCATTTTATCTACTTGCAAGGCTTTCGAACTGCTGGGTTGACAGGAGCTAGGACTTAAGGACGAGAGCTCACCTCATCCGCGGGGTTCGAACTGCCAACCTTTTGATCGGCAGCCTACAGCTCAGCTGTTTAACCAGTTGAGTCACCGCGTCCCTAGTTGTTGTTTTCTTGCAGACGTTTCATTGCCAAACTAGGCAACATCTTCAGTGCAAAACGGGGGTGGGACTTGCTCTCTGTTTATATACCAGAACACCTCCTTGCCAGCAATCAATACCCAGATATGCAAAGATTAACACTAAGATTAGCACCAGAGGAACAATCAAACAGCACAATATACCCTAATCAAGGAACTATTCTCAGTCAATCAACCAAGCAGCAAACAACAGCCCAATCAAGGAACTCCTAAGGGGAGAACAACGCCTCCACCAACACAAGCAGGACAAGCCATGGTATATAAACAGAGAGCAAGTCCCACTCCCTTTTTGCACTGAAGATGTTGCCTAGTTTGGCAATGAAACGTCTGCAAGAAAACAAGGCTGAGAGCACCGAGGACTCCACAGTTCAACCCTGAGCTACAAATATTCTCTTCGATTGATGCTCTAATTTGTCTGTCATCCAGAGAACAGGAGGCAGCTGGGTGGTTGCAGAAGATATCTTGTTCTTCATATTCAAGGTACCATGTGTGATTTGAGAAGGATCAGAGAGAAAGGGAAAAATAACAGGCTGTGCCTGATTAGAAAGAATAAGATAAAAAACAGAGGGAGTTGGACACATGTTGCTACTGAATCAGAGATGGACCATTAGACCCAACTATCTTTAGTGGGTGATATTTGAGCTGGTGCCACCTACATCTTTATGCAGAATAAGATCATCTGGGTAATTTGTTCTCTTCATTTTCTGAAGCTCCAGACCCATCCAACATGGCTTCCTGTTGCTTTCATCCAGATCAGGTTCCAGTTGCTATGTTCACACTTAATTGCAAGGGTGGCCCATGGTGGTTTCTTATCTGCAGGAAAGGATAGGATGGTGTCTTCATCCCACTGGCTGGACTGGCCACATAATGTGGCATCTATAGGTTGGTCCACCCTAACTGAGAGTACAGGGTCCTTTAACACAGCAAGGGCCAAGCAGTAAGATATTGTACATCCAACCTTTTAAATCAACCGTTTACTGCTGCTTTGCATCCTGATGCTGCCTGAGAAGATGGATGCTTCAACCTATGTAATGGTAGGGAAGGCCCTGTTCAATGGCTTGGAGTTTTCCTTTCTGTTATCTTATTCCCCTTGGTCTGTTTGCTTCAGTCTGGATGCTGTCTCAAGTGATATCATGGTTCCTTACGTTCTCAGCCCTGTAGCACTCATCAAATCTTTGTCCAGGAAGCCCACTTCCAAAGGGTTTTCTTGCAAAGGAACTTGGACTTTGCTTTTCATGGGCCCAGAAAATCAACTGTAGTAAAAGCAGCATGGGAACGTAGAAATGTAAGTGTGTCTTAAATTCTGCTACTTAGATGGCTGCATTGACTTACCTGTATTTATCTATTCCATGTAGTTATTTATTCAGCTTATATCTCACTTTTCTTCCCAAGGAGCATTCACTGGTATTCCCATTTTTCATTCAAAAGGTAAATTAGACTGAGAAACTAATAAGATTCATATCTCATATTAAGCCATGCTTTGGTTAAACCACCGTTTGTTGAATAAACCATAATGTCTGGATTCACAGATGGTGCTAAGGTACAGTCAGCTATAAATCACAGTGAGCTGAGTTGGCCATGACAGAAGCAATGGCCAAGCCAAGTAAACTACATACTGTACTGGCTGAGCCACAGCAAACTCAGCCTTTCACTGGCCCAAGATTGCTTACCCAGTGAGTTTTAAACGTGGGCAAGCTTTTGAAACCTTGACCCAGTTACATGGTTGTAACACGTTGCAATTGGCTTCACACAACTCATGTGAACCTGGCCAGTCAAAAACACTGCGGCTGCATTCACACAAGATGCTAAGTTTGATTAGTGTTCAACTTGGGTGGTTGGTTTTTGGCTTAGTGAATTGTGCAAACCCAGCCCACTGGTGGGTCTGTTGCGGCATTGTGTGAACTCAGAAAATGAGTGAATTCGATATCCATGTGAAATGTGTTGTGTGAAGTCAGCCACTCTATGATAGTATGGCAGATTAGCCCTGCTTGCTTTATGACTGGGCAGAGAACCGAACCAGCATTTTTGCATCAAACTTTGGGGGGGGGGGTGTTGTTTGTTTGCTTTGTTTTTATGTCCATTGCATCCATCTCACTCTTGCAAAGGAATGTCTGCATAAATGCTACCTCTCTGTAAATCATCCCACGGATGGCTTCAATCCCTGCCAGGGACCAACGTGTTCTCCAGTTTCTGTGGAATGGTTCTTCACATGTCCCCCCTTTTCTGCCTCTTCTCTCCTGCCTCCAGCTGCAGTGGTGGCAACATCAGGCCTCATTCCAGAACGTCAAGTGGAGGAGGGAGGATCAGAGCTGCACTCTCATTCAAGAGATTTTATGAATAAAAATGGGCCATGTGCCAGCCTGGCTTTTCAATGGATGGCCTCCGAGCTTTAGAGGAGGGCTCTGACAAGCCTGACTCTGCCAATTGCCACAGATGCAGATCTTGGCACAAAGGAGGCTCATAGAGAAGAGAGTGGAAAACAAACAGAGGCCCATTCACTGCCGTGCCTGCTCTCTCGCCTACCCTGGCTCTTCTGCGCACAGTCTTCCAACTATCCCATTCAATATGCATGCCACCTACAGGGTTTACCCCAGCCTTCCACAGACTAGCCCTCTCCAGACATGTTGGGACTACAATACCCAGAATCCTCAGCCAGCCCCAATGCATCTGGAAGCTACCTCCTGGAGAAGGCTGGCACACCCTATTAGCAACGTGCTGAGGTGGGTCGATGGAACCTTCCAATTAAAAGACATTGTATGGTGGTGGATACCTGCGGTGAGAGGAAAGACTTGGGTTTGTAACTTGCTTGTGCGATTTCTGGGAACACTTGGGGGGGGGGAGGAGGAGGAGAAAGCCTGAACTCTTATATTCTGCTTCTGTTCTTCCTCAGTTTGCATCGATGCTTTCTGTTAATGAGCTCTTACAGCCCCCCAAGAATTGGGGTTCCATTTCAGCAAAGGAGGTCACCTCTGCTTGTTGGACATGGCTTCTTCCCTTGACCTCTCCTCGGCCCTCTTAGTCCTGTTCTTGAACTGGACTCTCTAAACAGCTGTGTTGCGCAGGGGCAAGGAAACTGTGAATTCTTTGCCACCACTGCAAAAAGGAGACAGTCCCCACGACTGCCTTGCAGCTTCCTCACTCACCTGCCCCAGAGAGTCATGTGGCACCTGGATCCATAGGCTGGGTTTCCACAACATGCTAAACACCTAAACAACACAGTTTTAAGAAGCATAACCTAGCCTATGGCACAGACCCAGCAAAGGAATAATATAGAATCTTAGGCTAGATTCACCCAAAATGATTTAACCTGATTACCAATTTAATCCATATTATGGGTTGGCTTTATTTATTTTCTTATTGAATTGGTATGCTGCCAAACCCTTCAAGACTCCTGGAAGCTTTCAAAACTTATTATTAAAAAAACTGAAAAATTAAACCATCCTTGTTAATAATCCAAAACAACCCTACCAACTCCAAGCAGTAACATAAAATGCAAACTGGCTTAAGGTACACTGAACCATAAACTAAGAATTGGGTTGGATTTGCTTAGCTCTCTAATTCTTAGACAGTTGACACAGTTCAAACTAACCAGGCTGGTTGTGACATGTCTGCGCAGTCACCAGGTCTTCAATTGACCCAGTTATGTGAATTCTGCAGATCCATGTGTTAAGCAAACATGCTTAACCTGGTTAGTGAAGTAGCCCATTGCGGGGTTCACACAATACACTAAGCCATGACTAACTAATTGGGCTGGGTTTGCACTACATGGTACAGCACAAAAAGAAAAAACACCTAATCAAGTTTGATACTAACCAAGCTTAGCATGTTATTCAAATGAATCTGCTAGGACTTGACCTGACCTTATTAAGCATGTGTGAATACAGCAACAGACTTGGGAGGACCTGTGTGGTACACCCTGCTCAGTGCAGGAACGCACATCAAAACACCCCAACTAATATGTCTATGAAGGTTCTCAGTCATCCAGGTGGAATTGTCTGTAGCTTGAATCATGTCAACTGGATTTCTATTTTCTCAGTGGAAACGTTTCGCTCCTTATCCAAGGAGCTTCTTCAGTCTGAGCAAAGTTAGTAAGGGAATCCTAGGATTCCCTTACTAACTTTGCTCAGACTGAAGAAGCTCCTTGGATAAGGAGCGAAACGTTTCCACTGAGAAAATAGAAATCCAGTTGACATGATTCAAGCTACAGACCCCAACTAATGTCTATCCAGATTCTCCTTCAACCCATCCAGTGAAGAGGAGGGGGGGTCATTACCATCCTAGATAATTAATTCCATCATCAAGCTGCTCTTATTGGCTGGATGTTTCTCAAAATTTGCCTTTGTTCCATATCTCACCTTCTGGAACAATAAAGCACAGGCCTTTCCCATCTTTTGTGTGACACTCTTTAAACACCTTCCGGAAGATATTTTACAGGTGCTTAAAGATTATCATTCTCTCTCTCCTCTGGCGGCCTCCTCCTTCTAAGGCTAAACGTTCCCAGCTCCTGCAGTATCTCTCTTCTTACGGCGCAGTTTCCAGTCCCTCCGCCGGGTAATCTTAATTGCTCTTCCAATTTCTCTGCTTCTTAAACTGAACCCTCAAGGTGGGCTCTGCGCAAAGCAGAATACGAATAGAAATAGCACTAACCGATTCGTCGTGGCCCAATTTGCTACACGCTCAGGGGGGTTTCTCTTCCAGGCTAACCCTGCGTGTTCTCCGTGTTCGACTTTTCCACATGCAGCAGCCTTCCCTACCTACCGCTCACCCACTTGACCACCCTTGCACGCTTCCCAAATCCTCTCACACCCCAGCATTCACCTCTCTTCTCTCTGGGTGTGTGCCCGGCTGACAACGGTGCAAGCGACACCACCACCGTAACTCGGCGGTGCAGTCTGGTCGGAGACTGTGCGAAATTACTCTACGCAGCCTCGCCGGCCGAGGGCAGCGCGTTCGGGAACTGGCCGTGGTGCTGAATATTGATTCAGCCCGTTTGCGCCAAAGGTACCTTCTCGGCAAAGCTGCGAAGTTCCTTCCGCCTGGTTGGGAGATGACTTGGAAGTGGGGAGGATGCCAGGGCGGGGAGGGGGAAGGGGAGAAGAGCAGCCAACCCTCCTCCCTAGCACTCATTGAGAAAAAGCTTCAGCAACATCCACTCCTGCTGTCTCTGCGACATCAACATCCCATTTCAGGGAGCAGAAAAGCCGAAGGAGGCAAGACTCAAAGAGGTTATGCAAGACATCTAAAACCCAGAACATAACAACTCCATACCTCGTTCCTCTGAAAATCTCACCAGGTGAGGAGCTTCAGGGGCTCCCCAGGAGCCCGTGTGAGTCCCTTTGTCACTCTGCATAAAGTGCAATTCTGCTTTCTTGGGGTTTGTTCACTGAACCCTTTCTCAGGGTGCAGAAAGAATGTCTTTGCTCTCTAAGGAGCTGGCAGTCTAAAATTTGGCACAAGAGACAATGTAAAGGAAGTGGAGAAACAGGGAAGTATGGTTACAATATATTGACACAACACCCTGAACTAGCTCAGTTCAAACCTAGCTGTGAAGCTTAGTTTGCTTTAACCTTGGTCTTTGTGCCTTTCATGTGCTGGGTGGACTAAGCCATTTTGTTAATTTATGGCTCAGTGTATTGTGTGAACCCAGAAAATGCTTCAGTCAGCATCCTTCTAATGCATGTTGTGAGAATGCAGCCAATAGGTGATTGTTTACAGGCAGTTTATGCATAATTACAGTATGGCAGCCTTCTCCCATCCTGGTGGTTTCTGGATGTCAATCATTCCTTCTCCAGCCCATATGGCTAATACTCCTGGGGTCTGGGGACAATAGGATCTGTAATCCAATTCATCTGGATGGTCCCAGGTTAGGACAAGCTGCAGTAGGATATGTGAAGTAGGCTTCCTAGGAAATGTGGATTTTTGTACAAAGTATCATGGCGTCATGGCTATCTGGGAGTCAGTGCTAAGGTACATGGGAAAAACTTTACATAAGACATTCTCATTCTTACCAATTGAAGAGAATTCTCATTCTTCCTCAGCTCATGGGTTTTTAATCCTTACAATTGGGAACTTGGTCATTGGTTCTGTTGGAAAGGCACGAGGACTTTCCTGATTATTTATTTATTTATTTTCTTCTTTGGGATGCTACAGGAATATCTGGTGCTTTATACTTCTTATTTATTTTGGCCTGTCATGTGACAGTGCATTGTCATTTTAAAGAGGAAAAAGAGGAGGCTGAAGTTGTCTTACTTAAAATGGTCCAATGGATTGTTGTCTAAACAATGGTTGGTTGCCTCAATATTCTGCACCTATAATGATGGACATTATATGTCCATTTAATTGGTGCTGACAGGTTCTGTTAAACAGTGCTAAGCAAAGAGTAGCTTGAAATTTATTTTGATGGGTTTTTTTTACTCCCAATTGTCTAACAGGAACAATAACTGATAAAATAATGTCCTTGCCCAACATGTGTGTGTGTGCACGTGCATGCACACACACACCTCTGGGTGTATAGAGAGAGGGGGGCACTTAGCTCAGGGCGCAAGCCCTAACTATCTGTTTAATTTAAGGATTGATGTATTGGGTGAACCCAGAAAAATGGTTAATGCAGCAAGCAGATTAAGCATGTTGTGTGGAGGCCGCCACAGAGCAGATACAAGGTAATGGTCAAATGATAGATAGGTAGATTAGATAGTCCAAGAGAGACTTGAGCGCTGGAGAAGGAACCCAGACAATTGCAAAAAGACCTAAGAACAGAGGGGAGAAGGCTGACCCACTGCATGGGAACAACCTTGCAGAAGCTCAAGAGGCAGCAGCCGGAAATGAGACAATGACCAGTAAGAGAAGAGAAGCTCCGAGGAAGGAAAAGATCAATAAAAGCAACAAGGGCAGACAGGAAGAGACTGCTCAGGTGCAGAGGCATAAATAAGCCATCACTGATCACCCTCTCCTTCATCCCACACATTGCACTGAATTGAGATCACAGAATCAGGCCCAACTCATCAGGAGACGGCAATCAAGGGATGACAAAGCAAGCAGTGATCGTGCAGGTGGCGTGGGTGGGAGAAAAAGCCATTGTTAGCTTTGCTGTCATTTCCCATCTTATCACTGCAGTTGAGGTCTGTCTGACTTTCCTAATTTGGAAATCAACCACAGCCAGCAACCTTCAGTGCCTGGGAATGGATGGGTGGGTGTGTCTATGTAGATCAGCACATTTGGGAGACACCGATCAGGGGAGATTAACCTACCTTGAAAGCTGCTTAGATTGGGTAGTCTTCTTTGGCTGTCTTCACGCAACACGCACAGCAAAGTCAAGTGAAGATATACTGAAGGAAGCCTTTTTCTGGTTGGCACTGCATGTTCCTCATATCTTGGTTAGCTTATTTTGGGGGTTGGCTGAGCACGCTGCAGGAACCCAGTCCATTGGGACTGTGGATTATTCTTTGAATTATGCGGATCCAGAAAATGGGTTCGTTCAGGAACCAGTGGCGCAAACACAGCCAATATGTCACAGCTTTCCCCAGTCTGGTGCCCTCCAGATACGTTCGGACCACCTTCTCCAGATTGCCAGCAGTTGGGAAAGGAATATGGAAGAGAAGGAAAAGGAAGAACAGAGGTTGGCCAGAACCGCTAATGGCCATGTTGGTTGCATTTGCTCTTCTGGTATCTTACGTATCTGAAGTGACCTCAGTGGCAGAAGACCTGGATTATTTCCTCCAGGCATTGCTGCCTGACATCTTACTGTTTTAGTGACACAGGAAATGAGCTCCATATTTCTGATGCCTGTCAGCTTGCAGGAGTAGCATCTCTTATCACCCTTACACACTGTTCTCTCTGCGTCAAGGTGATGCAGATGTTAATTATGTTTCTCTTAAAAACCAGCAGAGGAGTGGCTGGAACGCAGAGAAAGAAGCTCATTGCCCACCCCCACCCTGGGAGCCATTAGGTTTTTAAAAAAATGAATGGATGGGGGGTAGAATGTATATGTTGTGTGGTTTCTTCCCACCTTAAAATATCTCAAATCTAAGGGAAAAAACCTTTTAACTGAAGGATTCCTTTATTGAACATAACCACATGCAAATAACTGCAGGCATGCACAAACTATGTTGTTGCAAATTTATCGGCTGGCTTCACACCACCAGCTTAACCAGGCAATTAACCAGTATTTGCGCAAGATAGCTGAGAACGATTAGTTTTATCCTTGCATGTTCTTCTTATTTATTTGCTTTCTTGTGGCTCAGAGGATTTCTTATTTTCACCTGCTTGGTTAGAACAGGGTTCAGTGCATTGGGGAAATCCAGAAAACAAGCTCACTTAGTAACCAGATGAAGTGTGTTGGGAGCATCTTAAGGCACATTGCATGGCATTACAAAAATAAAGAAATGTGCAAGCAAGTTTTCAACCCCAGTGGCTGGATAAGAAGGTAACTTCTTCCCCATGAGCATGGGGGGGGGGGACCGGTGTTAGAAGTCACTATTGATATTCCTCTCTGTCCCTTTTGTCAAATGCTATCCCAGTGTAGAAGCGGTATAGAGTTGGAAGTGATCTTAGGGGTCACAGTACAGGAAGCCACTAAACTATCTTCAAAGACCAACCACCAGTTTGAAAACTTCTAGCAGTTGCATGAGGAGGAATTCACCCAACATTTTCACTCCTTCACAGTTACCATCAGGAGATTCCTTCTAATGTTCCAGCTGGACCTTCTTTCTTTTCATGTCAACCATCTGTCCTTGTGTCATCCTCAGTTTCAACAGAGACTTGATCTGTCACTACTTGCCTATGACAGCTTTTTAGATATTTATGGATCACTATCATTTCTCCCTTAGCCTTCCCTTGTGAAATCCCAATTCCTTTAATCATTCCTGATAGTGCCTGGGCTTCCTTCTGAACCTGCTCCAGATTCTCCATACCCTTTTTCAAGTGGGTAGCCCAGACCTGGATATAATATTCCACATGTGGTCTAACCAACACAGAATCCTGGAGTAGCCCTCAATCTTGAAGGACTTCCATTGGGAATCTGTGAGAGCACATTGCCCTCCTGCCTTCTTTTCCATTATTCCTCCAGGGATTTCTACGAAGCTTTTTTATTCTCCTCCCAAAGTAGCATTTTGAGATTGTGGATATTGACAGTAGGTTTACCCTGACAGCTACACAATAGGCCAGAAGAACCAAATCCTTAGTGTCAAAGCAAGCTCCATAGAGAAGGTCTTCTTGCTAGAGGCTCCTAACAACAGGCAAATTATTGACCCGGGATAGAGATGAGACATGTGAAATCTAGGGTTTTGCTGACTCTCCATCTGCATTCACACAATCCTCTAAACTGGTCTTTCGAATTAACCCACTTTCTGGGTTTCCAGAACAGATTGAATCATAAACTAACCAAAGACTGGATATCCACAATAGCCACAGGCAGAAAAAAAATGCAAGTTAAACAGTAACAAAGCTTAACAGTTGGTGCAGGTGCAAACACTATATCTTTAACTGATCTGCTTAAGAGTGGTACATGAACACAGTAGCCCTCCCTCTCAAGCCATCCTACCAAGGAGGTAGAACAATGTATACTCACTGCAGTTTTGGCATGTGGTCTTCTCCAAGGTACATAAAAAATATAGAACACGTGCAGACTCTTTTTCAGCCAAGGGCTTCACTTGGCCTTTAAATGTGTGCACAAGTGTGTCACACAGCGGATTATAAAGAGGTTTGATAAAATACTTCCGTGGTTACTCACTGTTCTTATTGATTCAGAGACTCAAGGGACATTGAAAAAAATGCAAGTATACAACTTGTATTCTTCACTTTCTGAACAAAAAAATTCCACTCATATACATGCTCATACCCCTGTGCATCTACCCAGGTCAAAGCCTAGCTGGAGGCTGGGTTGAGTTCCTGAAGAATCGAGATGGGGAGTCCATTGTGCAAAGACCTGGTTCTGTGTGATCCTCTGAAGTACTAGAGTTCCCATCTACCTCTATAACTTCCAGCAAGGCTTGGCCAGTCCCAGATTGGTCCTCTTTTTGTGCCTCCTGGTACTTTCCCACACAAGTGCCAACACTTCTTCCAGAACACTTGGGAGCCATCTCTTGGTTTGGGAATCAATAAACAGGTTACATGTGTTGTGTGAATGCAGCTATTATGCTAAGCTAAAATATGGCTTATTGCATGGGTGTCTGCAAGGGGGGGTGAGGGGAGGGAAATGACAATGCATACATGATGAGACAATTGGGCAAATGCCATGACTTACTTATTTGCACCACAAATCCAAACACAATATGTAATAGTGGCGTTTGCATTATGATGCTGCCATATGCGTGTTGTCATTTTGCTGTTGCTGTAATTTGCTGGAGATGCTGCTGCTTATTTGTTTGCAGTCTCCTGTGTTCTGTGGACCCAGCCACTGTAATCTGTGAACCATGATGTGGTGTACGTAGCCAGGCAATTGTGTTTTATTCAACCCAGCATTAATAAATAATTTGGCTTAGCCCCCAGATCAAGTTAGCAAGTAAATGCTAATTCGTCCTTCGTTCAATAGAACCAGGAGGTCCATAAAGGTTGGTGATAGTTCTCATCCTTATTATTCATGAGGACAGAAACCTGATTTTTTTCCCCTTTCAAATGTGATGGTCTCTGTAGGATTCTTACTAGATAATCCTGCATTAAGGGCCTGATTTGCTCCAATGCACCGTCCAGGATATCGATACCCCCCTGCTGTGCTTTCTTAATTCCTCCCAAGAAATTTTCTCCAGCGGCATCAGTTCATCCTAGCTCAGCAATTGGAATGCCTCTCAGGGCGCCGCAGTGACATTTCCTGCCTCGAACATTTGGTAACAGAGAGCTCTTGATGGCTTGGATGCCGTGGACAGTCTGTGCTGCTTCCTGGAACGTGGGTCGTCCCTTCTGGACATCTGCCATAGCCCACTCCGGGAATTATTGCTTTATTGGATGAGAAGAAAGTAAGAGGTTCTTGGTGAAGCTCAAAATATCTGAAATGATTGCTAACAAGCTTTGTAAAAATTAGCTTACAATATGATAACAACAGCAGCAGCAGCAACAGCAGCAGCAGCAGGACATTAATTGTGACCTTAATGATGATGGGCACAGCCAGCTCAAAATGGTGTCATATGAATTACAAGGGTCCCTGGCCCCCAATACCGTTTGCTTAAGATTCACGGATCTAACAGAATTGATCTCCCCACTGGATGGGTCCAAAGTGACATGCTTGTCTAGGCTAACCTTGTGTTGGATCAACCTCTTGTGGGAACTTGACCAATGGTTGCATTTACACAACATGCTTATCTTGGTTACTGAATAAAATGATTTCCTGGATTTGCATAATATATTGAACCATAAAGTAGACCAGAGCTTTCCAAACTTTTCATGTTGGTGACACACTTTTTAGACATGCATCATTTCACGACACACTTACAGCAGGGCATCATTTTGCAACACACTCTTACAGCAGGGCACAAGGCAGGCACTAGGACCTGCGCGGAATCACAGCAGGTTTGGAGGCAGCAAGGCACAAGGCAGGCACTAGGACCTGCGTGGAATCCTGGCAGGGCAGGTTTGGAGGCAGCAAGGCACAAGGCAGGCACTAGGACCTGCGTGGAATCCTGGCAGGGCTCGGAGGCAGCAGCTGCGACACACCCAGACACTGCAGCCAACACACTAACGTGTCCCAACACACAGTTTGGAAAGCTCTGAACTAGACAATCAGGATGGGTTATTCTAACATGATGAGTCACATCAAACCTAACCAAGCCTAGTATGCAGGAATGCCAAGTCTTTACCTGACCTGATTAAGCATTAAGATGTGTACCTGACTACTTTTGGAAATGAGAGAATTATTTAAAAAAGAGAATAGCCAGTTTTTCAGAAGAGGTTTTAAAAAAATGGATTGGTATGATGTAAAAGTAAAACTGGGGAACGCTTTCCAAGGGACAGAATTAAAGAGGATGCTGGATGCACACTTCTGGAGGGTGGAAAGGACAGAGAAGTTAATTGGTTAATGGAGATAATTAACCTGTAGCATTTGTTATGCAAGATGTGGTGATGGCCCTAACCTGGATGGTTATTAAAGGGGATTTATGGAGAACTATAAAGAATTATCTTATGGATAATTATGGGGGCCTGGTGGCTCAGCGGATAAGACGCCAGGCTTGTCGATCGGAAGATCGCAAGTTTGGAGATTCGAATCCCTAGCCCTGCGTGTGGAGTGAGCTCCTGCACTCGCCCCAGCTTTTGCAACCTAGCAATTCGAAAGTATGCAAATGCAAGTAGATGAATAGGTACCACTTCGGTGGGAAGGTAACAGCGTTCCGTGTGCCCATGACCATGGAAGCGTCTTTGGACAACGCTGGCTCTTAGGCTAACAAATGGAGATGAGCACCGGCCCCTGGAGTCGGACACGACTGCACAGATGTGCGGGGGGAACCTTTACCTTTTTATCAAGAATGATCAGTCTTGGAAACTCACTGTGACCACTAAGTTGGAGCAGCATGGGGAACATCAGTAGGAAAGACATATATCTCCATTCCTGCTTGTGAATATCTCAGGAAAACCTGGTTGGATTAATGAGATTCTTCAGCACAATCACTTTCAGTCAGGGAAAGACAAGCTCTCTTTGTAATTGTCCTAAGCAAGTCTAGGGCTCCATGGAGGGGATCAGGTTGGGCAACATCAGCAAAATGTGATCAGCTTGAATTTTGGAGTTACAAATTATTCCAGGATCTCAAGATCTGGTCTTCTTTTGTTTTCTAATTTAACCTCAGAAAAATAAGAAAAGATAGAAGTGCCTGCATACAGACCTATCTAGAGCAAAACTAACTTATCATCTATTCTCTCCTTTTGGCTTAAAGAAGAAGGTTCAAATCACCATAGCTTTTACTTGGAGTGAAGTTATCTTCAATTATATAGTACAAGAATAGGAAACCCATGGCTTCAATGGCTCTTGCTTTAAGCAATGCATGCAGTTTTACAAAGGTTAGCAGAGAGGGGTAGAAAGATTGTAAGAGAATGAAATTAATGAAAGATGCCCCAGAAGCTCCCTATGGGCAGGAGCTGACCAACAGCATCTGAGATGAGTACATACTTTTTGCTGAAGGATGACTTGGGATCACGTAGGCAGGAGATGACCTCAGTCTCCCTTTCTGCTAAATAAGAAAGCCTTTTCCCCTTTCTAAAAGGAGACAGAAGTTGGGAATGGAGGCTGAGAAGCAAAAGAGGGTTGTTCCATCGCTCCAGCAGTCTCGGAATTAACTAACTGGAATCACCAGGGACCAGGAGGAAAGTCCCAAATTAACCGAGATGGGAATATACTTAAAAGGATAGATAAAATAACATTAAACTATAAATTTTATATTAATTTTTATTTTGGCTGTGTACAGTATATTCGGATCTTATCTTTTGTTCCTGGTGTTTATTTTCTCCATGCAAACTCCATAACTATGTGTTTTATGCAACTTGGAACCTCTTTACATCAGAGTTGCCTCTCAAGATTATTGTCTTGTGGTCTGTCCGGAGCAGGGTTTCTCAACCAGGGTTCTGTGGCACTCTAGGGTTCTGCGAGAGATCACTAGGGGTTCCCTGGGAGATCACGATTTATAAAAAAAATTATTTCAAATTCCAGCAACTTCACATTAAAGAAGCAAATTTCATTCTTTATCTTTAGTTTAAGAACACAGTTGATGCATATATACAGGCCTACCCATGAAACGAATATAATAATTTTGTAACTTCTGGCTTGTATTTGAGCCTGAATGTGCAGGGGTTCCCCGAGGCCTGAAAAGTATTTCAAGGGTTCCTCCAGGGTCAAAAGGTTGAGAAAGGCTGGTCCAGAGGCTTATTTTGTTGGTTGTTGTGGGTTTTCTGGGCTGTGTGGCCGTGTTCTGGCAGTCCTGGTTCCTAACGTTTCGCCAGTTGTTGTGGCTGGCAAAACGTTAGGAATGAGAACTGCCGGAACACGGTCACACAGCCCGGAAAACCCACAACAACCATCAGATTCCGGCCATGAAAGCCTTCGGCTTATTTTGTTCTTTGTATTTTTCTTATGGGAGATCCTAATAAGTCATGAGCTGGGACTTGAACAGATCGATACTTTTCTCTCCATTGCCACTGAATGTTTTGCTTGTCGATACATAAAACTACAAAAAGATTTTTACATTCCCACTTAAAAAAAAAGTTTTATTTTATTTTTTCTCCCCCCAAAAAGGTGGGGAAGGAAGGAAGGAAGGAAGGAAGGAAGGAAGGAAGGAAGGAAGGAAGGAAGGAAGGAAGGAAGGAAGGAAGGATTTCATTAGGCACACACGTCAACACCACAAGTCCAGGAGAGGGCCCTATAGAATTTATATCATTTTTCCTTTTTTTTTAATTGCTAGAAAAGCAACACAGGTTATAGGAACCCTCTCTCGCGCACACGCTGGGGTTATGGGATGACGCCAATTCATGGATGGAAGTTGGTGGCAGCAATAGCTACTGAGATGCTTCAGCATGGCAAGAAGCAAAGCAAGAACGTGTAGGCCCAGGAGGCTTCAGGGGAAGAGTTCTGAGACCTCCAATCTTTCCTCCTGTGGGCTGAGCCGGGTCTCTGCACTCATATATAGACATCTCTTGCCTGAGTTTCCCTAGTAAGGAAGTTTCTCAAGTACCTTTGCCAAACTGGAACGGAACCTCCCCTTTTCATCTACAGCAGAGCTTTCCAAACTTTTCATGTTGGTGACACACTTTTTAGACATGCATCATTTCGCGACACACTCTTACAGCAGGGCATCATTTCATGACACACTCTTACAACAGGGCACAAGGCAGGCACTAGGACCTGCGCGGAATCACAGCAGGTTTGGAGGCAGCAGGGCACGATGCAGGCACTAGGACCTGTGCGGAATTACAGCAGGTTTGGAGGCAGCCAGGCACAAGGCAGGCACTAGGACCTGCGTAGAATCCTGGCAGGGCAGGTTTGGAGGCAGCAGGGCACAAGGCAGGCACTAGGACCTGCGCGGCATCCTGGCAGGGCAGGTTTGGAGGCAGCAGGGCACAAGGCAGGCACTAGGTCCTGCGCGGAATCACAGCAGGTTTGGAGGCAGCAGGGCACAAGGCAGGCACTAGGACCTGTGCGGAATTACAGCAGGTTTGGAGGCAGCCAGGCACAAGGCAGGCACTAGGACCTGCGTAGAATCCTGGCAGGGCAGGTTTGGAGGCAGCAGGGCACAAGGCAGGCACTAGGACCTGCGCGGCATCCTGGCAGGGCAGGTTTGGAGGCAGCAGGGCACAAGGCAGGCACTAGGACCTGCGCGGAATCCTGGCAGGGCAGGTTTGGAGGCAGCAGGGCACAAGGCAGGCACTAGGACCTGTGCGGAATCACAGCAGGTTTGGAGGCAGCCAGGCACAAGGCAGGCACTAGGACCTGCGTAGAATCCTGGCAGGGCAGGTTTGGAGGCAGCAGGGCACAAGGCAGGCACTAGGACCTGCATGGAATCCTGGCAGGGCTCGGAGGCAGCATCAGCCGCGACACACCCAGACACTGCAGCTGACACACTAACGTGTCATGACACACAGTTTGGAAAGCTCTGATCTACAGGTTATCTTTAACAGGATGTGTGAGTGCTTCCTAATAATTGTATTTCATAAATATAGGAATTGTGTTTTGCTCAACTTAATTTGGTGTTCAGGGTGTTTTGTGAACCCAGTTACTGGATTGCAGGATGTCTTTTCAATGTCCCACTCTAGTCTACAGCCCAAAGATTTCCTAGTCGTCTCCCAACCAGATCTTACCCTGCTTACCCTTCTGAGATCACCTACAGTTGGCTGGGTGTTGCCGTATTGCTGTGACCTATCTACAAAGAGGAAGAGAGAAGTGACTGCCTTTGAGGGTGAGGTAAAGGTGCCTGGCGCTTTGAGGGACCTAAGGAAGAGGTTATTCTGTCCATAGAAGTTACACGGCTTCTGGAAGGCAGATCAGCCCTTGGGTTTTTTAAAAAATGCTCTAGCTGCTGTCTTCAGCCTGAGTTATTAACCCCCCTCTAAAAAGGTAAAAGGTAAAGGTTCCCCTTCACATTTGTGCAGTCGTGTCTGACTCTAGGGGCCGGTGCTCATCTCCGTTTGTTAGCCAAAGAGCCAGCGTTGTCCGAAGACGCTTCCACGGTCACGTGGCCGACATGACGCACGCGGAACGCTGTTACCTTCCCACCGAAGTGGTACCTATTAATCTACTTGCATTTGCATGCTTTCGAATTGCTAGGTTGGCAAGAGCTGGGGCTAGTGCGGGAGCTCACTCCTGTTAGAGTTCTTGTGTTGACTTGGCGAATTATTCCTGTACAAAGCACAGCGTTCTCATGATGACGTGAATGCCAGGTGGCTGGATAACAGAGAAGCCTTGGCTTTGTTTACATCCTCATGAGATAGGGAGCGAGAAGGTACCATGTTATGGCTAGCAATGGATCTTCCCATGGGAACAAAGCCTCCTGATTTCCTTCTGTGGGAAGCCTTGCCCAGGCCCCCTGAGCAAGGAGGGGGGGAACTCAGTGCTTAGATGCAGCAGGTCATGCTATGTGCTTTAGGCCTAATGCTTTGGGCCTAATGGTGTTCTATGCTTCTTGATTCCTAGTGTCTTTTAGCCATGTAGTTCTTCACGTGTTCACTTCCCGTGGACTGGGCAGAGTGAGCTATGCCTGGCTTTGGGTATAGGCCATGGCAGGAACTCTGGCCCTGGGATCAATACACGGAACTCTGCTTATAAGTTTGTTTTTGTTTTCCTTTTACAATGATGTATCTTGTATATTCAACTTTTTAACTTTTGCGATAATGTACTGTATCTGCATTATTGCCTTATGCTACCAGTAAACACTGTTAGCCCTAACAAGCTGCATTCTTGTCTGTTTATTCTCAAGCCTAGGTTTTTCCCCTTTAAGCCAGCGTATATCCCATCATAAACATCTTTGCAGAAGCATATGAAAAACTCGGCCTCTCGATTAACATTAAAAAAACCAAAGTGCTTTACCAGCAAGTTCGAACCAATCCCTCTGCAGCGCCATCAATCCAGCTTAAAGGTGTGTCACTAGAAAATGTCGATCACTTTTCTTATCTCAGCAGCCATCTATCTACAAAAGCCGAAATTCAGCATTGCCTGAGCTCTGCGAGTGTAGCTTTCTCCCGAATGAAGCGTAGAGTGTTTGAGGATCGGGACATTCGCAGGGAGACCAAAATGCTTGTTTACAAAGCCATTGTACTACCAACCCTTCTGTACGCCTGTGAAACATGGACCCTCTACAAACGCCACCTCCAACTTCTTGAAAGATTCCATCAACGCTGCCTCCGAAAAATCCTGCAAATTACTTGGGAAGATAGGCGGACTAATGTTAGCATATTAGAAGAAGCGAAAACCACCAGCATTGAAACAATGATCATCCAACATCAACTTCGCTGGACCGGTCATGTTGTTCGAATGCCTGACCATCGTCTTCCAAAGCAGCTACTTTACTCCCAACTTAAGAATGGAAAACGGAATATTGGTGGACAGCAAAAGAGATTCAAAATACTCTCAAAGCTAATTAAAAAAAATGTAATATCAGCATTGAGAACTGGGAAGCCCTAACTCATGAGCGTTTCAATTGGAGGTCATCCTTTATTAATGGCGCTATGGACTTTGAAGAAGCACAAGTGCAGGGCGAAAAGGAGAAAAGAGCTAAAAGGAAGGCACGTCAGGCAAACCCTCATCATGACCGTCTCCCACCCGGAAACCTATGCCCTCATTGTGGGAGGTTGTGCAGATCCAGAATTGGCCTTTATAGCCACTTACGGATCCACCGTTAAAATTTTACCTTTGGAAGACAATCTTACTCGGCTACGAGTGAGTGCCAATGGTTTATACAGGTTTGTGAATCTTCGTATACAGTTACAGGTGTGCTTTGGGCCTAGTGCGTGTCACAGCTAACATCCAGCCAATCAGAAAGCTAGAAGAACTGAATATACAACCATGCAAAATGGTGTTCTATGCTTCTTGATTTCTAGTGTCTTTTAGTCATGTAGTTCTTCACGTGTTCACTTCCCGTGGACTGGGCAGAGTGAGCTATGCCTGGCTTTGGGTATAGGCCATGGCAGGAACTCTGGCCCTGGGATCAATACACGGAACTCTATAGGAACTTTTTTTTGCGATAATGTACTGTATCTGTATTATTGCCTTATGCTACCAGTAAACACTGTTAGCCCTGACAAGCTGCATTCTTGTCTGTTTATTCTCAAGCCTCGGGTTTTTTCCCTTTAGGCCAGCATATATCCCATCAACTCCGTCACACGGGGCTAGGGATTCGAACCTCCAAACTTGTGATCTTCCGATCGACAAGCCTGGCGTCTTACCCACTCAGCCACCATGCCCCTTTTAACCCCCCTCTACTTTCAGTTAATTTTGACACGTTAGCCTCCATCTAGAGGAGGCTTATTTTAAAAAAAAGAAAGCCACTAAGAGGTCAACTCAGAATTTGCTTGCAGAACTGTAGCACCTTTTACACCAGGGCTTTCCAAAGTTTTCCCGCGGCGACACATCAACCGCCGTTGGTGTGTCGCCGCGGGAAAACCCGGAAGTGCCGCCGTTGCGGCAGCGCGCAAAAACCCGGAAGCGCTGCTGCCGCTTTCGGGTTTTTGCGTGCCACCGTTGGTGTGTCGCCGCGGGAAAACCCGGAAGCGCTGATGATGATCAGCGCTTCCGAGTTGTGTGGCGACACACCAGACTGTGTGTGGCGACACACTTTTGTGTCGCGACACACAGTTTGGAAAGCTCTGTTTTACACCCTAACTTTAAAATATTGATATTTTTTATTGATTGCCTGTCAATATTTATTTAGTTCCCTGGTTAACTTGTGAGGAAGAAAAACAGCTAAGTGGTTGTTTCTACTTTAGCAAATTTTAAAGCTGTTTCATAATTACATTTAAGATCCTGATGGATCCTATCGGAGAGAAGACGTTTACTATTTCCCCCCCCCTTTCCCTTTAATGATATAGACTCAGAGATTATA
The DNA here is from genome assembly GCA_023362775.1 of Charina bottae. NCBI lineage: Eukaryota > Metazoa > Chordata > Lepidosauria > Squamata > Charinaidae > Charina > Charina bottae. The sequence continues at coordinate 3,618,071 of JALMGJ010000038.1, read as the reverse complement.
CTCACACAACAGCTTAATCTGGTTACTGAATTAACACATTTGCTGAATGCATACAATACGTTGACCTTAAACTAACCAGTCTTGGTTCCCATAATACACAAAGCCACAAAGAAACTAAGGTTAACCCATACCAAGTTTAGAAAGTTGTACAAATACATCTGCAAAGTTTTTTTTTACTTTACCTGGGTAAGTGTATTGTGTGAATGCAACCAGTTTGCAGGACTTAAAATAACATCTCAATATAACCATGACCCCAGGTGTAAGGTCACACAGCTACCTAGAAACATATTTAGGATTCCCTTACCAACTTTGCTCAGACTGAAGAAGCTCCTTGGATAAGGAGCGAAACGTTTCCACTGAGAAAATAGAAATCCAGTTGACATGATTCAAGCTACAGACAATTCCACCTGGATGACTGAGAACCTTCATAGACAGTTTGCAGGAATATTTATTTATGTAGGAACTCTGGGTGGCATGCAAAGTGTGAGAAGAAATTAAACTATCTCTCCCTCCATGCTGTCTTCCTCAAACACTGTTTTCCCGCCACATTGCTTCCCCTCCTTGAGCAAGGTAAAAGGTTAAAAGTTACAAAATAGAATGGGTTCAATGCAAAAGGGGAAGCATGAGATTAAATTGTAACAGAAAGACCTAAGACATTAAAATGCAACAGGAAGCCCCAACTGTTTAGACAAAAGATTCCCTTCAGACTTAATCAGAGACCTTGCAAGACAAAAGACCTTGCCCCCAGAGTTGAGGCAGATCCCCTCCCTCCCGACCTTTAGGAAAGATCTGAAGACCTGGTTCTGCCCCCTGGCATGGGAAGGAGGAAATAATAGTTCCTCATGGGGGTAGTTAATTTCATAATGTCCTTCTTTTTATTAAACTATCTGGCCATTTGGATTTTATAATTTATTTATTGTATTATTTGATTGTATTTTTATATTCTTTATTCTATTTTAATCAGTTTTATTGTAAATAAATAAATAAATAAATAAAATAAATAAATAAATAAATAAATAAATAAATAAATAAATAAATAAATAAATGGTTGCTCCTTCCAGAAATTAGCAGAGCCCATCCAGGTAGACATTCTCCCCCAGCCAAACAGATCTCCATAATCGAATAACAAAAGATTCCTTCCAAGCTGAACATTCCAGGCTAGTAGACAAAGCCACAGCCCAGCAGGGAAACTGTACTTTCCTAGAATTCCTAGAGAGTGCCCCCTGCCAAGAAACGGGCCAAGTGCGCCTTCTCAGAAGTTCCTAGATCAGGGCTCCCCAACCTTTTTGGCACCAGGGACCGGTTTCAAAAGATGATTTTTCCGTGGACCGGCGGGGCGGGGTTTCCAGGATTTCCGCGGACTGGGGGCGGGGTTTGCGGGCGGGAGCCAATCACAAGCACTGGGGGCGGGGTTTGCGGGCAGGAGCCCCGCGGCCCAGTTCCTAACAGGCCACAGGTTGGAGACCCCTGTCCTAGAGGGCAGGGCACTTTTGCATAACAATAGCCAAGCTTTCATATATAAAGGGCTTGTGGGGAAATCCAAGTGTGGCCACCTCCAACAGCAGATTGCTCTGTACTTCATGCTCTCGGACAATAAAGTTCACCTCTGTTCAAGAAATTGCCTGAGTACTTTCATTTGCGGCTCGGAACGGACCTGGTAAGATTTCCTTCCAACAAAAGACTAAAACTTACATAAAAAGAATAAAAACAGAAGTCATTTATCATAGTACAATTTTCCCCAACTCTGAACATCTCCAGAAGTGTTGAAATTACAAACTGCATGCTGACTGGAAAATACTATGAGTTGCATTCTGAACACGTCTGGAGAAGGAAGCAGACTTATTCTCTATTGCAGAGCTTTCCAAACTGTGTGTCGCGACACAAAAGTGTGCTGCCACACACAGCGTGGTGTGTTGCCACACCACCCGGAAGTGGCGGGGCGCATGTGCACGGTGGCGGCGGCAGCCGCTGCCGCCGCCACCGTGCGTGCACGCGCTGCTGCACACCCCCCGCGCCGCCGCACACCCTCCTGTGTCGCTGCCGCCATGCCGCCGCCGCCCCACCGCTGGCGTGTCGCCAGCGGCGGCACTTTGGAAAGCCCTGCTCTATTGTCTCAAAGAACAGGACCAGAAGTAAGAGATTAAAACTACTAAGAAGGAGATTCAGACTAGATAACACTAGGAACTTGTGGACTATATGAATGGTCAACTAGTGGAGCTGGCTGCCATGCTGGCTGGGGAATGCTGGGAGTTGAAGTCCATGCCTCTTGAAGTTGCCAAGGTTGAAAAACCCTGAAATAGAGGCTGGATAATCATCTGTCAGCGTTGCTCTCGTGGGGCCTTCACTGAGCAGAGGATCCTCTAGCAGACTGGATCCTCTCTAGGGTCCATTCCCACCCTATGATTCTGCTATTGTAGGGCTCACACTAAAGAAGGATCCAGTTTTTTTCCAACAAGACAAAGCTTGTGGACCCCTCTGCTTCTTTTCTTCTTGCACAGGCAGACACAACCCCTCCCTTCCCCTTCCTTTGCGTTCATAGCTTTGCCCACAAATCTGCTAATCTTCAGGACCATCAGCTTGCCAGATTCCACCCTCCACCTTCTTCATTACCCCTTTTCAAGGTCCCCACTATCTTCTATTGGTTCTGTGAGAAATGGACCATAGAAATGACCACTCACGATCTCTCTGCGTCAAAGTATAAAAGCAAAGATTTATTTCGCGTTTGCAAAGGCGGGTGGATCCAACTGCTGCAAGCAAAAAGGACCACACCCCATTACAGATCTCAGCATCTTATATACCCTAATTTCGCGGCCGAAGGTGTCCCTCACCTGTCCCCATTGGCTGAGGTACCAGGATGTTACACTCTTGTTTCTGATCCGCCTATACTTAACACATTTTAGCTATTGATTACATTAAAACATCCTATGCATTTTTCAATCTATGGGGGGGGGGCGCTTTGCGGAAACCTTATCAGGTTGTGTGTTACACAATGGGATTTCCTCATAAGTCATGGTTTGACCTCGCAGTTCGTTCTGACTCCGATACGTGTTTGTGTACAAACTTTCTTATTTCCTTGGGATGATAAGACCTATTTCCGTCCCCTGTCTTCCCTTGTCTTTAGTGTAATTTATTATCTTAGTAACTGTTATCCTATTATCCTAAACCAGGGGTGGGCAACGTCAGGCCCACGGGCCATATAAGGCCCACGGGGCTCCCGCCTAAGGCCTGTGGGGTTCCCGCCTGTAAACCCCACCCCTTCCATGCGATTGGCTCCCGCCTGCAAACCCCGCCCCCCGGTGCTTGTGATTGGCTCCCGCCCGCAAACTCCGGCCCCCGGTCCACGGAAATCCCAGAAACCCCCCCCAGCCCCCCCCCCCCCCGGTCCCAGGTTATAAATATCCAAATGGCCCTTGGCAGAAAAAAGGTTCCCCACCCCTGTCCTAAACCATCTGCAGTGAGACCATGTTACTCCTTTTTCTACCTTTCTTCCTTTTTGGACTATTGATGAGATCTCATGTTCAGAAAACATTTAATGGATTTGGATCATCTTGCTTGAACCTAAGCTGTCATCTCAGTTTCCAACAACTCAGTCACCAAGAGTTGGTTTAGATGTAATATATATATATATATAATTGCAATGGCTGTTACCAGTACAAGTGATTTTGTTAAAAATTAACTGATTTGTACATCCCTCACAGTTCCCCTGCCAAAGGTTTTGTGTGGCTCGGGAGAGTTGGCTGACTCCGCTGGCCCACACCCTCCCTCGCCCATTACCCCAGACCATTACTTTTAATGGCCCTGCCTCTATAATTAGAATTATACCCAACAGAAATGCACTTTAACCCTATAAATGCAGGCAACAAGTTAACTTTTTAATACCAGCCTTGGCCTGACTTTCAAAGCATATGTTTTAACCCTTTCTCCTTAATTCTTGGTTAAACAGTTGGGCCTTAGTGGTTAGGTTCACACAACAAGTGCAACATTAAACATAATTTCTGAATTAACATGCCAGGCCTCTCCAAATAAACCACATTAGGGTGTAAAGTGATGGCCTGGTTCTCACAAAGAACACAGATCCATTGTTGCCTAGCTTAGTATTTTGTGCAAACACAGCATATATGTTCTAAAACAGTGGTTCCCAACTTGGGCACTGTCCAGATATGTGGACTTCAACATCCAGACTCCCCAGCTTGAATTACCATTGCAGAGAATTCTGGGAGCTGAAGTCCACATATCTGCAAGTTGCTCTGGTTGGGAAATCCTGTTAAATAAATCTCAATACACTAGAAAATGTCAGGTCTAAAAGTAGTTCAGTTCTAACATTAGAAATACTTTCAGGTGTCAGGAGGAATTGGTCCTAGGTGGGTGATATGAATGACAGGTAAGATCTAATGTCTGGAGGCTGTGAGGCTCTGGATGGGGAGGAACAGGCGCGCTCTCAGTCTTAACAAAGCAAAGAGGCTGTGAGGTTTTGCCCCTGGCCCCAGATCTGGAAAGCTTCCATCACTAACTCTGGATGGGACACCAGACCAAGTTGGTGCACCATCAACTGGACTCACAGCTCCTGCTCAACAAGGAGGTAGCAACCATGGCCAAGTAGGCTTTTGCACAAACCCAACTTGTGCACCAACTGTGCCTGTTTCTGGATTGGGAGGCTCTGCTCATCATCACTTGTGCCTTAGTCGCTTTCTGGTTGGACTTCTGCCACCCACGCTACCTGGGTGAATGCTTGGAAAGTGCAGCTGGTCCAGAATGCAATGGCATTTGGGTATACCCTAGTATGCCCATGGAGCACCTTTGCTATGGGAGCAGCCCTGATTTCCAGCAGGTTTCTGGGTACAATTCAAGATGCTGTATCACCTATCAAGTCCTACATGGCATGGGGCCAGGTTACTTACTTACTTACTTATTTATTTATTTATTTATTATTTGGATTTATCCCCACCCATCTCTACCGTGGTAGACTCTGGGCAGTTTACAATCACAATATAAAAGTTAAAAACTTATACATTTAAAACAACCATAAAAAAAAAAAAAAAAATCCAAAAATAATGTATTTTAAATTGTAGTTACTTTTAAAGATTTTAAATTGTTGTACTGTAAACCGCCCAGAGTCCCCCTCGGGGGAGATGGAGCGGTAATACAAGTTAACATATAAATAAATAAATAAAATAAAATAAAAAGATGGTATGTTCTTAAAAGGAGGATATTATTACGCTAACCACCCCCAGGAGGATCTATTATGTCCTTCGTTCCAGGCAAGGCGGCAGAACCAGATCTTTAATGACTTCCTGAAGGCCAGGAGCGAGTGTGCCCGTCTCGCCTCAGGGGGCAAGATATTCCATAGGGTGGGTGCTATCGCAGAGGGAATGCCTGTCTCCAGTAGTCTCTGCCCATCCCACCAGATTTGGCAAGGTGGGCATGCTCCAGGTCCCGACGTCATCTTATGGGACCTAGGAAGCGTGCCTTCTCTGTCGTGGTGGAACAGCCTCTCCTCTGAGCTTCAGACAGTCCTAACCCTAGTAGCCTTTTGTTGTTGTTGTTTATTCGTTCAGTCGCTTCCGACTCTTCCTGACTTCATGGACCAGCCCACGCCAGAGCTTCCTGTCGGCCTTGCCATCCCCAGCTCCCCCAAGGTCGAGTCTGTCACCTCCAGAATATCATCCATCCATGTTGCCCTTGGTCGGCCCCTCTTCCTTTTGCCTTCCACTTTCCCTAGCATCAGCATCTTCTCCAGGGAAGTTAGCCTTTTAGAAGGCCTTAAAAACCTGGCTTTAGGACTAGGATGGTAGTGAAGCCCAGTTTGTGTTTTTGCCCCGTGCTGATTGGGGAATTTATTTTTTATCTGTCATCAATTATTTTTATTATTTATATTTATTTATTTATTTATTTATTTATTTATTTATTTATTTATTTTTCCATTTATATAACTGCCCCATCTTCCCCGAAGGGGACTCTGGGTGGTTTACAGTCAATAATTAAAAGAAGTAAAAATACAATACAATACAATACATATAAATACAAATAAATTAAAAATAATAATTTTGAGATGTAGGTTCTGGGTTTTATGCTTGTTAGTCACCCAGAGGTATCTGATGAAGATGGGCAGATATATGGAGGATGGATGGATGGATGGATGGATAGATAATAGATAGGATGATACTCCCTTTGGCCAAAATCTGGTGGTGATGGGTCACCCTTTACCAGTCAGGGCATGCACAGCGTCTTTTAAAAATGGTCTCCCAGAGCACAAAGATGGGGCTGAAATTTTCAGTCCATTTCATTGGCTGCCCCATGTATCTTGTGGGCATTAGTGACCTACCCCTGAGAAAAGGCAGCCTTGCCAGAAGCTAAGCCAGGGCTTTCCAAAGTTTTCCCGCGGCGACACACCAACCGCCGTTGGTGTGTCGCCGTGGGAAAACCCGGAAGTGCCGCCATTGCGGCAGCGCGAAAAAACCCGGAAGTGCTGCTGCCGCTTTCGGGTTTTTGCACGCTGCCGTTGGTGTGTCGCCGCGGGAAAACCCGGAAGCGCTGATGATGATCAGCACTTCCGGGTTATGTGGCGACACACCAGACTGTGTGTGGCGACACACTTTTGTGTCGCGACACACAGTTTGGAAAGCTCTGAGCTAAGCAGTCCAAGGAAGGACGGAAGGAGTTGCAAAATGAGTCAAGGGACCGAACTTTTTCTTTCTGGCAAGAAATCGCGACCCTTCCTGATTTCTGGGCAGCGCTGCTCTGCACCGTGTTTGACCTGAATCTAAGAAAACGGATGCTACCAAGTGACGGGCCATAAAATACACTCTTTTTCTCAAAGCAGTGTTTATTCATAGCTGAAATGTTCTCCCCTCTCCCTTCCTCCTTCAACAGCCATGACACCCAACCTTTCAGCTGCTTCCACCTTCAGCTTTCACTGGTTTCCTTTTGAACTGGGATCAGGGCCTCAAAAACACAAATGGTTTAATTCCCAGAACTCCATTCTGATTCTTAGCCATCCCTTCCATTTCATAAGCTGGCTAGCAAGAGGAGAAGGAAAAGGAAGTAGAGAGGAGAGAATAGGCATCAAAGGAAACCTACTTTCCGCTTTTTTTGTGCCTTTTCTGGCTTGATGGGATGAATCAGAAATATAATGAAAAGAAATATCATTTCACCTCCGCAGATGGGTTTTAGGAGATAACTGAAGGCAAGCTTGTTAAGAGGCAACTCTCAGCACGATTGCTAGTTACCAGCTCTAAAATTAAACAAAATATTGAATGTTGGAACTCTTTGAAACACAAAGAACAGATACTTGGCACTGGAAGACTTTTACTGAGGCAGCAAATCTATCAATAAGGAATATAAATCTGGAATCATATGCAATTAGAAAAAATAGGCAGTTATGTTTACTGTATATAATGTGTTGAGCATGACAAATACAACAGCTATATTGTATGATAATTGCATAGATATATATATTGTGTGTGTATGTGTGTGTGTGTATATATATATATAATTTAATGTCTGTGTTATATAATAACTACATATATTATTTCTATTGCAGCATGTGGCACCTTTCAGATTAGATTCACTTACAACCTGTATGTTTGGGATGTGGGACTCAGCATGTTATTCTTTTAAAGCAGAGCTTTCCAAACTGTGTGTTGCAACACGTTAGTGTGTCGGCTGCAGTGTCTGGGTGTGTCGCGGCTGCTGCTGCCTCCGAGCCCTGCCAGGATTCCACGCAGGTCCTGGTGCCTGCTTTGTGCCTTGCTGCCTCCAAACCTGCTGTGATTCCGCACAGGTCCTGGTGCCTGCCTTGTGCCTTGCTGCCTCCAAACCTGCTGTGATTCTGCGCAGGTCCTAGTGCCTGCCTTGTGCCCTGCTGTAAGAGCGTGTCGCGAAATGATGCATGTCTAAAAAGTGTATCACCAACATGAAAAGTTTGGAAAGCTCTGTTTTAGAGTAACATGGGAATTTTTTTAAAAAATAATGATTTATTAATGTATCAATAATATTAGTTTATTTTCTCTGTTAGCAGAAGCAAGCAAATTACAGCTTTGCAACACACCATAGTAATTGAGTAAGTGGTTCTAGCACTCTAACCCTAACCCTAACCCTTTGACTCTTGGACTGTTATGGGCCACATTTGCTTCTCTGAACCTGTGGTGCATTTGACTCTGGACTGAAACGGCCCAGCTATGAGGCAAGACCTTGCTTTCCTGGGGCATGCATGCCTGCATCTACACAACCAGCTGTCTTTGTGTTGGACGGCACTTCTACGCACCTGTAAACTGTTGGTAAATCGAGCCAGGGTGTGTGTGCTCAGTCTAACATGGGTTACATGGGACATGAAGTAGGTGGCTAGAAATTTCTACAGCATGCCAAACTTGGTTGCCGTAGTCCTTGGATAACTTGTTTGGGATTGTGGGGGGGAGGGGCTGGTGGCTTCACAGGCAGTGCAAACCCCACCTGTTTGGTTAGAGCAGTGTTTCTCAACCTCAGCAACTTGAAGATGTGTGGACTTCAGCTGGCCGGGGAATTCTGGGAGCTGAAGTCCACACATATTTAAGTTGCTGAACTTGAGAAACACTGTGTTAGGATATGGTTTAGTGTATTGTGTGAACCTCCCTCCACCACAGAATTCCACAACCAAGTTAAGCCCGCTAAGTGAATTAGCTCTGGAGTGGCCAATCAGGGAACACTTTATTATTATTATTATTATTATTATTACTGTATAGTATTATTTATTATTGTATTTTTAGAGGATATTTTTATAGTTTTTAAACTTTCAATTGTTGTAACCCGCCCAGAGTCCCTTGCAAGGGAGATGGGCGGGGAATAAATTGAAATAATAAAATAAAAAAAATAAAACACAAAACAGTCCCTCAGGCCTTAGCACCACAGCCACCTCCTGGGTGCTCCACTTTGATTTGATTTGATTTGCCAAATACATCAGTGCCGATCCCAACTTCTGTTGTACCCAGTTCTCAGTTCTGATTTTGCTTGACCAAGAGGCACTTTCTGAGTATCCTATCAGGAGCCCCATATAAGTGCTGTAAGATGTTGGGTAGGCAGAGAGAACTACTTAAGCAAACTTCAAGCTGACATGGAGAACACATTATGCAAATCTAGCATCCTGGCCCCATTTCTTTAACTATGAGTTCATTTTTCATCTCTTCCTGAATAGTCTATTTTTATCAGCTTTGAGGGAATTCGTCAAGAATGAAGATGGAAAGGAGCACACGGGACAAGAACAGGTAAAAGGATATGCATAGGAGCATCGTGCAGGCAAACAACAGGTACATATAAGATACTTGGAAAGAAGCTAAGAGAACTTTCAAGGTTACTAAAATTTGAATCTTCTGCCTGTGAGAAGTTCTCTCCCTAGCTTTGGTAGATGAACTTTCAGTGGTTGACTACAAGTAGTCCTCGTTTAACGACTGCCTCATTTAGTGACTGTCTGCAGTTGTGACGACGATGAAAAAGTAACTTTGTGACCAGTCCTCACATTTATGACCTTCGCAGGTCTGTAAGGCAAAGAAAAGCTGAAGTCAGATCATAAGCACCGTTGTGGTCTCACTTAGCGACCACTTCGCTTAGCAACCGAGTTGCCAGTCCCAATTGTGGTCACTAAACGAGGACTACCTATAATTAAACAGACTAAATTCACACAACCTGCTAAGCCACAAAAGAACCTGAGTTAAAATGGGCAAAACCTAGCATGTTCTATCAATGCTCCTGCGAGGTCTTCTTCTAGAATCCCTATTTTTTGCCTCCTGCACCCCCCTCCCTATCCCCATAAGCCACTCTGCAGAGGAAGTGCCTGTTTTTTGGGCTGCAAGTGCCACAAAGGGCTTTCCACCCAGCAGTGGCTCAAAGGACATTACCAGCACGGTGGGAACTTAAATGCGAGAGTTTTCCTGACATCATCAAGTCCTTTCCCCCGCTGGGGGAGGCCTGATTCATCGTCTGCTGCTTTTGTGTTTCCAGGGTTTGATGCTCCGCAAAGAACAGCTGGCTTCTCTAACTCAGGGATCAAAGCGGCCCCAAGTTTGAGGAGCTCAGTGCTGTTAATTTTACCCTTGGACCGGTGTCTTTCACTGAAAGAGCTGGTGCTGGAGGCCTCTGCAGACCGTGAGATGTTTGCCCGCAAACTTCTTGTTTCTAGAACGAGCAAGGGACAAATAGATGTCGTAGAGCTGTTTCCTCTTCAGTCTGGGGAAAGCAAAACAGAAAGAAAGAAACGTGGAAAGCAACAAAGGCCCTATTTTCAACATCAAAACAGAGAGCCCAAACAGTATTTCATGTCACAAGGCTTTTTCAATCCACTTAAAGATACAGCAAACAATTAAGCATACAAACGTCTGTGCATACGCCGTGTTCTGCTAGCCAGAGTTGTGAGCTGCTTCCTTCATTTATATCTCTCCTTTCAGTTTATATAAGACTCAAAATAGTTAAATATTCTCTCACGCACTCATATTAAATGAGGTTGTGCCTGTACAACATCCTTAGCCTGAATTTGCATAATACATAGAATGTAGTATCTGTATTCAGTTTTACTGAGTTTCATGTTGAATTTTGGCATAATTATCTGGACCAGGGTTTCTCAACCAGGGTTCCGTGGCACCCTAGGGTTCACTAAGGGTTCCTTGGGAGATCATGATTTATTAAAAAAATTATTTCCAATTCAGGCAACTTCACATTAAAGAGGTAAGTTTCATTCTTTATTTTTAGTTTAAGAACACTGCTAGTGCATATATACAGGCCTATCCATGAAACAAATATAATAATGTTGTAACTTCTAGCCTCTATTTGAGCCTGAATGTGCAGGGGTTCCCCAAGGCCTGAAAAGTATTTCAAGGGTTGCTCCAGGATCAAAAGGTTGAGAAAGGCTGGGTTAAGGCATCAGGCTAGAAACCGGGAGACTGAGAGTTCTAGTCCTGCCTTAGGCACGAAGCCAGCTGGGTGACCTTGGGCCAGTCCCTCTCTCTGAGCCCTAGGAAGGAGGCAATGGCAAACTAGGAGACTGAGAGTTCTAGTCCTGCCTTAGGCACGAAACCAGCTGGATGACCTTGGATCAGTCACTTTCTCTCAGCCCTAAGAAGGAGACAATGGCAAACCACTTCCGAAAAATCTTGCCAACAAAACTACAGACTAGTCCAGGCAGTTGCCAGGAGTCAAGACTGACTTGAAAGCGCGCGCACACACACACACACACACACACAAAGAAAGGGTCAAAAGGTTGAGAAAGGCTGGTCTGGACATTCATAACGAAGTTGGCCTCTACTATATCAAGTTTATCTCCATTAAATGTGATCCAGTACACACTGACTATACTTGCACAACCCTCTTAGCCTAGGTACAGAATACCCATCACCTGGGTCTGTACAATACATTGAATCATAAAGCAACTAAACAGAGTGGATTCACACAATATAGTAACCACAAAACAAGCAATCCAAACTAAGATTAGCATATTGTGTTTCACTGATCTTGTTAAGCATGTTGGGTGAACACAAGCACTTCAAAATGTCTTTGGCAAAGTCCTCACATTCCTTGATCAATGTTGCAATCAAGAAATTAGAGAAAGTGCCTTTTTGGGGGACTGCAATTAAAGAACAGGAGAGCTGAGGTAGGAAGAAAATGGCATTTGTCCCAATAAAGAAATGGAACACAAATCTATTAAAAGCCTGTTTTTAAACTTGTTCATAAATGATCCTAGAGTTAGGGGTAAGCAATGAGGTAGCCCAATTTGCAGAGGACGCCAAATTTTCGAAGGGAGTAAAACCAAAAAGAAAAAAAAGAACCAGACATTATTAAAGCATTTCTTTAAATGGTTGAAAGTGTTAACTAAGTTTAAAATCAGCACATTGTAGTAAAACGAAATGAACATGTCCCCCATGAGCAGCAATATGGCCACAAACACCTCCCTTGGTACTAGACAGGCCCACTGTCTAATTTTACTTTTGATATTTTAAAATTGTTTTAATTTTAAAGAAAATTAAAAAGAAATCTAGCATGGTTTAAAAAACCATGGTTTCAAAGCGATCTATAGAACTGTACAGTCCTTATAACGCATGAGAATGAATTGAATGCTCAGTGAATGGTCCAGCAATAAGCAGGAAGTAAGAAAAATATATTTGATGTCCCCCGATTGTTCAATGTATTTTGGAAAAATGTGTAAGAAATGCTTGTGGTGATAGTAGAGATGTCTTGGTTGGGAATGTGAATCTATGCATACTTTTGAATGCAGATGATGCTGAGACCTGGATGATTTGCAGTGAATTTTAGATACTGTATGATGCAACAATATGGATCTGAAAACGAATGTTTCACTGTAGTTAGGCTAATGTAGTTCGGATTCACAGGGAAAATGGAGCAATCAATTGCAAGTTACACATAAATGGTGAAAAACTTGAACAAGTAGATCAGTTTGCTAAGAATGTTTATTATAGATGGGAAAATGGAGGAGAAATTTCCAAATTTGCTCATTTATTTTATTTAATTTTTATCCCGCCTTTATTATTTTTATAAATAACTCAAGGCGGGGAACATACCTAATACTCCTTCCTCCTCCTCTTTTCCCCACAACAACCACCCTGTGAGGTGGGCTGGGCTGAGAGACAGGGACTGGCCCAAGGTCACCCAGCTGGCTTTCACGCCTAAGGCGGGACTAGAACTCCCAGTCTCCTGGTTTCCCACTGGCTCCTTCCTAGTGCTGAGAGAGAGGGACTGGCCCAGGGTCACCCAGCCGGCTTTCATGCCTAAGGCGGGACTAGAACTCTCAGTCTCCTGGTTTGCCATTGGCTCCTTCCTAGGGCTGAGAGACAGGGACTGGCCCAAGGTTTCCTAGCTTGGAGACAGGTAGTTGGTACTATGTGGTCTATTGTAAGGAAAGAATGTTTGTCAGGAGAACAGAAAAGGGCTGTCTATAGGAACCTGCTTCCCCGCACTTTGCTCTGTAGAATTGTCGCTGTGAATTGAAAGAATATGTTAAATGCAGTAGGAATGGGGAACTTAAGAATGTGTGTGTGGTAAAATAAAGAGGTAAGTGCCAAGAAAGAATTGGTGCTGAATGAATGCAGACTGAATATGAAAGGAAGTGGGGGGCACGGAAGGAGAATTAAGGAGGACTGATTCATAAAACAAGTCTATGAAAGAAAGGGAATGAGTTGAGAGGGAAGGAAAGATTAAGAAAGGTGGGGTTGGGTGGTCGGGATGTGGTGGTCGGAAGGATGATTAACAAGGGGAGAATGGTATGGAAAGATAGAGTAAATGGTGCTGATTGAGTTGGATCTCCCTTATCTTAATCCCTCTCTGTGCTTTGGTGCTGCTAAATGCCAGGTCAGTCTGTAATAAGTCCTCCCTCATCCGTGATTTAATCACAGACCTTGCCTGATTGTATGATTGCCCTTGGATTCTACAGTCATTCTTAGAGAGTAAACATTGGATATCTGGAGGCAGACCAAGGCTTTTGTTGAGGAAAAAAGGTCGGTTCTAGATGTGGGCTGGAGAAGGCGGCATTTGGAAAGAGTGCTGACAACATGCTCTCAAAAGTCAAACTGGCCCCCCAAAGTTGAGGCCAAATGTTTCGATCCAGGATATACAAAGCAAAACAATGAGGCAAGGTCTGTGGTTAAATCACGGAGGAGGGAGGCCTTATTACAGACTGACCTGGCATTTAGCGGCAGCCGCCCCAGGGCCTATTTGAACAGAGGGCTGATATATGAAAGCTACTGTGACTTTCTAAGGCATAACCTTGGCATCTTGTTGAACCCCATCCAATGACCGTCTGTTCAATAAACCATGATTAAACAAATCATAGTTCACCCAAACTTCAAACCCAGTTACTGGCCCAAATTCTACTTCTGCCATGATTCCATAAAACTAGACTTTGGGGATGGGAAGGCACATTTTTGAACGTCCACTTGACCAGGCAAACGTGGTCCTTAAATCCCAGACGGGCTTTTAAACGAGAAGCCCATGTGGACGGAAAGTCTTCTACACATGCTCAGGAGCACCGCCTGGCATCAAATGAACCCGGGCCCCCTCCGCGGAGTGCCCTAGGGCTTCACCGCTGATCAGGGCGAGCAGAAAGGCTGGGCTCGCCCAGGACTGCCGAAAGGGGAGACACTCAGCGATGCCTGCAAGCGTGGGGGGGGGGGGGCGAGGGGACGGTCTCCGCCAGCCAAGAGGGCTTCCCTCCGGGAGGAAGCGAAGCCCGGCGGGGCGGGGCTACCGAGGCGTGGGGCGGGGCCGCCGGGGGCGTTTGCTGCAGCCTCCTCCCCCTCCTCGCTTGTCCCCGCCCCTCGGCTGCCACGCAAGGCTCTGGAGGAGGATCTTTCCGCGCGAGCCCCAGTGCGCTCAGCCCCGGATGCATGACTTCATCCTTCCGCCCGGGTTTCCTTTATGATGTAGGGCTGTCCCAAGTGCTCGGCTCAGACGCTGGTGGAGACTGTTGGACGCCGCACGCGCTCCCCCGCCCGCCCCGGCTGAACGGCGCTGCCACTTGGAGCCACCCGCTCGCCCGCCCACTCGCCCACCCTCGCCAGCTCTTCTCCGCGGTAACTCCAGGCAAGGCACCCAGCCGCTTTCGCCGCCGCTTTCCCGCCACCATGTCTGAGATCCTGCCCTATAACGACGACAAAGTGGCCCGCTATGGCACCGACTCGGAGGTGGGCGACATCTCCTTCAGCTGCCGCCTCCAGGACACCAACTCCTGGGGCAACCAGTCCAAGCGGCCCCCCAAGTTAGGACAGATCGGACGAGCCAAGCGAGGTGAGCCGCGTCCTCCGGGACTTCGCCTCAACCCCCCCCCCCCCCGCCGCCGCTTGGCCCTTCTGCCATCGCTGCTGGCGGGAGCGGAGGGAGCCAGGCGTTTCAGCACCTGCGCCGCGATTCCTCGGGAGGGAATGGACGTGCCCCCCGTAGCTCTTGCGGGCTCCCCCTCGCCTCCCTTACGCTGCCGCTGTAATTTTCCCACCCGCTTCGCCGCGGGTGGATCCTGCCGCAGAAAGGGGGGGAGGGCCGGACGGATGGCGCTGTGCCCCTCCAGACCTCCCTCCCTGACGCGCCCGCGTTGAGATCCCCAGGACGATCGCAGCTGGTTCCGACCAGGCCTCTTTGGCGCAGGAGCCTCGGCGCCCTCCCCGAAAGTCGCCCCGCCGCCGTTCCCTAGCGCGGGTCACCCGAGTGCCCCGGCCGCGTCTCTTCCCCAGCCCCGCTTCCCACACCTTCTGGCCTCCGCCGAAAATGGAGGAGGAGCCATTTTCGCGGAGCGGCTTTCTCGGCCAGCGGGAATTCCGTTGGCGGGCGCGGGGCGGAAGGGGAGTCCTACCCTGAGCCTCCCGGACCCGGGACCCCAAAGGTCCGTCCACACACACACACACACACACCCCGGGGCCAAGAGGCCAGGGGGACCCGGCGCCTCCCTCCCGTCCTGACGGCGCGTGTTGGGTTTGTCCTTCCTCCCCTGCAGTGGTCATCGAAGACGATCGAATAGACGAGGTGCTGAAGGGCATGTCTGGGAAATCGCCGTCCGGGGTATAAGTCGGCACCGCAGCGCCTGCGCCAGCTGCAGCGGATCCCCCGAATTTTTAAGCACTTTTGGCTGTGCATGTTTGTTGGGATTGTGGACAACCAGAAAAGCACGGAAGAAGATGAGGCTGCTGGCAACACCCTCCACCTCCAACGCGACCCCGGCCCGGAGAGGGAACTGATGGGGGCCGTCATCTCCCCCTCCTCCGCCTCCCACGGAGCGCCACGGGACGCCGCGATCTTGTAACCCCACGTTGTCCCCGTTGCCACGGGACGATGCCCAAAGGTTAAACGACCCTTCTAGAAAGAGGCCTCCTTTTTCGCGGGGGGGAGGAAGGGCGGGCGCTGAATGGCGCTCTTGCGCCTTGAGGAGCTGTCCGTTTCAGCACCGTCGCCGCTCGACGCGCCGAGCCGCCCGCGCCAGCCCCGCTTCCTACGCGCCTGCAGATGGGGAGCCGTTCATTTCAGCACCCGCCCCCTCGGATGCACTGCCTGCGGAACCGTCCACCGCAGCGACTCCTGAGCGCCCGTTCTGGGCTGTTTTGTCTTGTCCCTAGCATCTTGCCCCCTCCCCCCCCTTCCGGTTCACAACAGCAGCAGAGTTGAGTCCCCTCTTGGTCTTGAGTGACCCCATGCCACGCGATACGAAGGTGCTGAGCCACAGGATCGCCTAGTGCTCTTAATTTTTAAAGGGGGGGTCTCCTTTAGCAATGCACTTTACGCCTTTCACTTGGGGGGGTGGCTGCGTAGCTGACATCTTGCATAGGCATAGATACCCAGATACAGATAGCAGACCCACACTCTTCTCTAAATATAGTAAGTTCCATCGTGTTTGTATAATAGGTTTGCCACTCACAGTGGTAATTGCTTCATTATAATCCACTCCTTTATACCTTATCCCCACCTGTAAAAAACAAAAATCTGTTTGCAAAATACCAGCAGTTTGGAAGCAAACTCAAAGCCAGCAGTGCTGAGTGGAAGACAAAGAGATTCTGATTTGGATGGACTATAGTATAAAAGACAGTGATTATTTTGCTGTCAAGAGACATTTTTGCTCCATCTTTTTTGCATGAGCTTCCTGGTCTCGGTGCCACGTCTTGGTGCCACTAGTCATCCCACTATGGCACGCTTCTTTTTAACAGAAACTCTTCATATTTGTATTTTTATATCTGAATATTTGTTAACAACAATCTGCTAATGTCTAATGTCAAAACGTTGCATCAAAAGATTGTTTGTATTTTTTTTCCATAAAAAGAAAGACAGACAAGATTTATATGGTGGATTTCTCATAGGAAGGCAGATATATTGAAAAAGTTGGCTCTCTTAATTATATCAGTATTGAACCGGACTTCTTGAATGTGTTTTGCACTCATTGTTGACAAGAAATGTATTTAATGAATCTTATACTGTGGTCATGGCTTTGTTGATGGACTTTGTAGGAACATGATGAATTTAGAAAAAAAAACATTGCACTGTTTATGAATGTGTCCAGATAACTTGCTGGTTATATGATGCCTCTTTCTTAAGAGGGGATATTCAGAGCTGTTTTTAATTTTGTACTTTAATTTATTTTTTTTAAGAAGCTTATTGTCTGTTGTGCATGGAAAAAAAATCTTTTCAAGAATATACAGTGACATTTTATGAAGACAAGCAAAAAAAAAGAAAAAGAAAAAAATGTCATGACATTCTAGGAATGACCCATTGTAAATTTTATTGCCATTTTTCACTGTATTGGTGAACAAAACTCAATGAATAAATACATACATGTATTAAAATGGAAGCATCTGGGTCTGAGTCTCTTGTTGGCAAAGATCTAGGATGATTTTGAGGACAGTTGGTAACAATGCAAAAGCCCTACAGCAATTTCCCCACCGACAAGGATTCTGATTGGGCTGCCAGATAGGAATCTTGCTGAGATCTCTGCTGGCTCTAGCCTTCAACAGGGTTGCGAAAGTGCCTCTTGATCTCCTCTCTGTTTTGGGTGTAGGGAACTGTTTTGGGTGTAGGGAATGCGGAAAGAGATCCAGGTTTTCAGGCACAGTATCTCAGCAATGGAGAGCTAAATCCCTGCAGTTGTTTGATTGGAATGGCAAACAGTAAATGACCTAGTTTTGCTTGACAGACAGAAATAGAAATTCAGGAAGCCGAGCAGCTTGTGGATGTTAAATAATTTAACAGGACCTCTCAAAGGAGCAGCCCTTTTTTTGCCTTTGGGAAAAGGGAGACGAGGCTGGAAGGAGGCGGCAATGGGAAAAGCTTGGAGGCCAGCCGTAGGTGCGTCTGCATGCTGTTGGAGAGAGGATGCTTGAGAAGATGACCCTGCTGGATTTGGGCTGTGTTTCCTGTCAAGAAGGTGAATGGGACAAGGAATGGTCACTGCGAGTACCAAGACCTGCAGTGGCTTCTCTGGAAGAGCAGCACGCCTGGAAAGTTAGTGAGATTTATGGATCTCTTCCAAAGAGTGTCTTGTAAACCCATGGGAAGTGCTGGCAATGAGGAGGGATTGGAAGAAGAGGGTTGTTTGTCTGTCTTTCGACTCACCCCAGGAGGATTCTAATTTTCAGTCGCTCTTAGGATGCATGGTTTTGGTTAGGGGAATGCTGCTATCATTTTGTTTTTCTTGCTTGACTCAAAAACATTAGGTTGCAGATTTTCAGTGTAATGGACTCCTGCCTGTGGTGTGCCCCCCCTCCCCAGGAAAACACAACAAACCATAAGCTCCATATGTGTAGGACACATGGCAGGTATTCCTACTGTAAATGCACTGAGGTTGGCCCCATGTATCGAGTTCAGGGTCAGGATTCAAGGAAGGAGAACAAATCCTTTTGCAAAGTTCCTGCCAGTACACAACAAAGCAGTTGCACCTCGTACAGAGAAGCAGCCATGGTCAAAACAGCCAGTATTTAGAGCAAGGGATACTCATGAAGGATTATTAACACACACACAGGTACATTTGCTTGTACAAACCAATGCGGAATGCTCTAATGATGTGTATGTTGCTACACACATCATTAGAGGTGGC
The DNA here is from genome assembly GCA_023362775.1 of Charina bottae. Lineage (NCBI taxonomy): Eukaryota > Metazoa > Chordata > Lepidosauria > Squamata > Charinaidae > Charina > Charina bottae. The sequence goes on along the minus strand of JALMGJ010000038.1, from coordinate 3,599,533 downwards.
TAGAAGACAGTGACGCGCATACATACATAATACATACACAGAATCCTCTATATCCAAAGAACCCTAAACAAATACCCCCCTTGGGTCCAAGCAAAGTAAACGTACAGGTCTTTTCTTCTACAAAACATCTGCCTCATTGCAAAAAAGTACTGGTGGGGGGGAAGGAAGGGAAGGGGACACAGATTCTCTGGAACTTGTAGTAGGAGTACTGATGGGACGGGGAACCAAACAATCTAGGTTTTTAAAGAGCTCGCTATGGCCCCTTCCTTGCCATGCTGCAGTCTTAAATGATGTTCTACTGAACCCCAGATAACTTTGCGCAGAGCTGTGCTTTGCCATCCGATCTTTTTATTTACAGGCCTCCAAAAGCAACATTTAATGAACTGTCATCTCCTGGTGCGCAGATCCCCCAAACAACCTTCTTGTCTCTTTTCTGGAGACATCCACATCCTACTAAGGAGACGGGCTCCAACCACTGTCCACAATGGCGCTGAAAGGATACCCCCAGCACTTAGTAGACTACATACTGCTGAAGACTGTCTTGAGTGGCAACTGGAATTCAGCACCACAAGTGGCCGCATCATGACACAATCATATTAAGGTGACACATTTTTCAAGATATGAAGACATCCTAGGTGTGTGTGTGTGTGCGCGTGTGTCCCGACTTGCTGTGTGTCAAACAACAGTCTCTCCCCCACATCCCCATTTTTTAACTGTTCCCTGGGATTTAGGGATATGAATCATTGAGTCTTTGAGATGTAGTGGCTGAGTGTCACTCCATCACTCGGTGCTTTGTGGAAACAGGTTTCTCCACTTTCCCAAACATTTTCTTTCCCTGGACACAAGGCTCCTGTTTTCCTTCTGCCTTCTCTTGTTGGGTTTGGAAATCTTTAATAAATGACTTGGTGGTGCTGTTGGGCTTCCTTTAAAGTCAGTTGCAAGGTGGCAGGGAGTGCCGCTATTAGTTTTGATTAGTTCTTTTTCCTATCGCTTTGCTGCTTCTCCAGCTGCCCTCCTGAAAAAGTCTCAGCAAAGATTTCCCTGTTGAGAACTTCCCTTGGGATCTAATATTCAACCAGGGAGCTACAGAAGTTATGGACTGCTTTAGAGAGACAGACAGGATGCCCTTCAGCTCTTGGAACTCTTCCATGTAAGGTAAGTGGAAAAATCCTGCCCTCTATCCAAGAGAATTCCACTTAATTATTAATCTTCAGGGGAGGAAAGCAAGCAATTCGTTCCTATGAACAATATACTTAGTTACCAAATTAACCAAATTTGAGGCTTTCACAATATAACAGCCCATAAACTCATTGAGTAGGCAGACTTCATACATAAAATCATAGAAGCCTATTCACAGTTAATGCTAACCGAATTGAACATGTGCAAATAAACCTGTGTAACTGTGCGCTATGAACACAGCCATTGAGAATGGCTAAAAAACAGTATGCAGAATAAATGTTAATCGCTACAGTCACTTTCCATTTATCTTTGGAAATTTAACTGTTACTTCAACCAACAGATTCTCCTTTGAGCATTGTATTAATAAGTACATTTTTGAAATCATCACAATCAAGGTTTAGCTCTTGGAAAAATTAGTGTTATTATCCATCTGGCCACATAACCAGTTCAACAGCACTCAGGAAATCACATCCTTTGTGAAGTCACCCAGTTTGCAAATACTGGCTTCTCTAGAAGGCTTCCAGTGAAAATCTAGCAGGAGGAGGAGATATGAGGCTGCCCCCATGAAGGCAACGAAATCTAGAATTTAAATGTTCAAGTCCCACAGCTGCTGGTTTCTGATCTAAAATGATGATGGGGATGGCTGAAGGTCACATACCTCCAGCAATTCTCTTTGGGGGCTGCGTGGAAGCAGTGATGATCTCTCTCCCCACTCCCTTTCATTCTGTGACCCCCCCTTTCCTCCTCCTACTCGTTCTTCTTCACCTTCTCCACCCATTTTGCAACCTCCTTTTCTTCACTGATAGGGTAGCAGATGTCTGAACTGCTTTTAAAGATGATGCTTAAGTCTGAAATATACAGTATAACAGACCACTTGCCTTCATATATTTTTCCAATCAAAGAGAATATTTGTAGCTCAGGGTTGAACTGTGGAGTCCATGGTGCTCTCTGAGCCTTGTTGTTTTCTTGCAGACGTTTCATTGCCAGGCTAGGCAACATCTTCAGTGCGAAAAGGGAGTGGGACTTGCTCTCTGTTTATATACCCTGGCTTGTCCTGCCTGTGTTGGTGGGGGTGTGTATATATTTTCCCTTCTGCTGGTAGGTCCCATGATTCCATACCTTCAAACTTATACTCTCTTACCTGGGAGTAACTTTCATTGGTTGGGTTCACACAGTATGTTTAACCTGGTTACTAAATTATCCAATTTTCTTGGTTTGGACAATGCACTGAACCATAAACCAAACAAATAGGCTGGTTCACACAACAAGCTAAGTCATGCTCAGATAAAATCTAACCAAGTTTAACACTAACCAAGGTTAGTGTGTGGTGTGAGTGCATCTGCCAGATCTCCAACTGATAGGGTCAAGAGTAGTGGGTGTGAATACAGCCATTGTGAACTGGTGTTTGACCAAGCACTGGAAGTTAGCCATCATGTATAACCCGGTGGAGGTATTTTTTGGTGCCTTCAAGTCAGTCTTGACTCTTGGCGACTGCCTGGACACGTCCCTGCAGTTTTCTTGGCAAGATTCTGGAAGTGGTTTGCCATTGCCTCCTTCCTAGGGCTGAGAGAGAGTGACTGGCCCAAGGACACCCAGCTGACTTTGTGCCTACGGCAGGACTAGAACTCTCAGTCTCCCAGTTTCTAGCCTGATACCTTCACCACTACACCAAACTGGCTCATAGAACTATAGATGCATAGCCAATGCCATAGGGTATTTTGTTAATCTGAGTGAGATTTCCAGCAACTTGTTCTTCCAGCAGAATATCTTTCATCCTTATCTTGTAACCTTTCCCAAATCCAGTGGAGAAGCACCCAAAAAATGCCAGTATCTATTATCTAGTCAGGCTTGACACATCTTGAATAGAATATCCCATTAATCCCATACATACATAACATATGTAGTGCATTTTAGCCTCAGAATATGCCCCTTCCTCTGAAGTTTGCCCTCTCCGTATTGAAACTCAACTGCACTTGTCCAACTCTTCTCTCTCAGGGAGTTCTCAAATGAGAACAAATGTTCAGTGATCCATTTGTTTGCATTCTTGCCTATCCATGGAGTTCTCAAGAGTCTTCTCCAACACCAAAGTCCAAAAGTCTCAATACTCTTCCTATCCTGCTTCTTAAAAGTCCAACTTTTGTCACAGGGAATACCATGGCTTGCACAATTCTGATCTTTGTAGGCATAGACACATCATGCATTTTAGTATCTTTTCCAAAATCTTGATCTAGGAGGTTTAAAATAGAAGCCGTACATGGAGTTACCACTGCTACAGATGCATCAGCTACGTCTTTAGGGGATTGCAAATAAAAGGTGTGTTACAATTTTTTAAAAAGCAAAACTTCCTTCAAGTTGAGCTTGATTTCTGATGACTTCATGGAGACATTCCTGTGGGGTTTTTGGCAAGAATCTAGAAGTGACCCATCACTGCTTTCTTCTAGAACAGTGTTTCTAGGAGTTTTAATTTTTGGTCCGTCTTTTTCCAATCCTGCCCAGCTTTTCTTACAGAAGTGGAGATTTCTAGATCAGGATTCCATGTTAACATCCTGAGCTGCCAGGTCAATATTCTTAATAGTTAATTATTTCCCCAATTTAACCTTCCCCAAAGCTTATAATGGCAGATACTGAAGCTGAAGCTCAAATACTTTGGCCACCTAATGCGAAGAGAGGACTCACTGGAAAAGACCCTGATGCTGGGAAAGACTGAAGGCAAAAGGAGAAGGGGACGGCAGAGGATGAGATGGTTAGATAGCATCACCGATGTAATGAACATGAATTTGAGTAAACTCCGGGAGGCAGTGGAGGACAGGAAGGCCTGGTGTGCTATGGTCCATGGGGTCACGAAGAGTCGGACACGACTAAACGACTGAACAACAACAACAACAAAGGCTTATAATGGGGCAAACACCAGGAATGTCCACTGTGGAGAACCTGCAGGAAGAGGGTCAGAAAGCAAAGTTTTAGCATTGTATATGCTGATGGTGTGTAGGTCTCTGGCAACACCTAAGTGACCTTGGCAGATCCTGAAAGGATAAGTAGGGTCAGAGCTGGTTACTACTTGGATGGGAGACCACTGGGAAATCCATAGTTAGTGGGTGGAACTAAGAAGCTGAAACCGTGCCACTGCAATGCTGCGATTTGCCTCTGAATGGCACTCAGTCTAGGGCAGTGTTTTTCAACGTTGGCCACTTTAAGATGTGTGGACTTCAACTCCCAGAATTCTGGGAGTTGAAGTCCACACATCTTAAAGCAGCCAAGGTTGAAAAACACTGATATAGAGGGATCCCTGGGCAAAAAAAGATAGGGGACAGAGCAACCTGAAACCAACTTCCTTTTTTCACACAGCAGCTAGTTACAGGCTGTGTTAAGGTGCTAGCAGTTGGCAGCACCCAGTTTGGATGGCTAGAGGGGAGGTTCAGGCTCTGGACTGTACGTCCGTGAATATGTGTGGCTGTTGACCCTTTGCCACGTTCCTGGCAGCTGGCTTGAAATATCAGCTGCCGGGAGGCCCCACGTTGGAGCAGACCTCTTGCCATCCTATCTGGGCCTCACAGAGGCATCCAGTTTGCCCCGGGAGACACCAGAGGCTGGTCTTGGTGGGCCAAGGGCCTGATCTAGCGGGCTCTTCTCAGCACCTGACGTTCACCACCCTGTTGCCTTCCCAATGTATGCAGGGGCGATGCTAGCGCTGGCAAGGTAGGTAGTCTACCACATCTGGACAGCCCCAGCTTAAGAAGGTTTCTCCTGAGTTCTCCTTCATCCTTAGAGACTTGTTTTCTAGCTGCAAGGACAGACAGGTGTATTTTAACTCTGGGGACATTCGAGCCCAAGCATCAGCCTCCCATCCCTTCAGCTGCGGTTTTGCTGCTTGCTCAAAGGTTCCCACAAGCAGCTCATTGGGGGGGGGGTCTCCTTAAATCACCATCGCACCTTCCATGGAGGTGCAGCACCACAGGGAACAGACCCACCTTCATCTCCAGCAATTTTCCATCCATGCTCTCACACCAGAGTGGAAGAAAGATTCCATCCACCTGCTTTTAACAAGTCCTCCCTTGGCTTTGGTGGCAAAAAAAGAAGAAGAAATCCCTGGAGAGCGTATGGAAACAAATCAACTTAATTAACTTCAACTGTTTCCAGAGTGGCAGCTGAGAAGTGAGGTATTCATTTTCTCCACCAGCCTGGTTAAGGGGGGGAAAAGTATAAATCTGGGTCATGACTGACACTAATGGGGCTATGCACACAAATTGTGCATATTTTTTTTAAAAAAATTGTTACCATAAAAAAAGAAAAGGAAAAGGAAAAAAGAAAGGCTCTTGTAATGCAGAGCTAATGGAAATAGAAGGATGCATCATAGTTCTGATCGAGCTGGTGTGTGGGCAGCCAGGCCGCTCACACCTTCTGGCGGTGGGAGAAGAGCTGCCATGAATCTATGGATTAAAAAAAAAGGTGGAGGAAGGGAGCCGAAGGCCGAAAGGCAGCTGCAAACATTGTGCTTTTCCACAAAATCATAGAATGGGAAGGGTCCGCTGAGGCCGTCTAACTCTACCCCCTGCTCAGCGCAGGAGTGCATATTAAAGCAAGTCTCTCAAATTATTCAAGGTTGAGATTTTAAATCCATCTCTGCTCTGATTCCCATCTTCCCCAATCACTAATGTCTGAGGTTCTTACAAGTATTACCACTTACAAAAGATTATGCCAGTGTTTCTCAACTTGGCCACTTGAAGATGTGTGGACTTCAACTCCCAGAATTCCCCAGCCAGCATGGCTGGCTGGGGAATTCTGGGAGTCGAAGTCCACACTTCTTCAAATGGCCAAGGTTGAGAAACGCTGGATTATGCAGTGGGGGGGGGGGGGAGGGATTTCTCTCCTGTAATTCCAAGAATCAACCAAAAAACCAAACCGAAGCAGGTTGAACAAGAACGGAAGGCAACCCACCCAGGAGACAACCACCCAGGATTAGTTTATGCCAGCAGCCCTGGACTACAAAGCATATCATCCCCACTCCAGGCATAACGGATGGAAAACAGATAAAGGAGGGAGGCAATCTGCCTTATTGGCTCTCTGCAGAGCTATCAACATGGTGAACACAGAGATAAAGGTAGGGAGGGAGGGGAGAAGCACATTCAGACTTGCAAGATTGATGCCAGCCCTTCAAGGTAGACCAGGCTAGGAAACCAAAGCCATGCAGGCCAATAGGACTTTTATTATAAAGATGTAGTAACGGAACCTTGCAAGTCTGAATGCACTTCCCCCTCCCTCCTTTCATCTCTGTGAGAACTAGGGAGGGTCTTGTCTGAAATGTTTTCTCAGGTTACAGTTCTTACCCAGACTCTGGTTTCTTTTATCTGACCCTTGTCTTGGTAGTGGCTCTTCCTCCTGTCCCTCAAAGCCATTCCCTCTCCCCTCTCCTATCATCTCTATCTCTATCTCTATCTCTATCTCTATCTCTCCATTTATCTATCATCTCTCTCTCATCTCTCTCTATCTCTCTATCTCTATCTATCATCTATCTATCTATCTATCTATCTATCTATCTATCTATCTATCTATCTATCATCTATCTATCTATATCTATCTATCTATCATCTATCATCTATCATCTATCATCTCTCTCTCTCTCTCTCTCTCTCTCTATCTCTCTATCTCTCTATCTATCTATCTATCATCTCTACCTACCTATCTACCTATCATCCATCTATCTATCTATCATCTATCTATCTATCATCTATCTATCTATCATCTATCTATCTATCTATCTATCTATCTATCTATCTATCTATCTATCTATCTATCATCTATCTCTCTCTCTCTCTCTCTCTCTCTATCTCTATCCCTATCTATCTATCATCTATCTATCTATCTATCTCTATCTCTATCCCTATCTATCTATCATCTATCTATCTATCTATCTATCTCTATCTCTATCTCTATCTCTATCTCTATCTCTATCTCTATCTCTATCTCTATCTCTATCTCTATCTATCTCATCCGATGGATGGATAATGATAGATAAGATAGATGATGATAGATGATAGAGATAGAGATAGAGAGATAGATAGATAGATAGATAGACAGATGGATAATGATAGATAATGATAGATAGATAATGATAGATAGAGATATAGAGATAGAGATAGATAGATAGAGATGACAGAGATGATAATCATATCTATCATCTATCTTCCTTCCTTCCTTCCTTCCTTCCTTCCTTCCTTCCTTCCTTCCTTCCTTCCTTCCTTCCTTCCTTCCTTCCTTCCCTGGTTCATACATAGATAGATGTTATATAGATAGATGATGATAGAACCAGAGAAGCTATAAGGAAATTTGTTTTCTATTGGAAACACTTAAGCTGAATTCTCCCAACATGCTTCATCTGGTCATTCAATTAGTCCTTTTTCTCTGGGGCCTCCATGCACAGGGGTCAAAAAAGTCAAGATGGCAGGCATGATTATGCAATCAACGCCCCATCCCTTTTTACGCACGGCTGCCATCTTGACTTTTTTAACCCCTCCCTACAAATGACCCTGCATTTTCTGCTTTCACACAGCACACCAAACCCAAACACACTAGGACCTGCAAAAACTAAAGTTAATACTGATCTCAGGGTAACGCAGCTGCTGGGTCTTTAACGAAGCTGATAAAGCGTATTGTATTGCATATGACTGTCTCTTTACTCACAATGATTTCTGCTTAGTTGTTCTGCAAAAAAAAAAAAGGTTTACTGCTATAATTCAGTGCAAACTTTCTCCCAGTAAGCCCCATTCAAAGCAGTGGGATCTGTACTTAAACCCGAGTAAGATCTGGCAGTCCCACTGCATTTAACTGCAAAACATGATGGGCAGACCTCCAAGAGAGAAAATGCTGGTTTGCTATTGATTTTTAAAGCAATTTTAATAATACTTTTAAAAGACATTTTATTAAATAATATCAATAATTTTAGCCATGTAAAATGTGATCCTTGGGCATTCTGCTAAATCCAAATTGTCACCCTGGGGTGTTGTGGGCTATCCAATACTTGAAAATAACCTTAAGGAATCGTATGGGTATACAATAACCGATAAATTGTATATTAATTTACACGTGTATCACATCGAGATTTCTTCTTTAATATTACTTCTCGCTGTTGACTATTGGCTTTAACAAGGGTGCCCTCTGCCTATTAAATCCCTCTGTAACTTCTTTGATTTTGCCCCAAACTAGACTTAGGACAACAATTACATTTAATTCTTTAAAACAACCCATACAGTAAATTGTATCTGACATGTCTCAGATTGCAGCTATGAAACCTGGGCTGCCTTTTAGACTCACCAAGCATCTTTCTAATTGGCTTGCGAAAGTCTCTGTATGCCACAGTCCATTTCTGGTTTAGGTTCCAGTGCTTGACAACAGCGTTTTGTGTGTGTGTGTAGAGTGTATTTAGAGTTGCTATACTTAGAAACTCAAAGGATGTACGAATCTTGTAAAGAAGAAGACATCTTTTCACCTCATGTATTGTTACATTGGAAATCTGTGCTATTAAATGTTCCTGTCTTTTGCTTGGTGCCAATAAAGAGAATGGGCAAAAATTTATGGAAGATTAGATATTAAGAATACGAAAGCCCCCTTCATTAAGCATGATCATTGTTGTACGCCACCCAGTCGCCTTGTGTGAGATGGGCAGCCATATAAATGTGAGCAATCGATCAATAAATCATAGGCTTGAAAGGGACCTTGGAGGTCTTATATTATATCCCCATTAGCTGTATTTGCATTTCAGATTTTTCCTTTGGGGCTTTGGAACACAGACCAGCCTAAGTTCAAACAAGATTAATGCTCTTGATTTGACTTCAGGACGGTATGCATTTCCTCATTCCTTGTTTTTGAGATTGAAAAGTTATTGAGTCTAAGATACAGTGTTCATTTCTGGCAGAGTTTGGCAATAAAGTTTTCAAAGATGCACTTTATTATTTACAGGAATTGAGGCTTTAAACACTCCTACACTTTCCAGAAATTTTATACATGCTGCACCTGGATTTCTTCTCTATAAATGTTTTTTTGTTTTTGTTTTAACTACAGCCAAAAGTTTCTGAATATCTGTGCCTTGAATATAACATTTCCAGTCTCAATGTTATTTTTTTTATCGTCTTTTAAATTAGTGGATTTTTCTGGCAAATGTGTTGAGTTACATCTGTGCATACTTTGTGTAATTGGGATCATTTTTATATAGTTGCCAAACATTTGCTCATAGTATGTGTTACTGCTTTTTTGTTTTTTCGACTGTATTCAATGTCTTTCGATTCTGCTCCTGGTTATATGTTTGTATGCTTTTATTTGTGTTTTAATCAGCTCCCTCACTTTCTTTTTTTTTTACATTTCTTATTCATTTCCAAAGTTTTACCATATATACCTGTTTCATTCCTTGGGTATTCTGTTATTCATGCACAACCCACACTGTTTCGTACTGGTTAAGACGTGTTTTATTTGTACTTATATTTTTACTGAGCACATTGCAAAGACGTCATTTTTTAAATATTTTATTCAATTTCAGCACCATCCGATTCCATAACAACTCTTTTTATTATTCACAGTCCCCCTGAAAGAGTTTTCCTTGGAATGCATTGGAACTAACATTCTGGAATAAAGTATACACATGCACCATATTTCTTTCATTTTCGTAGCTCGGTGTTTCTCCTTTTCTTTGTCTTTCAAAAGCAGGGAAGAAAAGAAGTTCAAATGCAACACTCCATTATTCTGGAAAATATTTTGCCCAAAAATATGGAGGAATCCAACTCAAGATGTTTTGGATTTCCTCAACACTATTCAAAGATATTTTCCTCTTATGTAACACTTTTTTTAACCTCCAAAGGAAAGTTTTACTGAGAGGTTACCTTTAAGCTCACTTTGTACCCAGTTTTTCTTCTAGGAAGTAAAAACTTGTAAACTTCAAGTTTTTGTTTGTTCTAATGTAGAAACTTTGTTCCTTATGCTGTTTTTGTAATGTCTATCTCATTTACCCCTGATTTAGCACCATCCAGACATTTTTGGACTGCAGTTCCTAGAATTCCTAGTCAACACAGCTGGGGAATTTTGGGAGTTGCCATCTGAATATTTTAAAAGATCCTAAATTGGGGAAGGCTGGTCCCAGCAAATCTGCATCAATTTGCCTTCAAGGACCACATCTGCTGCATCACACTTTTATTCTGCAATTTCTCTGATTTTTGGATTCACTCTATGTGGCTGGCTGCTATTTGTATTGCTTTTGACAGGAAATCAAAGTTAATGGACAATGACTGGACTGAGCCCACGGAATTAATCCACAGGAGGGCTGATCTGGAATGTAGGTCTCGCAAGTCCAAACTTCCTCACCATCCTAGCTGGCCAGAAACCCTTAAGCCAATAAACCACCAGGAACAGATTTCTTCCAATAGCAAACATGAACACACAAATGGTTCCACTTGATATTGCCCATTTGGGGGAAACAGTTAAGGCTTTGAGCATCCAGGGTCATTTTTTTTTTTTTTTGGTCATTGCAACTCGCAACATTTCCATTCTGGGAAAGAGAAGCACCAGCAAAGCCAGGATCCTTTGAGGAAGAAAGACCAAGGACTGGATCTTACTCAAAATCCTCCATTAATACCTTTGCAATTAAAGGCTGGTGTTAAAGCAATTCACGCCTTCAGCCCTGCTCAAAGGGAAACAGGAGAAAGGAGCAAGGCCACCCAGCTTGGTGCCCATCCGCCTGCCTACAAATGGCTCCCAGGTGCCACGGGGAAGATCACCATCTTACTGCCACCACCTTTCTTGGTGGGGATGTGGGGAGCCTGGGAACTAAGCAAAGATGCTTGCCGGCTCTGCAGCTGTACGACAGAGGGGAAGGGCCCATTACAGCCCCATCCAGCGTGCCAGAAGAAAAGCCCCTCATCTGGAAAGGTACAAGATTGGGGTGGGTGGGAAAAGAGACCCATTGGAGGATGCAGAGAGAAACAAGTTTTTAAGCAAGGAGCAATCTGTGCAGAAAAGCCAACAGAGAGCCCGGAATTTGGACTGGATTTTGCCTCTCAGGCGCTGGACTTCTCAATTCTTCCGGAGCCAGAAACAGCAATTTGCCAGGGGCAGAGGATACAAGAAAGCGGTTTTCCACCCCACCCTTGGCCACAAACTCTACCCAGCGTGACGTCATCTGAGACACGGGCCATCCTGGGCCTTCCTTCTTTCCCTCTCCCAAGACGGATGGAGAATATTAAGATGATTAACCGCTTTCTCTGGCAGCTTCATTAACATCCTCCAAGAGCCGAGTCCTGGGCGGCCTTCAAAACTATCGGAGGGAGGGGTGGGTGTGAATGCAGGCAATGGGGCAGGGGGTGCGGTGCTGACACAAGCGCCCTTTGCATGGGGGCAATCCCAGGTGTGCCCTGAGCTAGAGGTCTGCATGGGGTCAATGGTCACTGGAGGGAGGTGCAATGGGGGGAGGGGGCTTTTGGAAATAGGGCATCGTCTATGCGGCTTCCTTTGGGCCAAAGGAAGGAGTTACATTTTGAAGGAGTCTTCTCTAAGGCAGGCTCTATTCGTAATTTCATGGACATGTCTGTGAATATGGAAGTGGTTTGCCTTTGTTGCTTTGTGGAAAGTCTCTTCGACTTCCCAGACTTCCCAGTTTAGCCGGAAGCCCTGGGATTTCCTGAAGATTTCCCCTCCAAGTGTTAACTAGGTTAACTGGCCCTGCTTAGTCGTTGGAGCTCAGCCAAAGTTGGCCAGGTGGTGCCTCCTAGTGGTGCAAAGAGTGGGTGGGTCCTGGTGAAAGATGCAAAATGGATTGAATGCAATCCAAACTTAGGTAAAGGTTTTCCCCTGCACAGTCGTGTCCAACTCTAGGGGCCGGTGCTCATCTCCGTTTGTTAGCCAAAGAGCCAGCGCTGTCCGAGGATGCTTCCGTGGTCATGTGGCCAGCACGACGAACGTGGAAAGCTGTTACCTTCCCACTGAAGTGGTACCTATTTATCTACTTGCATTTGCATGCTTTCGAATTGCTAGGTTGGCAAGAGCTGGGGCGAGTGCGGGAGCTCACTCCGTCGCGCGGCGCTCAGGTCTCGAACCGCCGACCTTCCAATCGACAAGCCTGGCGTCTTAACCACTGAGCCATCACGCCCCTTCAATCCAAACTTACCTTCAATTAAAAATAAGTTAACGAAACACAATACAGGTAGTCCTTAACACCCGCGGTGATTTCACTTAACAACTGCCACAAAAAGGTTGTAAAATTGGGTCAGACTTGCTTAACGACTGCTTCTCACAGCAACCGAAATTCTGGTCGTTATGTGAGGACTTGTATGGTCAGCTCTCATGCATTCAAGCTTTGTCCTTTCTGTCATCTTAAGCTTACCATTCGAGAACTATTTGGAGAGGCAGTGCTGGGGGGCCGCACTTCTGGATGTCTAACAGGGAGGTAGAAGCAGCTGTTCTTCACTTATCGCTTATTACCAAGCGGTTTACACAGAGCACTGAAGCGTCCTGAGCCCCAGGCCCTGAAACTCTTCCTCCAGTGCACCCTCTTCAGCCTCTGAACGTGGGGGAAGGCACTGATCCAACATCTCCAGGCAGCTGTTGACAGTCATAAGTGCTAGAAACATGCTATTTCTAGAGTGTCCTCTCACGCATAATGCCTGGGATACATTGCTTGTTCTTCTTTCTGCGTTAAGATGGGGGGAAAGTGAGAGATAAGACGACAGACATAGCCTTATCTCCTCCTTTCCCCCCCACAAGAACACTTCCATGAAGTAGGTTCAGGTGAGAAAGAATGACGGGTCCAAGGCCACCAGGTGAAGATCCCACGGCTGAGACTGAACTTGAACCCAGACCTCCCTGGCCCTGGTCCAGCTCTCTATTCCCTAGTATTTGAAAATTATGAACTGATTTAGTCAAGGCGACTGTAAGCGGCATACAAAAGCCACAGCTGTGGCCAATGCAATAATAACAAAACAGAATAATACACTGTAAGAAGTATAATATAGAATTGTGGTTGAATATTTACAATGAATATAACATTCCTGGCCTAGGGAGCTTACCACACCTGCCTGTTAAGGACAATTCTGAGCTTGGAGATGCACGTTGCACTGCACATTTGCAGAATAATACAGAATGTTCTGTATTATTACAGACATCGGAGGCCTTTCTCCTTTGCATCTGGTTAATTTATCTCAGATTCTTCTTCCCCAGGATACAACATAGCCATCACTCTATTTTAGCCCCTATATATTTCATAAAGAAAGATCCAGGAAAACCCATGGTGCCAAAATGGCACACAAAACTCCATTCATTCACGTGTACAAAAATCTGCATAGTAAAATCAATGGCAGAATCCCAGCTTCAGGGAGCAGAATTAATTTGAGATATTTTAATGGGACACTGAAGGGCCACTGCCTGCCAGATGCGTTAGACTACAACACCCATCGCTCCCAGCCATTTGAAAGGCACCGGGTTGGAGAAAATTGCTTAAAAGGGTTGGCAGAGAAGACTTCAAGGGCTGGATTCCCACAACGGGTTCAGTCCAAGTTAAAATGGGGTTGCGCAACTAGGTGGCAACTAGCCTTTTGTTTATGTAGAGCAGTGTTTCTCAACCTTGGGAACTTGAAGATGTGTGGACTTCAACTCCCAGAATTCTCCAGCCAGCATGGCTGGCTGGAGAATTCTGGGAGTTGAAGTCCACACACCTTCAAGTTCCCAAGGTTGAGAAACACTGATGTAGAAGATTTAAAAAACACCTCACTCCAGAGGTTCTAGGCAGTGTTCACACATGCCTGGTAGGCAAGTTGAGGGTTCGTCCCCCACGGGAAATTTGGGGAAGAACCAGAGAGCAGTGCTGAAGAGCTGGGGCACCAACCCTCCAGGATGGTCTCTTGCTGGTGTCTTCGCTCCAGATTTTCAGAAGCTCCGTTAAAACAGAAGTGGCTCAGAAGGGCCCCAGGGAGAGTTGAGAATCCAGAGCCCGGTGGTAAGATTCAACAGAGTCCCTGGATTCTAACACCTCCCTTCCCCGCTTTCCACAAACCGGTTCACAACTCTACGATGCGAGCAAGAGATCGAACGTGGTGGGGTGGAAGGGAAGAAGAATTATTTTCTGCAACCAAGTTGGCAGCAGAAAGTGTTGCCATCCAACTCCCCTGGGAACGGGCCCCCCTTGCCAACTGCAGAGGCGGCTTGATTTTTTTAAAATTGTATTAGAAATGCAGGGAATTACCCGAGGTGACCCAGAGGTATCTTGGCCCAGGCCTTCGAGCAGAGGGCTAATTAGGCCAGTGTCCCCCAAGCAGCTCCTTCCCTCAAGGTATTCCTCCCCTGGAGATCAGAGCTGGATGTTGAAGAGGTAGCTCTCAGAGTCTGGCTCTTGGAGGGTGCACGCAGGGGCGGGGGGCGAGGGATGCCGATGGAGGCTCTGTCCCAGGGCCAAGTCGGAGGAGGACAACGCCCCACCTTTCTTCATCACATAGAGGAAATAGTGGAAGTCACTCCCATAACTGATGTGCCGGATGGACCAGTTGTAGGCACGCTGGGCATAGTGACGCTTGCGGAAATGTGGCTGGGCAAACGTGATGGAGATGAACCTTCCTCCGGGCTGCAAGACTCGGGTGACCTGGGAGAAAATACAGACAAGATTACAGAGAACTCAGGCCCAGGCTGGAATTGACTACAGGTAGTCCTCGACTTACGACCACAATAGGGACCGGAAAATTCATCATTAAGCAATGTGGTCATTAAGCGAGGCATCACGTGACCTCACCCAATTTTACATTTTTCGCGGTGGTTGTTAAGTGAACCACATGGCCAGTAAGCAAATCGCATGGTTGTTAAGTGAGTCATGCGGTTCCCCATTGATTTTGCTTGTGAGAAGCCAACTGGGAAGGTTGCAAATGGCGATCATGTGACCCTGGGATGCTGCGACCGTCGGGTTGCCAAGCGCCTGAATTTTGATCATGTGACCGCAGGAACGCTGCAACAGCTGTAAGAGCGAGGACCAGTCATAAGTCACATTTTCCAGTGCCGTCATAACTTGAAACGGTCGCTAAATGAATGTCGTAAGTCGAGTACCACCTGTACTCTCAAATTAACCGGTTTCGGCATATAACATCTCTCCTGTTTTCTTCCCACATCCCTCAGCTGCTCCCTGGGCTGTCATTTGGAATCTCCTACTTGTGTTGTTCTACAATTTCTCTCTCATCTCTCCAGGCCTCAAGGCCCAAATCCGGTACACTGGGTGAGCAGCGGAAGTGCTGAGCGTCACCTCACCTTCAGAGAGCCAAAGCGGGGAGCGAGTCTGTGCACCTGAAAGACGAATAGATCTGCCCCAGCGGAAGGCTTCACCTAGCACAGCCCACCTTGTCGGGTCAAATTCCTCCAAAGCTGCCAAAGGGCACTGGATCCCTTGCCAGGGGGGCAAGCGGGAGATGTCCAGAGGCCACACTGCTGCTTGGTATAACACACACTCACGCCAACGTACAAGAGGTACGAAGGCCAAGAGGATGGCTAACAATGGCACCTAACAATGGCACTCTTTTTTGCAGAAAATGTAAGAATAATGGCATCGCCAAGCTAGGACTTGTGGAAATTTGCACTCAGGCCCAGTTTTTTCAGTCTTATTCACCACTTCTGAACCCTTTGTTGCCAGGTCTGTCAACTCCATGGGGCAGGAACTGCCTAAACATCTCTCCTACCCCGACACCTGCCCATTCTTCCCCTCCAAGATGGTAGCAGTTTCAGCACAGCTTCCGGCTGCTCGGGAACTCTCCAAGGAGAAAGCAAAGCTTCCAGCAACTCTCAAGGGTCTCCGGGAAGGGAAGGACGACGCGGGACGCCACGAATTGGAAAGCAGCTGAACAGGGGAAAGCAATGGCGCCTCCAGAACCAGAGCAAGGGGATGAAGCGGTGAGGAGGTGGACTGAGAAGTGGTGCTCCAATAGACCTGCGGGTTAAATTCAGGGTAAATATCTGGGGGACAGACGTGACGCATCAGCACATCCCTTCCGATAGGCCAGCCTGCTCCACCCGTTCAGCGTTCGACTGTCTTCCCTGCCTGGTGCCAGTGCTGTGCCATTTCCTCGGCCGTCTCTCCGCCCCCTGGTGACAAAACTGCACTGTCACTAAGACGGGGTTGGAGGTGGGGAATGATCTTCTGAACTTAGCCAGAAGTGCAGGAAACCCATCACTCCCTCCTGACAGGAAACACGGGTCCGCACCGTCATCAGGGGCCAAAGCTGACCAGTAGCACCTAACAAACTCGGATTCCCACATCCAGCTTTCTGTTCACTTTCTGAAGTGCCTGCACTACCTTGGAACAGTGGTTTTTTTTAACCTCACCCATATAGCTTTTTATTGCACTATTGTTTTATTGCTTTTTTAAATGTTCACAGGACTTGGAATGTTTAAAGAATGCTACGATCTTCTCAGAGAACTTTGCTCATTAACATACAATAAACCATCACAATCATCATCATCATCTTCATTATCATCCCGCTATAGAAGATGGGGAGTTAGGCTGTCAAATATCTCATGTTGGGAAATTACAGGGAAACTGGTCACCCTCATATCTGGCTTGTATTTGGAAACAGAAAAGGGGCCCTTGATGTCATGCAGCAGTGTTGTTCTTTTCTCCAAGGAACCTCTACCTCCCCCCCCCCCCCCCCGTTTCTTCCTTCCCTGAAAGTACCAATTCTGGAGAAGAGAAAATGTGGCCTTTGATCTTATCGGAGCCTTGGCCCGTCCTGCCCCGGGGAGTCAAGCGAGGGTCTTCCCCATGCTGGCTGACAAAGTCGAGCTAATCCGAAACACAAGCCGTCCTGTGCTGGAACAGACACTCCCCTTTTGCCCTTGCTCAACGCGCAATTTGCACAGCTTCCCATCCCCCCCCCACCCGGCAGCTGAACAATCCCAAGCCAAGATCTTACACAGACACATTGTCCAAGGTACAGCTTGTTTGCAGCTGAGTGGACTGACCCTTTTAATCATCGTTTTCTCCTCTCTGGAACTAAACTCCTACTAATAGGATGGGAAAGGACATCAATTTCCTTGCTTGGCTTTATCCAAAGTCAAAGGCACTTATGGCCAGGGCTGGCGTGATCAGCATGCCAACGCCGCCGCAGGGTCTCAGGCGCCAGCATTTGGCTTGGCTGGCATTCTCCCTCCCTCTGCCCGCTACGCAGCTTCTGCTGGTGCAGCCAGCCTACCCAGCAGAGCTGGGGAAACACCCCCGCACTTTACTGCTGAAGGCCCCCCCTTCCCCAGGACAGGTGGGGATTGGACACCCTCCATCTTTCCGTGACTCACCAGCTAACCAGAACAGCCTGTCGCGGGAGGCTGGAACAGTCCCCTTAGAAGGGAGGACGGGACAAGAGCCGAGGCCCCCGACCTTCGACACCTCCAGGACTTCAAATCCATGCTACATCTCAAGGGTTAAAAGGACCAAAAGGCCCCCGTGCTTGAGCAGACTCGCGGTCCCCCTAGCGCGGGTACCAAAAGCATTGCAGCCCTACGTTCTTGGATATCTATCCTATCCTGCAACGCCCGATCTTGTCCGGCTCAGGGCACAGCTGAGCAGTGCTTTACATAAGCCCGGGAGCCACCACCAAGACAGATGCTGAAGGAACGTTTAAATTCCTCATTCAAAAAAAGCAAGAGATGCCAGCTTTTCTATGGAAAATCGCACAATGGTTATCTGCAACAGAGACGGACCGTCCTGGTTTGAGATGTCCGTGACTGCTTCACGCAACAACACCCTTCAGGGCCTTTCTGAATTAGCCTAGCACAGAGCTTTCCAAACTTTTCATGTTGGTGACACACTTTTTAGACATGCATCATTTCGCGACACACTCTTACAGCAGGGCACAAGGCAGGCACTAGGACCTGCGTGGAATCACAGCAGGTTTGGAGGCAGCAAGGCACAAGGCAGGCACTAGGTCCTGCGCGGAATCCTGGCAGGGCAGGGTTGGAGGCAGCAAGGCACAAGGCAGTCACTAGGACTTGTGCGGAATCACAGCAGGTTTGGAGGCAGCAAGGCACAAGGCAGGCACTAGGACCTGCACGGAATCCTGGCAGGGCAGGTTTGGAGGCAGCCAGGCACAAGGCAGGCACTAGGACCTGCGTGGAATCACAGCAGGTTTGGAGGCAGCAAGGCACAAGGCAGGCACTAGGTCCTGCGCGGAATCCTGGCAGGGCAGGGTTGGAGGCAGCAAGGCACAAGGCAGTCACTAGGACTTGTGCGGAATCACAGCAGGTTTGGAGGCAGCAAGGCACAAGGCAGGCACTAGGACCTGCACGGAATCCTGGCAGGGCAGGTTTGGAGGCAGCCAGGCACAAGGCAGGCACTAGGACCTGCGTGGAATCACAGCAGGGCTCGGAGGCGGCAGCAGCCGTGACACACCCAGACACTGCAGCCGACACACTAACATGTCCCGACACACAGTTTGGAAAGCTCTGGCCCAGCACTTAAGTCGCTGAGTTATCGATGCTCCCACCTGGCTGGGTTCATCCAACATGCTACGTCACCACAAAACCAATCAGGGTTAAGACTAAGCAAGCGGGGCATGTAGGACAAGGCCAGCTGCTCAGTCCTTACCTGATCAGGTTAAGCATGTCGTGTGAACCCTGTCAGTCTGTGCAATGCCTAACCCAGGCTTGGAAAATCAGGGCCTTCCCAACCACCCTGACTGGTAAGGAATTCTGGGCACTGCAATCCCAACATATTTGGGGGGTGTCAGACTGCGGGAGGTTAGAGTAATGGGTGCTTCCAGCAAGGCAGAATTTTAGAGCTCCTGATTAGATCAGAAGCTCACCCCACAATTGCCCTCTAACAAGGCAAGTCTGGAGAATAACTCTTTCTCCTCCCGAGGCTAAATAGCAAGGAAGGAGGTTGCTGGAGGCTTTTGTTCTGTGGCATTTCCCTGCAGAGGAGCACCTGGCTATGGGGAAGGAAAGGAAGGAGCACAGGCTGTAGAGTAAAATCTTCCAGAACCCCAGAAAAGAACCTAAACACACAGACTTGCAGGTGAGGGACGTAGGCAGCAGGGAAACTGGCATTAGGGCTTGGTTTGCTTTTGCACGTGCTCCAGATAGGCTTCTTTCAATATTAGTTTTCCTCCTAGGCTTAACCTTCATCTTAAAAAAAGGTAAAGGTTCCCCCCGCACATCTGTGCAGTCGTGTCCGACTCTAGGGGCCGGTGCTCATCTCCGTTTCTTAGCCGAAGAGCCAGAGTTGTCCGAAGACGCTTCCGCAGTCATGTGGCCGCATGACGTGGGCGGAACGCTGTTACCTACCCACCGAAGTGGTACCTATTCATCTACTTGCATTTGCATGCTTTCGAATTGCTAGGTTGGCAAGAGCTGGGGCGAGTGTGGGAGCTCACTCCGTCACGCAGGGCTAGGGATTCGAACCTCCGAACTTGCGATCGACAAGCCTGGCGTCTAACCCGCTGAGCCACCACGCCCCTAACCTTCATCTTACACAGGCCTAACTATTGCTCCTCGGGTCTTCGAATCCCAATGCTTTTCCGCAAGGCTAATCACCATGCATGCCTTTGCTTTGCTCTCATGAGTTCTGAATAAACTCTAAATGCCACTTTAAAACAGGTGTTTTGGTGCCAGTTCTGTATCTTGGGAGTTTATAGGCTGCTAATGTGGTTTGGAAGGCCCCTGCCTCTGCAGACTGACTGCCATGGAGGGGGCTTAAAAACTCTCCTGGTTTTTCCCCATTAGCAGAAACAAAGAACGGGTTTTTTTGACTTTTGGCCTTGCTCCTGTAACACAGTCGAAGTGGGGAGGGTGGGGAAGAAGGTGTTAGAAGAAAAAGAAGGGGAAGGCCCTCCCTGCTGCATCACCTTAATCTGATTTGGTTGGGTGGGACAGACATGGTCGGAGAAAAACCAGCTAGTCCAAGAACACAGGAACTACCCCAGGAAGCTCCCAGGAAGCAGAGCATATTAATGAACTTATTCCAACTGGTAATGGCTTCCTAAGATCTCAGGCTGGGAGGTGTTCTCATTGCATTCCTCTCCCCCATCCTTCTCCCCCCAACTGGCGTAGCTGAAACCAAGGCTGGGTCTGCATGCAAGCAAAGCATTTGATGTGCCACTAAACTGTGGTCTCTCCCAGATCAGGGATGGGCAGCCTTTTTCAGCCTAGGGCCACGTTTTTACCTGGGCCACAGGACAGGGGTTCTAAGATGTCTCCTTCCTGGCATGAGCAAAATATCTAGCACAGTTTTCTGGCATTTAAGGGGGGTTCAGGGCATGGATTTGTACAGTATGTGTTGAAGAAGCGGGATAAAAAGAGTATTGGTGCCTTTGAACATTGGTGTTAGAGCAGGGCTTTCCAAAGTGCTGCCGCTGGCGACACACCAGCGGCAGCGGCGGTGCACGCGCGCACGGCGATGGTGCGGGGGCGTGCGGCGGCGCGCGCGTGCACGGTGGCGGCGTGGGGGAGCGTGCGGCGGCGCGGGGGTGTGCGGCGGCGCGGGGGGCGTGCGGCGGCGCGGGGGGCGCACGCCGCCACTTCCGGGTGGTGTGGCGACACACCACGCTGTGTGTGGCGACACACTTTTGTGTCACGACACACAATTTGGAAAGCTCTGTGTTAGAGAATGGGATATCATGGAAAAACAGCACACGGACCATATAACAGATGAATCCAGAATTTTCATTTGAGACATGAATGAATAGGCTCCAACTATCGTATTTTGGGCATGTTATGTGGAGACCCAGCTCCCTTGAGAAGTCCACAATGTTGCAAAAAGTTGAAGTAAAGAGCAGAAGAGGACAACTAGCAACCACGTGGGTAGACTTGATTACAGTAGTGATGGGTGAATCATTGGGAAACCTGAAGATTGGGATCAGATTACGCTGGAGAACATCTAGGTGGTCACTAAGAGTTGATACCAACTTGATGGCACATCATCAAACCGGCACGTGTGAAGGAGGAAAAAAATACCACATTTACTTGGAGCAGGGATGGGACTCTAGAAATGGGTGTTGATGGGTACACGAAATCAGTCCTGTGAATGGGTCACCGATGGAGACAGGGAAGGAAAACATAAATCCCTTAGTTTAGTTAGGGAGACGTGAAGGTACAGCTTCTCCATTAAACCTTTCACAACTCTACTGCTTCGGATGATCCCCACTGGATCCTACAATTAGGCAACAGTGAAGAACTAACTTTATATGCTCCTATCTTGCCCCATTTTGTTTTCCTGATTTCTCGGCTGCTTCTGCCCAAAAAGCACGTGAGGATAAGAGATGGCTGAAGCCAAGTGCAATGACAGCAAGGATGGAGGGCCAGGTCTGTCAAGAGTAGAGACATCATAAGCCAAGGAAGCATCATAAACTTTAGCCGTGCCAAAAAAGGCTCTCGGGTTGGTAGACAACTGCTTGCCCTGATCTTCCTTGAGAAAGAAAATGACCAGTAAAAGGACAATTTCCTCCCAGTCCTGGGACAGGAGCAAGACAACATTTGGGGGGCACAGGGCAGGACAGTCACTGCCAAACATAATGCATTGATTGAGCAAAAGGTGCAGAGAGTTTGTGCTATCGTAACCGTACGTGGTAAATTCACACATGATGTAGAGCAGTGTTTCTCAACCTTGGGAACTTGAAGATGTGTGGACTTCAACTCCCAGAATTCTCCAGGCAGCATGGCTGGCTGGAGAATTTTGGGAGTTGAAGTCCACACATCTTCAAGTTCCCAAGGTTGAGAAACACTGATGTAGAGGACAGAGGGAACGGCCTTGAGGGACAGGAGGAAGAGCTGAAACCAAGACAAGGTCAGATAAAAGAAACCTGAGTCAGGGCAGGAATGTAACCCGAGAAAACAAGGGAGGGGAAGGTACATTCAGACTTGTAAGATTCTGTTACTAAAACCTTACAATAGTAGTAGTATTGGTCTACATGACTTTGGTTTCCTAGTCCGGCCTACCATGATGGGCTGACATGATGCTAAATAAGACCTAGCAAAGTGTGGGCAACATGTGAATCCTGTGCCACACTGCAGCCCCCCAAACAACCCAGGAGTGGGCTGGGAGAAAGTTCTGGCTTTGATGGGGTGGTCTTCAAGGGGTAATGTTCCCCTTAACACTCATGGGTGGGGGAGGGAGCTACTGGGGAAAAGGGGTGACTTCAGTCTTATAAGGCATTAATTCTACCCCTTTAAGCTTCCCCCAATAGCAGCATTGCACATTGTAGTTGCTGAAAAACAGACATTAGAAAGTGGTACTGCTGGTTTACATCACCTGTGGCCCTCGGGCCCCAAATGTTATGGTGGGGAAAAAAGTCCTCTGGTTGAAAAAAAGTTTGCTGAATCTTCCTAGATTCCTGAATACAGTATAATCTATTATTTGTTGGCTTGATATACTGATTTTATTATTTCTGCATATTTTTAACTGCAGTTTAGTCCTTTGGGTTGTATGTCTGGGAGTGCTATATTTTCTAGACCATAGCTTTCCAAACTGTGTGTCGCGACCAGAGCTTTCCAAACTGTGTGTTGGGACACGTTAGTGTGTCGGCTGCAGTGTCTGGGTGTGTCGCGGCTGCTGCTGCCTCCGAGCCCTGCCTGGATTCCGCGCAGGTCCTGGTGCCTGCCTTGTGCCCGGCTGCCTCCAAACCTGCTGTGATTCTGCACAGCTCCTAGTGCCTGCCTTGTGCCCTGCTGTAAGAGTGTGTCGCGAAATGATGCATGTCTAAAAAGTGTGTCACCAACATGAAAAGTTTGGAAAGCTCTGGTCGCGACACTTTAGTGTGTCGCAACACACAGTTTAGTGTGTCGCAAAACAACCCGGAAGCGGCGGTGGGGGCGTGCACGGCGGCGGCACGGGGGCGCGTGTGGCGGCAGTGTGTATGGCGGCGGCAGCAGCGACGGCAGCGGCACGCCATCAGCGCTTCCGCGTTTCAGCAAGGCCCCCGCCGCTGCCGTGCATGGCGCGCGCCCCCGCTGTGCACGCCGCCGCGCGCCCCCGCCATTGGTGTGTCGCCAACGGCGGCAGTTTGGAAAGCACTGTTCTAGACGCTGCATTATGGTCTCTGCTATGAGTCCTGAGAGTGGTAATCCCATGGGTGTTCCTCAGTTCCCCTCAGCCCCGCAAAATATCTTAAGTAAAGCAAAAGACCCAGTAGCCCAAGAAGAAAAAACAGGAGTCATCTACAACATACAGGGTAAGGACTGTAACAGCCACTATTTATTTTATTTATTTATGTTTCGACTTCTATCACCGCGCCATCTCCCACAAGGGGACTCTGGGCGGTTTACAAACATAAACTATGTAGGACAGACACGCGGAAGACTAGCAGAGCGCATCCATGAACACCGACTAGCAGCCAGAAGACACAACGAAAACTCCTTCATCTCACAACACACAGACAGATTCAACCACAGTTTCATCTGGGAAACTGTGAGCATCCTAGACCAAACTAAATCTTAAAAACACTAGGGAATTATCAGCTATCAATAGACACATGGAGATAAACCACATTTAAACACCATTCAAAAGAGACAATAAAAAAGCTAAGAAGGAAACAAAAAGACCAGAACACATCCCCTCCAGCAGGCAACACCCAGATAAACAGGGATTAACACCAGACAAGCAATCAAGCAGAAGACAATACCCTAATCAAGGAGCTACCAAGAAGAAAACCACACCCCACCGTTTGCTGTATTTGCACAGTGGCAAGGCTACTTGCAAATACAGCAAACCCCACACTCACTCGCACTGATGATGTTACCTAGTTGGGTAATGAAACGCCTGCAAGCCAACCACCAAGCTCAGAGAGCACCAAGGACTCCACAGTTCAAGCCTGAGCTACAGACATTCTCTTCTATTGGAGTTTAGTTCTTATTTGTTAACTTTTATTCTGGTTGGATCATGCCCCAGGGGAGGGGAGGCTTACAAATGAAATTTCTGTTTGCTTGACTCTATTGTGCTAAGCCACAGAGCACACAATCTGATAGCTCTGCACAGGGTAGTGGGTGAGGAATGGAGTGTTCCCCCCCCCCCCAGGAAAGAGAAAGCTCAACCATACCCCTGAAACTGGTTCTCTAACAGGGCTGGGTTCGCACAATACACAGCACCCGGGTGGGCAAAACACAACTGGTGTCATCGCAAAACGGAGACCTGGCTGGTTATGTAATTGGTTTAGTTTAGTTGTCACAAACCAGGTGTTAAATTCTTCTTCCGAGGAGGAAGACTCAGGCGGAGTGAAGAGCTCACCATCTCCAGCAGTGGGTTGCGGGTGGCTTTCTGCCCCTGGTTAAGCACCCTCGCTACCTGCACCAGCTACCTCCTCGACAACCACAACCCTGCTTAGCACGTGTGCAGCTGTGGCTTGCAGACAAGGCTAGTCCAGCGCACTGGCAAAGCTGGAGGGAGAAGAAGAGCTGAAACACGGTTTGCTGCTGCCTAATTTAGGTAATACCCCTGCTTGAGGCCGCTTGTGCAAAACAGCATCCAGTCTGAGGGGCTTTTCAATAGCTGGGTCCTCCCAGAACATGGGCTCTGGGTTAAGGAAACACAAAGAACTGAACAAATGTTTTGTGACAACTAAATATCCAATGCCCACATAAACCACATGGTGGTGGGATGGCTGAACTTGAACAACATACTGCACCACCAACCACACAATCTCATTTTAACCCAGTCCCAGTCTAGCTTGTTCTGGGAGCCCAGCCCATCTTTCTTACACTCTCACGCTGCAAAATGGGGGAAAGGAATAATTAATGAGCTGAGGCAGGGCTGACCAGGACACTCTCCCACAGAAACTCCGACATCCTGCCAGCACCGCCTGCGGTCAAAAGCGTTTCGCCAGCTGGTGCCATGGAAAAGTCTCTGGGGGCCGTTTAATCAGGGAAGGGGATTAAAAGGTGGAGAAGAGGGGGTGTAGTGATCCTGGAATTCGCATTCTCCACTTGGAACACCTGGGGTTTGTTATATATTTGGTAAAGATGTCAAGATTCAGACTTTATGAGGCAGCTGATCTACTTAGCTCTGGGACCATCCATCCACACAGATCACCAGTCTAGCATCCACCAAGCGCAGCGGTATTAGAATGGCCCCAATTCCTATCTCGTAGGCTGGTTGGGAATTCTGAGTTTTGCAGTCCCAAGGCACACGGTAGTAATTCAGAGTGTGGTAGGTAAAGACGCTTGGTTCCACATAGGAAACAAAAAAAAAAAAAACCCCAAGTGTGTGGGTATAGGATGGGGAATACCTGCAGTGATGAATCTTGGGATAATAGTGCCCCGTACACCGAGCCAGTCGTGTGACGTAGCTGCCAAAAAGGCCAATGCGATACCAGGCTAGATCAATAGAAGTTCCATTTCTAAGTCACGAGAAATAATAGTTCCATCTTGTTCTGCTTCAAGTTATTCTGTAAGGCCTTGCTCCAAGTTTTTGGCCCCACGTTTTAAGGAGGAGGCAGGGAAATCAGAACGTGCACAGAGAAGGGCAATGAGGGCGGATGGATCAGGGGTGTAGAAACCAAGTTCTTTGAAGAGAGATTGTTCCAGCAGAAACTGGATAGTCATCCATCAGGGATGCTTTAATTTAAATTCCTGTTCTGAGCAGGGATTTTGACTCTTCCAACTCTGATTGTGTCACTGAATCTCTCCTTGCAAGAGAGCTAGCATCTCAGGGGGAAAGGATTTATACATCTCCATCCCGGGTGAAGTAGGTGATGCGGTCGATGCCTTATCTCAGTGTCTGGAGGCTGTGGGGGTCTGGATGGGGAACAACAGGCTTCAACTGAACCCTGGTAAGACGGAGTGGCTGTGGATTGATGGCCCCCTTAGATCCGGGAAGTTGTCATCGTTGGTTCTGGGTGGGGTGGCACTACCTCGCTCGGATCCAGTGCGGAATCTGGGGGTCCTCCTGGACTCGCGACTCCTGCTCGAAGAGCAGGTGGCACTCACGGCCAGGAGGGCCTTTGCACAACTTTGTGTGGTGCGCCAGTTACGCCCTTTCCTGGATCAGGAGGCCCTCCGAACAGTCACTCACGCCCTTGTCATCTCCCGTATAGATTACTGTAATGCGCTCTACATGGGGCTACCCCTGAAGAGTATCCGGAAGCTTCAGCTGGTGCAGAATGCCGCGGCGCGAGCAGTTATGGGTGCCATGAGATCGGCACATGTAACACCTCTGCTACGCGAGCTGCATTGGCTACCAGTTTGCTTCCGGGTCCAATTCAAGGTGTTGGTGATTACCTTTAAAGCCCTACATGGCATAGGACCAGGGTACCTGAGGGACCGTCTCGTCCCGATAACGTCGTCCCGCCCCACCCGTGCATGCAGAGAGGGCATGCTTCGGACCCCCTTGACAAGAGAATTCCATCTAGCGGGGTCCAGGAGACGTGCCTTCTCTGCGATAGTGCCCGCCTTATGGAATATCTTGCCCCCGGAGGTGAGACTGGCCCCTTCACTCCTGGCCTTTCGGAAGGCTCTTAAGACCTGGCTCTGCCGCCGGGCCTGGGACGACAGAGGTGGCAGTGCCTCCTGGGGTTGGCTGGCCCCGTAGCAATATGATCCATCCTACGGTCCCCCCTTCTTGGATTTTATGTAATTTATTATTATTATTGGATGTATTTTAGATATTGTTTTTGTATTTTTTAAACTTTCAATTGTTGTAACCCGCCCAGAGTCCCTTGCAAGGGAGATGGGCGGGGAATAAATTGAAATAATAAATAAATAAATAAATAAATAAATAAATAAATAAATATTTAGCGTTGCCTTCTACTCATCAGATTTCCTTTATACCGGTAGTCCTTGCTTAATGACCATTTGTTTAAGGACAGTCTGAAGTTACAACGGCCTCGGAAAAAGTGCTTTACGACCTGTACTCACACTTACGACCGTTGCAAAACAATGCACTACCCTCAGAGCCACGTGATCGCCATTCAGGCACTTGGCAGCCAGGTCACATTTACGACCAGTTGCAGCGTCCTGTGGTCACATGATCGCAATTTGCGACCTTTTTTGCCAGCTTCCGGCAAAAAACGTCCATTGGGGAAGCTGGATTCGCTTAACGACCGTTGTAAAATCAGGTCTGGTCACATGGTGACTCACTTAACAACTGCACCACTTAACAGTTTTCCGGTCCCTATTGTGGTCGTTAAGTGAGGACTACCTGTATGTAGAACAGCATTCACAAGTGATTTCTCTCTTGCGGTCTGAAACAGGACAGTTCTAAAACTGCTCTGCAGTGGCTAATGTAGCAATTAGACATCATACCATTTTCTGACCGCTTCCCCACAATATGTAGCAACATGATGCAGCAAGGCGATGAGCTTTTTGAATGGGTGTTCAAAACCTTTACCCCTCCCCACAACCCTGCCTCGCCATGCACACGCCTGAAGCTGTGAGTGAGGCTGCCTTCTTAGACTTTCCTGACAGGCTGGCCCTTTGCACTGGATCGGGGAAATCAGGTGGGAGAATTTTGGACTGGACCAAGGTGAAAGTGGGTGAATGCACATTTCGGAAAGCTCCCAATATCGAGAATTTGCAGGGGTGTGTGGCTAGCCCAGCATATCTAGAAGGTAAAAGCTGAAAGGTTTGACTCAGGAGACAATGTTTGGGGACCAGAAATGTGAAGAGATTGAGAGAGAGAGGCACTCTTTTTTCACGTATCACTCAATAAACTATTCACTGTGACATGGAAGCAAAGATGGTTTCCTGAGGATTTGCTTTCTGCATGAGAATAGCAACACGTTCAAAAGCCCTCAAAAGAGCCAGTTTTCAATGCAGAACACCATCTGTTGTATTCAGTTGAGTGGACTACTTGAATCTAACCTACAATTCTACTGTTTGGATACTCCCACTGAAGGATTAAAAATGCTGCTGTGGGTGTAAAATGTGTAAGTAAGCCCAAGTCAGTTTCTGTACCACATATAGGAACTGCCACAAGACTGCCACGGGAAATGGGCAAAAGCTTTGCCTACTGCCACGATTGCTCAGACTGGTAGAAGTTAAAGTCTAAACACATCTGGAGAACATCAAGACACTTTCTCTAGTGAATTTCTATAAAATGATGTATCGATGGTATTTATCACCGGAAAGATCGTCAAAAATACCTAATGGGACTTTGTTGGAAATGTGAACAACAACCAGGAACTTTTTATCATAAAAAAGCTAAAAAAATTTGGACTCAAATACATATACTAATCCATTAGATTTTAAAGATTAATATACAATTGAAATCAGAGACATTTCTTTTGGGACTGATGGATACACAATTGGAAAAATCATGTGGAACTTTGTTTTTATACATGATAACCGCAGCGAGACTTTTATATGCTTAAAGGTGGAAAGACTCGATATTACCTACAATGGAAGAACGGATGGTAAAATTGATGGAGTTGGCTGAGATGGCAAAACTGACAGCTTTGATTAGAGAAAAGACACTGACTAATTTTGTGGCGAATTGGAAGCCCCCTTTGGACTTTTTGCGTGAAACAAAAGAATGAAATTATGGTATACGGATTTGATGATTAATAATATTAGTTGACAATTAAAAAAATGGATGTTATGTTGAAATCTTAGAGTAAGAGTTTAATCTAAGTTTTACTTATATCTGTTGTATAAGGGGTCGGGAGTTATTCCTTTTCTATTCCTGTTCTTTTTTCTTTTTTTCTGCACTTCTGTTTTCTTTCTCTTTCTTTATTAGTTTTTGTTAGATTTCATCTCTTTGTTTTAAAATTTAACAAAGTTATTATTAAAAAAAGACACTTTCTCTAGTATGGGCGTTCCTAGTATGCATCAAAAGGAAAAAAATAACTTTTCAAGCACCTCAAACAATGCAAGTTTCTGGAGATTTTCCCTTTGGTCAGGGGGCACCTACAAGGCATCTACAGATGAATGGCTTCTGCCTCAAACAAAGTGAGCCTGTGAGGAGCAGCTGGCCAAATCCCAAGCAGGTATCCCTGGGTTTAAATAGCAAAGGAAGAGCTTGCTGGAAACTTTGTTCTTTGAAATCACCTGGGAGGAACGTCTGGTTGGGGAGATGGAAAGAAAGCAATGTAAACCTGCTCAAACTTTAGGAAGGAAGGATGAAACCAACCTGGATTTCTAGGTAAAGAGATTAACTAGACAGAGGAGTGTTAAGAGTTGGAGGGGAGCTCACGCCCCAGCCTGATTTTATTTATTTAATTTTTATCCCGCCTTTATTATTTTTTATAAATAACTCAAGGTGGCGAACATACCCAATACTCCTTCCTCCTCCTATTTTCCCCACAACAACCCCCCTGTGAGGTGAGTTGGGCTGAGAGTGTGTGACTGTCCCAAGGTCCCCCAGCCGGCTTTCATGCCTAAGGCGGGACTAGAACTCTCAGTCTCCTGGTTTCCCATTGGCTCCTTCCTAGGGCTGAGAGACAGGGACAGGCCCAAGGTCACCCAGCTGGCTTTCATGCCTCAGGCGGGACTAGAACTCTCAGTCTCCTGGTTTCCCACTGGCTCCTTCCTAGGGCTGAGAGACAGGGACTGGCCCAAGGTCACCCAGCCGGCTTTCATGCCTCAGGCGGGACTAGAACTCTCAGTCTCCTGGTTTCTAGCCCAGCACCTTAACCACTAGACCACTATATTTTAAAGGAAAAGCAATTTTCAAACAGTTGAGTGTTAATAAACACCAGCTATGCTTGAGGTCCATCTTCCTGGAGTTCCATAGCTTTTGTTGTTCAAAATACATTTATCCCACATTTTATGATGTCTTAGCACAGTGGGAGCCAGTTTGGTGTAGTGGTTAATGCATCAGGCTAGAAACCGGGAGACTGTGAATTCTAGTCCCGCCTTAGGCACAAAGCCAGTTGAGTGACCTTGGGCCAGTCACTTTCTCTTAGCTCCAGGAAGGAGGCAATGGAAAGCCACTTCTGAAAAACCACGCCAACAAAACTGCAGGGATTTGTCCAGGCAGTCTCTGAGAGTCGGACACAATTGAACGGATTAAAAAAGAATTAGCAAAGTGATTCTTAAACTGTTTGACCCAATTACCGCTTTTCCCAGTCTAGAATGTCATTACCATCCCACCACCCCCAAGAAACAGACTCTGTTATTTTACACAAGTGTCTCCGCAGTGGCAGTCCCAAACTGGACTCAGAAATAAGCAATTACGAATTTCTCCATTACCCCCAGGATATGCCCAAATGACCATCTTGGAGGTAATTATCCCCCGTTTAAGAACCACTACATTAGCACCATCCTGTGTATATGACGATGATCAATTTCTCTTACAAAAGATTTAACTGATTCCTATATATTGATATGCACATAATGAGAAGACAGGATACCCTGGAGAAGAAGCTGATGCTAGGGAAAGTGGAAGGCAAAAGGAAGAGGGGCCGACCAAGGGCAAGATGGATGGATGATATTCTGGAGGTGACGGACTCAACCGTGGGGGAGCTGGGGATGGTGACGGCCGACAGGAAGCTCTGGCGTGGGGTGGTCCATGAGGTCACGAAGAGTCAGAAGCGACTGAACGAATAAACAACAACAACATATATTGATGGCTGTATAATCTGAAACAGGCACACCAAAACGAAATGACAATACCTGGGGAAAAGTGGAATTACTCCATACTGAGTCATAGTTTGGCTTAACCACAGTTGGCTGAATAAACCACAAGGGCTTATTTTGAAAGATTTATTTTATTTTGGGAGTTAGTTTCAATAGGACAATAGTTCCTAAGCTGTGTTCTTGGGACCACTGTTAACCAACAGGGTTTCTTCTGGTGTTCCTCTATGTGGGTGCCAAAATAACATAAAGATAAGCACTTAAAACGGGCAAAAATTGGCTATTTTAGTTCCTTTCTAAAACTTATTAAAATTTAGTATTAGGGTTCTATGAACAGTGTTAGAGGGAATGCGCAGTACTAGCAAGCGTGTATCTGCATGTTCCTGATAGGTCTTGAAAAACTTTCTGTGATGATGCAGTGATTTGCACAAAGTCACAGATAATGCAGTCTTGCCCAGTCCTCTGAACAGGTCTGGTCTGCATCTCAGCCAACACGGTCAAAGGCTTCCTGAAAACGGGAGGTTTAAGAAAATTGTGGCAAAGCACAGAGGCCAAGCCTTACCTAGGGAACCTCTTCTCCCCCAAACCATTTTAATTTCATCTACTGTATTTTACTGAGCTTACAGGCTGCTCCAGGGATGGACTCTGAGCAGCAACAATCCATCCCAACCCTGGTGAACTGGGTTAGAAACAACACAATAAAAAGAAAACAAATCAATTAATATTACCCAAGCTACAGAGAGAACTGGGAACTATCATCAATATAAACCCAAATCAAGATCACCACATTCCAGCCTGCAAGGCCTGATGGGATTACCATATTATAATGGCCTTCCTAGAAACCAGGAGGGGAGGCTCCAGTGAAGGCACTTATAACTGGCTTTGAGGAAAACGTAAGAGTGCCATTAGGGCAGGGGTGGGCAACATCAGGCCTGCGGGCCTTAGGCGGCCCGCAGGGCTCCCGCCTAAGGCCCGCGGGGCTCCCGCCCCCAAACCCCGCCCCTTCCACGTGATTGGCTCCCATCCACAAACCCCGCCCCCCAGTGCTTGCGATTGGCTGCTGCCCGCAAACTCCGGCCCTCGGTCCGCGGAAATCCCAGAAACTCCGCCCCCCACCCCCCCGGTTATAAATATCCAAATGGCCCTTGGCAGAAAAAAGGTTCCCCACCCCTGCATTAGGGGGAAGGAAGAAGCAAGCTGCTAAGTGGGACTAAGTGAGAAGAGATTATACAGTCCAGAGATAGAAAGGAGGGTGAGAAAGAAACTCAAAATAACTCTGCCTTGATTTTGTTTCGTATAAGATGGGACAGAGAGAAACAAGGCAGGCTTCCAAGATTCTGTTGCTATTGACTGATTATGTGCCGTGAAGCCATTGTCGACTCTTAGCCACCACACAGATAAGATTTTCTTCATGATGATCTGTTCCTAACCTGGTTTTTCAGGTCTTCCAAAGGGTGCATGCATCGCTGCTGTAACAGAGTCCCTCCACCTTGCTGTGGTCATCCTCTTCTTCTCTTTCCTTCCATCTTTTCCAGAGAGCTAGGTCTTCGCATAAAGTGTCTGAAATATATATAATGTGTCTCTTAGTAGACCTACATCCATAAAGTTGCATCCCTGGAGCTCCCACGGGATCTGTTTCTTGACCTGGCCTACCTCAAAGGGCTGATATCAATTGTAAAAGTCTCCCCAAGTTTCCCATCTTATACCAAACAAAACCAAGGCGGAGTTATTTTGAGTTTCTTCCTCGTGCTTCCTTCTGTCTCTGGACCGTGTAATCTCTTGTCTGAATCTTCTTAATGGCAGGCTCCTTCCTTCCCCCTCCTGGCTCTTTCGTGCCTTCCCCACGGCCAGCTCTACATCCCTGGCCAGCTCCTGATGTCTAAGGAAGTGCTGTTCCACAGAAGGGGCAGAGTGACTGCGAAGGCCCATTTCCCTGGTCCGTGGCAGTGGCACCTCCCTTCATTTGCACCCCGAGGCCAGGGCCCACCCCTCTGCAGATACCTCTCAAATTCCCAGCATCCGATTCCGCTCTTTCGAGGACTTGCTCCCAGCGAATGGTCATGAGGTCAGCAGCAGAGGTCAACCGAGGACATCACCTGGCTGCGGACCCAATGCCGCTGGTCTGATTGGCCACGGGGGGGGGGGGAGATGACAGACAGAGCTGAAAGCTGAGCAAAGAGAAGCTGAGACAGGGCAGGGGAGGGCAGGGCCCCCTCCTGCCCCCCTTTCGCCTGGCAAGGAGTGGGGAGGAGGGATCCAGAATGTCCAACCTTTCTTGAGGGCAGTGGAAAAGAGGAGAGGGGCGAACCCAAGGATCCCCCCACTTCCATGACTCCAGCAAGGGACTAGCTAGGGATGAGGGGAATTTGAGGGGATCCAGAATCAGGGGGGCAAAATGGCCTCGTTTCTAAGCCTGCATGGAATCACTGGCCAGAGTGGACACTCTTGCCAGGCCAGCAAGGACAAACTTGACGGGAGTTTCCATCTTCCTCCCATTTGAAGCAAAGAAGCATCTTGACACCCTAAAAAAACCTTGGAGAGCTTTGCAACAAGGGGAAAAAAGAACTGGGGGTGGTGTGGAGACAGAAAGAGAAATTGCATTCATTTTCCTCCCTTCTTGGAACAGGGTGGGTAGTAACCCCCAGGCTGGCCTGATTCCCTCCTGCCCCCCAGGCAAATTCAAGATGGTTGCCGCAGCCCAATTAGCATCCCGGAGAAAACCTCGCTTGTCCTTCTCCCCCCCCCAAAAGACCTAGTCAATACCGCCAGCGAGGGATGGGGGTTGCCATGGAAACAGGAAGAGCCAGCCGGTCAGATATTTTCGGGGAGGGAAGGGAAGAATTTCTAAGCTAATGAGAGGGAAACTGGGAAGAGAAGCTGGGGAAGTCGGGCAACTGAGATAATTGGGGGGGGGGGGGACAAATTGCACCTCCCCCCCAAAAAAATCTTGCAAGTCCAGCCTTCTGGGGGTTTCTCTCCCCAGGGCGGGGCTGGCAGATCCGTAGCTGGTTCTGTTGCGAATCCCTTGGCAGGGCTGCCAGGCGCTTCCCTGGGGCTGCACCCTTAATCAGAAACCGTAAAAAGGACTGATTGGAGTGAAATACCGCCATCTGCAAGCTGCTATTTATGACAACGAAGCGTTGCTCTGGCAACGGCAGGCAGCTGGGCTTTGTTTTGGTGGCTTTGGGGGGGGGGGGAGGGGGAAGAGGAAGTGGGCACCTTGGCATGGAGGGGAATCTCTTAGAAGCAAGGGCCGTCCTGCGGGTGCAAAAAACGCCAGGCTTCCTTGCCAGCATCCAAAATCGGCTTGGGATGATTGATCTCGTCCCCTTCCGCCTTTAATCTTGCTCAACAGGCCCCTTGCAAAGGCATTCCTAGCTCAGCTTCTGGAAAGACACCTGGAATCCATCAGCCAATCTTTCCCCGATGCCAAAATGATGCCAAGCCAGGAAGGGCACAAGCGATCTCCGCCAAGGGGGAGCCCAGACCGCGCTGCCCTCGCTGTCACTGCCCGACGACATGCCAAGAGGAAGAAGCGGGGGCTCTGGGGAGGGGGCTTTGATGTCCCCAAGGAGGGGGACTGAATTGGGGGAGGCTCCCGTCCCAAACAGGGCTTTCCTCTTGGAAGAAACAGGGACAAGAGAGTCGGGTGCATATGTGTCTCGGCTGTGTCTATGTGTCGGCCTCGCGGGGCAAACCAGATAGGAATCGCAACCTGATGAGCTAATTCTACTTTATTGTAAAGCTACATTGACAGAATCTTGCAAGTATGAAAGTACAATCCTCCCCCCCCCTCTCCTTTACTAGGGAGGGTCCCTTCTGCCCCGCCCACTATCCAGCTGCAGGCTATGCTGTCTCTTATCTGACCGTTCCCTTGGCAGCATCTCTTCACCCGTCTCCCGAGGTCCTTCCCACATACCATTACACTATGGGGCAACTGGAGCTGGTCCTTTCTTGTCACCTTTTTTCTAAGATGTTTAAGGAACATCCATCCCTGTGCTGAAATGGCTTGCACAGCATGCTAGATGGGCTTGAAAGGAGGTTGGGGCATTGTGGGTTCCTATGCTGTGCAACCCAGACTCTATCTTAGCATGCTGGGTGAACCAAGCCATCTCGTTAGCCACCTTTTAGCTTCTTTGTTTGGGCAGAACAGGCTCTCTGAACTCAGCAACTGAATTTTATTTATCCAGGTTCAGTGGGTTGTGTGAACCCAGCAACTGGGATCCAAGATAACATGGATGTTATTTCGCACAGGTTGCCCCAAGGTTTTTCATGGTTGGTTCTGGTCAGATATTTTATTTGGCAGACCTTAGGGCTTGTGGGAATGAAAACTGAGATGGTGGTGATTAGGAGGCGGTGGGGAAATCTTATGTGTAGAGGACAGGAACCCTCCAGTTTCATCCTGGTGTAGTTGAGTGGATCAGGCTGGCTAGGGATTAGGAGACTTGAAATCCAACACATCTGGAATGCAGCAGCAGCAGGTTGGAATAGAGAAAGGGTGGTGGGGGCGGCGGCGGCAGGGGGCTCTATAGGATCACCAGAAGGAAGACCTATTTGCAGTTCAGGCTTATATCCTGCTCAACTAAAGTATCATTGATTCCCAATCATATAAAATTACAGATGCGGCTTCAAAACTTCTCATAACCATGAGGACTAGAGACGTAAGAAAGACCAGTAGCGATCTTCAATTACCTGATCCACAATTGTGTAGAACCTGACACAAGAAGCTCTCTAAATCAGTGTTTTTCAAACTTGTCATCTTTAAGCGGTGTGGACTTCAACTCCCAGAATTCCCCAGCAAGCTGGCTGGGGAATTCTGGGAGTTGAAGTCCACACCGCTTAAAGTTGACAAGTTTGAAAAACACTGCTCTAAATGATCAAGAAAGCCACCATCTAGCCCAAACCTGGGGTGGCATCTCATCAGCAAGGATTCATGCTACTCACCTCACTTAATACTTGGTCCAGAAGCATCTTGGCTTCTAGGGAAACATTCCAGAGATCCTTTTCTTCCACCATCATGGAATCCAGAAAGCCTTTCTCCAAGACCACGTCAAAGCTTCCATCCACGAAAGTCAAGAACCGGGCATCCATTACTGCCCAATGTAAGCCTGAGCAATGCGCGTAACGGTCTTGCATGCTTGAAATGCACACGGCGGAATAATCTATGTTGGTGATGTCTCTGTACCCAAGCCGGAAAAGATCGTAACTCAGAGCACTGTTCCCACAGCCTGCAAAAGATGACATTGTGAATTGGTGATTCTCAAGGATTTCACGCGGAGCAATCCATCAGTGGTGCAAGCTGGGGGCATCGGTCTCTCCAGCTCGTTAAACTTTTTCATAGCTAAATATCTGACATCTATAAAGTCAGATGTTTGAGGAATTATGGTTGTATCGAGCCTGGGGGGTGACTAAAAGAATCACACTGAGAAAATAGACATGTAATACTATTCCAGATGTCAAGGAATGGTTGCCAGAAATGTGTGATCTATCTGTTTTGGAAAAGGCAATACTTTCTACTAAGCAAAGGATGCAGCAATGTTACTCTGGCAGAGACTTCGTCATATTTTATGATAATGTTTTGTACATATTATTGTAGTGCATTCATTAGTAAACAAGGGACTATTTGTAAGTTATAAAATATAAGGGAGATTTTTTTCCTTTTTCT
Source organism: Charina bottae (assembly GCA_023362775.1). NCBI lineage: Eukaryota > Metazoa > Chordata > Lepidosauria > Squamata > Charinaidae > Charina > Charina bottae. The sequence continues at coordinate 3,563,196 of JALMGJ010000038.1, read as the reverse complement.
CGTTCTTTTCTAATTTTTTAAAAGTTTTTTTTAAAGTTTAAAGATTTTGTTAATTGTGCTTGTATAAAATTTTTAGATAGATAGTCAGGTATTTGCTCATGCCAGTCCAATGCTCTCATTAGCTTAACTACAAGAAATGCCACTAAAACACAGCTTCTGGGTTTAAGCCATCAAAAACCTACCAAGTAAAAACGCAGATCCGCATTTCTATGAAGTCCATGTACATGGAGCCTGAAATTCTCACCCTGAAATATTTGCATTTTATTTTTCTCTCTGCATCCAAGCCTTCCATAACGCCAAGCTGTTCAGCAACATTTAACATCAAGAACTTGAATTTCAAAAATTCAACTGCTAAGAGTGTAATGCCTACATTTTATTTCCTTCTGTTTCCGGAACAAAATAATGCAGAGCTGCGTAAGCAGGGCTCCCAGGACCTCAAAAGAACATTACCAGATTGTTATTCTTAATGTGACAGAAGGGGAAAATTATTAAAGTCACAGCTGCAGAGGAACAATATTAACTCAATTTAATTGTAATTACCTTTAAATGTAAATGGACTGAAATCAAATTTAGTTTTTGTCCTAGCTTCACACATTACTTTCTGGAGTATGGCCTCTAGCGGTCCACTCCACGCCAAGTGTGCAAGAGCTACACTTCTTGGTGCAGAAAAGCTACAACTGTTTGCCTTAACTCTCACAAAGACATACTGCTTCAGTTCACTGGGTATCAAATGTCGATGAAGGTTCTCAGTCACCCAGGTGGAATTGTCTGTAGCTTGAATCATGTCAACTGGATTTCTATTTTCTCAGTGGAAACGTTTCGCTCCTTATCCAAGAAGCTTCTTCAAACCATCCCCACCTCCATGGATTCCAAAAAGAATGAAAATCAGCACCTGAGAACAGCTCTGAAGGCCTGTGGATATCCAAATTGGGCCTTCACTAAATCTAAGTCTACCAGACCTAAAACAGTGACAGACTGATGGGATATACACTGGCTTATAGGGAAAAAACTCGAGGCTTGAGAATAAACAGACATGGAGTGCAGCTTTTAGGGCTAAAAGTATTTTACTTGTAGCATAAGGCAATAATGTATATACAGTACATTATCGCAAAAAGGAAAGTTGAATATACATGATACAGCATTGTAAAAGAAAAACAAAAACAAACTTATAAGCAGAGATCCGTGTATTGATCCCAGGGCCAGAGTTCCTGCCACGGCCTATACCCAAAGCCAGGCATAGCTCACACTGCCCAGTCCTCAGAAGTAGAATACACGTGAAGAACTACATGGCTAAAGACACACAAAGTCAAGAAGCATAGAACACCATTTGCATGGTTTGATATTCAGTTCTTCTAGCTTTCTGATTGGCTGGATGTTAGCTGTGACACACACAAGGCCTAAAGCACTAGGCCTAAAGCACATAGCATGACCTGCTATTGGGTGGCAGTGCTGCATCTAAGCGAGCACGTGATCTCCTCCCTCCCTCTGCTCCCCCTGGAGCAGGCTTCCCACGGAAGGATTCAGGAGACCTTGTTCCCATGCAATCTAGCCAAAACAATACACACGTGACAGTTGTTATCTTGCACCTGCACTTCACGTCACCATGAGAAGCCTTTGCTTTGTAAAGGATGCAATTTGCCAAAACACTTTTGCTTTGTAGAGAAACCCAATTTACCAATTTCATATGAGAAATCTGACACAGACAGGGCTGAGACTCAGAGTAAACGGAAGAACCTGGTCATTCCTTACATGGCTGGCGTGTCTGAAAAGATAAAACGGATATTTGGCAAACACCACATACCTGTATATTTCAAACCCACCAACACACTGAGACAGAGGCTTGTACACCCCAAAGATCAAACTCCAAAACACAAGAAAAGCAATGTAGTGTATGCAATCCAGTGCAGTGAGGAGTGCTCTGAGCTCTACATTGGAGAAACCAAACAACCTTTGTACAGGAGGATGGCCCAACACAGGAGGAGCAACACCACAGGACCAGAGTCAGCAGTTTACCTTCATCTAAAGGAAAAAGGACACTCATTTGAGGACATTAATGTTCACATTTTAGACAGGGAAGATAAGTGGTTTAAAAGAGGGGTCAAGGAATCCATTTATGCCAACTTGGAAAATCCTTTTTGAATAGAGGTGGGGGCCTCAGGCACAATCTTTCCCCTATTTTCCTTCCTGCTTTGTCTTCTGTGCCTAGGAAGATTAAGACCTTTTCGCAATCTCAACAACAGCAAGGTAATCTTAACAATCCTCCTTTGGATGATAAAGGGACTTAGAAATTAACATCTCAAATAACCATGACCTAGCCCCAGGTGCAAGGTCCCACAGCCACCCTAGAAACATATTTAAGGATTCCCTTACTAACTTTGCTCAGACTGAAGAAGCTTCTTGGATAAGGAGCGAAACGTTTCCACTGAGAAAATAGAAATCCAGTTGACATGATTCAAGCTACAGACTGGGTATCAAATGTTTTTCTGTAGAAATGTTCTCTGTCTATGAAAACTTTGCATGTCAAGGTTTATATCTATCTTTGCTTGTTTTCTACATGCGGGGAACATGTTTCTAGAGAAAAAGATTACAGGAGCGAAATCCAGAAAGAGAGCTAAATCTAACGGAAACATTAAAAGTAGCAAACAGCCAAAACTCTGAACCAGGATTCTTTTTGGAACCAGAACTGCCTTTGAGCATGTCCAGAGTGCCTTTATCTTCCACCATCACCTGGGATTCAAGGAACAGGAGACCCCTTCCTCCGGGTTAAGCCAGAGCTACGGGCATTTCTGTTTGCGAGAACAGAACCCATCACCCGCTTTCTTGCCCAATCCCAGTGGCGGCCAATTTCAAGAATTTGCACTCTCAACATTTCTATGAGTAGATTTCTGTATCCAAAGAAACACAAGGGGTAGGACGGGCGGGGGGGGGGGGGGGGAGGGAAAGAGACAAAATGGGGCAGAGTGGGTGCCGCAGATCACAATTAACCTAATTAGCGAGGAAGCGGCAGTTAATGAGTGGGTTGCAAAAGGCACTTTAATTACTTTTGCACAGAGCTTGGAATTCATAAGTCTGGCACCTTTTCAGGATGGAGAGAGGCAGAAAGGCCTGGCCCCTGAAGACAAGTCACCTGGCTTTCACTTGCATCAACTCGGACCCTTGGATTTATGACCCATGGGGTCCCCTGCTCAGCTCCCGGACACTAATGTGCAACTCCAAAAGTGGGCCGCAGAAGACCACCACGCTGCACAGGTTTGGCTCTTGAGTGGAATTCTGCTTCCTTTCTGCTTCGTAAGTTTTTAGCCCTTATGAATGCCGAGAGCGGCTGGCTGATGCCGCCAACGCCGAAGGACAAACCATTCCTACCACCCCAAAACCGAGGAGAGATGAAGGCGGCTTAATGTGCTGTGTAAAGCAGGAGCTGGGAATTGCTACTGGCCTATGAAAATGCAGAAGCTGCAGCCTTTCGCGATGGGGTATAATCCCTGCCAAAACGTCCATCATTTCAGAAAGACCAGAAACGGTCAGAACATTTCTGCTTTGCTTGGCAAACCAGGGTTCCTTTCCATGCTGACTCCACGTTTTGGGAGGAATAACATTTCCTCAAGGCCTCAATGGGCAATAGGTTCGTTTTCTTCTATAACAAGAAGCAGTATAGAAATACTATAGCAGGGCTTTCCAAAGTTTTCCCGCGGCAACACACCAACCGCCGTTGGTGTGTCGCCGCGGGAAAACCCGGAAGTGCCACCATTGCGGCAGCGCGCAAAAACCCGGAAGCGCTGCTGCCGCTTTCGGGTTTTTGCGCACCGCCGTTGGTGTGTCGCCGCGGGAAAACCCGGAAGCGCTGATGATGATCAGCACTTCCGGGTTGTGTGGAGACACACCAGACTGTGTGTGGCGACACACTTTTGTGTCGCAACACACAGTTTGGAAAGCTCTGTACTATAGTAAAGTTTTCCCCTGCACAGCCATGCCCGACTCCAGGGGCCGGTGCTCATCTCCGTTTCTTAGCCTAAGAGCCAGCGCTGTCCGAAGACGCTTCCGCGGTCATGTGGCCGGCATGACTCACACGGAACGCGGCGCTCGGGTCTCGAACCGCCAACCTTCTGATCGACAAGCCTGGCATCTTAACCACTGAGCCATCGCGCCCCTTTGAAATACTATTTTTCTTGGGTCATATCAAGGTGACAAAATAGCACGCAAGGTTTTGAGACCTGTGAAACTTTTTCTCAACCCTAACCCTTCCAATTTTTATGAATCCTTCTTAAAATGTGTTGCCCAGAACTGCACGCGAGGTGGGTCTGACTGAAGGAGATTAAAGTAGAATGATTACTTCCTGAAATTTGGAAACTGACCTTCTCTTAATGCCGCCTAGAATTTTATTAACCTCCTTTGCAGCCACATTTATTTATTATTTATTTATTAAGCAAATTTATATGGCCGCCCAACTCACACCCAGTGACTCTAGGCGACTTACAGAATTAAAATCCACAATACGAAAACCCATCAACCCCCCACCCCCTCGGCAGCCACAAACACAATCAAATCAGCCACTTGACCGGCTCCGTATCAACCTGGGGTCCCCAGGCCCGCTGACAGAACCACGTCTTCAGGGCCTTCTGGAAAAGGAGCAAGGAGGGGGCCAATCTTATCTCTGGGGGAATGATGTTCCATAGGGAGGGAGCCACCACAGAGAAGGCCCTTTTTCGTGGTCCCATTAGATGAACTTCCCACATAGGAGGGACCCACAACATACCCTGCCTCCCCACTCTGGTGGGCCGGGTGGATGTGACTGGGGAAAGGCGGCCCTGCAAATAACCAGGCCCCAAGCCATGTAGGGCTTTAAGGGTGATAACCAGCACCTTGAACTGGACCCAGAAGCAAATCGGCAACCAATGCAGCTCCCTCAAAAGAGGTGACACATGCGCAAATCTAGACTTGCGCAAAACTATGTGGGCCGCTGCATTTTGAACAAACTGAAGCTTCCGGATACTCGTCAAGGGCAGCCCCATGTAGAACACGTTACAGTAGTCCAAACGGGAGGGGTCTAGGGCGTGGGTGACTGTCACCCTGCTGGCTCCTACAGGTGGTCCTCGACTTACAACCAAAATTGGGACTGGAACTTCCGTTGTTAAGCGAGGGCAGCCATTAAGTGAGTCACACCTGATTTTATGACCATTTTTGCCACGGTCGTTAAGCAAATAACCACAGTTGTTAAGTGAATCACATAGCTGTTAAGTGAATCAGGCTTCCCCCATTGACTTTGCTTGTCAGAAGCCAGCCAGGAATGTCGCAAATGGTGATCAAGTGACCCCGGGACACTGCAACCGCCTTAAATACAAGCCGGTTGCCAAGTGCCTGAAATTTGATCACGTGACCGCAGGAATGCCGCGATGGTCGTAAGTGTGAGGACCGGTCACACATCACTTTTTCCATCGCCGTCGCAACGTCGCTAAATGAATGGCCGTAAGTCGAGGACTACCTGTATTCAGTCTGCAGTCCCAAGATCTTTTTCACAAGTGCCATTGCCTTCCTTAATCCACACCTAAAACGGAAAGGAAACCATGTTCGCAATCCCTTTTTGTCAGCTGAGCCCCTGCAGTTTCTCCCATGGTTGAAATTCAGAAGGCTGTTTGTATTTAGTATGCTACCCTGCTAAGCGATCACACTCAAGGTCTGCAAAAATGGGGGCAAAATCAAAATCAAAATAAAATAGGATCCCTTCCACTCTCCCATCAAAAATTATCAGTGAGGACTTGATATATTTAGCAGCCACCAAATGGAACGAGACTGCTGGACAAGAAAAACGGTTGGTGGTAATGAAAGCATCACTTGGAGAAGACAAAGGTCATCTGTGATAAGAGAAAGGAAGCTGGTTTTGTTTGCAACTCCCTCTTATTCCCTCTACCCATAAAGTTAGGAGTTGATGGACTTGTATTTTGTAATTGAGAAGGGGGAGGCAAAAAAACAATAATTCAGTAGTTTCTAAAGCAGTGTTTCTCAACGGTGGCAACTTTAAGATGTGTGGACTTCAACTCCCAGAATTCCCCAGCCAGCGTGCTGGCTGGGGAATTCTGGGAGTTGAGGTCCACACGTCTTAAAGTTGCTGAGGTTGAAAAACACTGGTCTAGTCAACAGCCCTGAAACACTTAGTGTCTCCCATCCAAGAACAAACCAGATCTGATCTTGCTTAGCTTCCAAAACCAGTCCAGGTTGGAGATGTACAAGTCCTAAAGCCAGCATATGTGTTTCTGTGCAGCCACTTTGGAGGGAAAAAAATATCTTAATTACAATACCACCGGCAAGGAAAATATCTCTGCACCATCACTGACAACCTGTCTGTATAAAAAAAAAGGACCGCTTGAGGGTATGATGGCTTTTATGCCACCCATCTGAGGCCAGATCCAAAGAAACAGAAGTTGTCCTTGTACAAGCAAGACTGCCTGATACGGCCACCACCAAATAGGACCGATTTCAACTCCTGTCTCCAGATCAGGCCCAAAACAAGTCTTGGTAGAATCCTGATATTTGCAGGGAGCATGCTACAGACCATGGCATTTGATGGCATACATTGTATAGGAATGCTTGACAATAACTATGAAGCCTCCAGTATAGGTAGTCCTCGCTTAGTGACTGCGTTTAGCGATTGTTCGCAGTTATGGCGGTGATGAAAAAGTAACTTCGCAACCAATCTTCGCATTTACAACCTTCACACGTCTGTAAAATAAAGGAAAGCTGAAATAAGATCATAAGCACAGTCGCGGTTTCACTTAGCGACCGCTTCACTTAACGGCTGAGTTGCTGGTCCCATTTGTGGTTGCTAAACGAGGACTGTCTGTATGTGGACTTTAGCACAGGAAAGCTTCTAACTAACCGCCCTGAGGTATCATTTTTCAGATGCACTGAGAATCTGGGGAAGGTCGATCCCAACCGATTGGTTGGGTAAGAAATTAGGGAAGGTTGTTTCACGTTCGAGTAAAAGGGGTGCATTTTTAAGGAGGCCAGAAGATGCTCTGAAGTTTTTACTGTCTTGGATGTGAATCTGTCTCCTTTATGATGCCAGGGCCAGGACCCTACCATTCCTGCTGAGAGCAGATGAACCTTCCAAATCTCAGCCTCAACCACGATGCAGGACCGGATGCCTTGCCACCTCCACTCCACTCCACTCCCCACCTCACCCCACCTGGGTTCCTTCCTGCCACTCGCTAACCAAGCACGAATCTTCTGTTAATCACAGATCAGACAGACGGGTGCCCTAACAGGATCAGGGAATCAGCCCCGTTAATCCCGGTCTGCTTGGGAAACCAAGCCTCCCTCCCTTGATCAGATTAAGGAAAGTCCAGACTAAGTAATCGGATTAGAGAGATCAACCACTATTGGCCAAAGGGAGGTTCAGAGCTGTTCCCAGGCTGGTGGGACTTCCCAACCAGCAAGCCCGGGTTTTGTTAACTTACTGACCCGTGAGATGCAGCGATCCCAGGAAACAAACAGCAGTGCCTGAACCCTTCCTAGGACATCGGGGGCACAACTGGGCTGCTCGGGACGTCCAATCCGCACAAACAAGGACGGAGCCTGAGGACCGATCAACTGGAGGAGACGTTTCCTTCACTTTGATACCAAGCTTGCATCAACACACATCTAGCATCTTGGAGACCCGTCACTCTTTGGGACCACCTTTTAATGTTGAGCGAGGAGGGACCCTAACCTCTTTGCAAAGGGAACCCCTGTTGCCCTGCATCCATTCACCCCACCAATTTCCACATTTGGATTGAGGGAAACCACAAGGAAGGGGACCCTGCCCTCCAGAATGGACAGCCTGAGCGAACCAGCCAAGCCAGGCACGGGGAAGGGCGGAAACAGCCCACCCTGAAGTCAGGGGCAGTGGGTGCACCAAGGAGAGACAGAAGACCATGCCAGCTATTTGGACGACAAGGTGACTGTTGTGGTCCTGCCACATCTAATCAGGGTGAAGTCTCTGGAAATCTGCTGTGCTGGGCAGGGGATGACAACGCTTTCCTGGAAACCTTGAGAACTAGAAACTTGCAATCGCCCTTCCTCTAAAAACCAGGTATGAAGATTCTTCGGAAAAGCATCTGCAAATGCAGAACAATCCAGTCTGCAAAAGTGGAACCACAGGACAAAATCGAACCTCCTATCTCCTCTGCATGATGGATTGTGTTCCAAAAAAGCTATTTTCCAAATATGAAATGCTGCGTATTTATTTCATGGAGGAGGGGAGGGACAAGGAGTATGAATTTTCACGTGATTTTTAAGGGGATGGGATCTTCCTTAGAGGAACTGTGCTGAGATTCCTGATTAAGCCTGTGAGTCAGGGTATAATTTTTTTAAATATTTCCAACAGACGCACCGTTTGCAGATAAATACTAAAATAGGTGTGTTTTTATTGGTGAGACAGACAGGCCGAGCTGATGTGAATATTTAAGGCTTGTGCAATTAGCGATCTGCATATCATTTTTATGGCAGATGCCAAAGCACGCCTGGCGAACAATTCACTCTTACTCCACAATACACTTTGGATGAGCTCTGGGTGAAAAGATCTGAGTCAGATTTTAAAAAATCCTGACACATGAGCTAAAATCACGAGAACAGTGAACAACAAACAAAGCAAAACACAACACCGGGAAGTGTGTGTGTGTGTGGGGGAACAGTTTGTGGTTCTTCTTGCATTTCCAACATCACCTTCACAAGGAGGTGAGCCCATATGCCCATTCTGATTCCTCAATTACCCCCCAAAAGAAAAAATATCTTTTTTTGGGGGGGGGGCTTACCTACTCGGCGGGTGATGTGACACCGAGAGATTGCATTTTTTTATACCTTTGCTTTATGCCCAAACCAAATTACAGCCTTAGTATGATATGCCGTGGTTTTAGGAAGTTTAAAGGTAAGATGGAAAACAAGTTCCTAGTCCTCATGCTGTTACAGGAATGTAGAAACTAAGGCAGGAATCCAAAGGTGGCTTCTCCCTTCTATTCGTCAAAGTTAAGTCCAGGAACCAGAGAGACCAATCCTTCCATATTCGTTACAGTGTTCCTATTGCATCTCCGGTAAGAACAGATTAACTAAGATCCTATTTATCTAAAAAATGGGAGGAGTGAGTACTATGTAAGCCACCTTGAGTTTCTGGAAAGGCAGGATATAAATGGAAGACATAAATCCCAGATCCTGTCAAGAAAGCTAGAGAAAGGGTCAAGGCAGAGCTGGGGTTTTGAGAGAATGTTACGGGAGCTTTCACAAAATGGCAGCTATGGTGGGTGTGGCCAATCACAAGACACCTATATCCCAGAAGCCAAACATGGCTGCTCCTCAGCCCTTCTAGCTTCCCAGGATGCCCCTAGCTTACCTTGGTCCTTTTTTTCTGGGCAGGTGGGCACACTTCCAAGCCAAGTGCCAGCTCCTGGCCTTCATTATTTTTTAAGAATGGTTCTAGGGTCTAGGTAGGGACAGAGGCATTGTTAGAAATAGTTAATGCCCGAGGCCATGACATGCTTTCCAGCCTTTTAGGCTTCTCCTTCTCCTTTTTTAAATTAAAGACTCTTAAAATAAAACGAGGTGGGGCAGAATCTGGTTGCTCCTGGGCACCATGTTGGGGACTCATGAGCTAGTACATCCATTCTGGGGAGTGCCACATTGCCCCCTGGTGGTAACAAAGGGTAAGTGGACGCTCCTTGTTTACCAAAACTTTCACTGCTACAGCAGGTTGGCAGACATCCACACATCGCACATCTCCCGAAGGGGAATAACACTTCTTTGTCCGTGCATAAGGAAAGAAAAGTGGGGCTAGGGGGTTGTGGTGGAAATCTCAGCCAGAAATGCTGGATAATTGGAGAGTGGCCACTAAAGTGCCGTCTACTGCAAGAGTGAAGTCTCAAACTTACAGAGTTCTTTTATACTGTATCAGATTCGTTTACAGCTAAAACAAGCATGTGCGACAAGCAATTCAGCAACTTCACAGTAAATAAATGTTTACTACAGGTATCAAAGGAAAGTGGGGGTCTTAGTTCCCTTGAATACTCAGCTCTTTTTCTTGGAAACTGGTTTAGATTAGGTCTTTCGTATGCTTTAGTCTTCAGCCGACATGCAGAACTGTTGCAGGTAGTCCTCGCTTAACAACCACAATTAGGACTGGAATTTCGGTTGTAAGTGAAGTGGATTTGATTTTACAACCTTTTTTGCAGCGGGTGTTAAGCGAACCACATGGTTGTTAAGTGAATCACATGGTTCCCCATGATTTTGCTTGCCAGAAACTGGCCAGGAAGGTCAAAAATGGCAATCATGTGACCACTGGAGCTGCGATAGTCATAAATACGAACCGGCTGCCAAGCACCCACATTGTGATCATATGACCATGGGGACGCTGTGACAGTCGTGTGAGGACAGGTCATAAGTCAGTTTTTCCAGCACCGTCATAAGTCCGAACCGTCACTAAACGAATGGTTAAGCAAGGACTACTTTATTTATTTATTATTATTTATTAATCAAATTTATCACCGCCCATCTCTACCGCAGTAGACTCTGGGCGGTTTACAATAAATATTAAAAATTTAAAAAGCTATGTCGTTAAAATACAATATCATAATAAATAGAAATATAAAAAATCCAGAGGATGGTAAGATCATAAAAGGAGGTTGTTACTAAGCTAACCACCCCCAGGAGGAACTATCCCTTCCTTTGTCCCAAGCCAGGCGGCAGAACCAGGTTTTTAAAGACCTCCGGAAAGCCAGGAGGGCGGGCGCCTGCCTCACCTCCGGGGGCAAGATATTCCACAGGGTGGGCGCTATCGCAGAGAAGGCTTGTATATTAAAGAAGGGAGATTTATTTATTTAATTTATAGGCCGCCCGACTCTCACACAACCCAAAAGCCATCAGCTCAAAGAACTATAAACCACTACTAGATCTCCCCCACTTGTTCTAATTTTCTTGTAAAGGAAAAAAATTAAGAATGTAATCCTTAAATTTCCAAAAAAGTACTTCTGCATAAGTTCCAAATGACTCCTAAAAAATATAGTCTCCTTCCTTCCTTCCTCCCTCCCCCCCTCCCCCCCCCAAGGCTGAATTAAGAAAAACATTTTTTGCAATTCAAATGCAGCCTGAAAGCTGCACCTGAGGAACCCAGAGATTCAGCAAGCTAAACCATGGTTTGTTGAATAAACCAAAATTGACAGAATTAATGTGTGATGTTAGGCCATAAACCATTGTTTATGAACTACAATGGATGGTTTTGCATCAAAAAAGCCACATTATGGGTTAGTGTGAACACTGACTGAAGTTAAGATATAAGTGATGCACTGAAGCCAACAAAGGCAGCTTTTTCCTTGTTTATTTTTTGCTTCTGAGTTCTGCAGAATTTAGAACCCTTGCTACACCTTGAAGCAATCAGATTATATAACAGAGCTTTCCAAACTTTTCATGTTGGTGACACACTTTTTAGACATGCATCATTTTGCGACACACTCTTACAGCAGGGCATCATTTTGCGACACACTCTTACAGCAGGGCACAAAGCAGGCACTAGGACCTGCGTGGAATCCTGGCAGGGCAGGTTTGGAGGCAGCAAGGCACAAGGCAGGCACTAGAACCTGTGTGGAAGCCAGGAGGCAGCAGCAGCAGCCGCGACACATCCAGACACTGCAGCCGACACACTAACGTGTCCTGACACACAGTTTGGAAAGCTCTGTTATATATAGTTTTTTTAAGGCAGTGTTTCTCATCCTTGGCAACTTTAAGACATGTGGACTTCAACTCTCAGAATTCCCCAGCCAGCCATGCTGGCTGGGGAATTCTGGGAGTTAAAGTCCACATGTCCTAAAGTCTATGAAGGTTCTCAGTCATCCAGGTGGAATTGTCTGTAGTTTGAATCATGTCAACTGGATTTCTATTTTCTCAGTGGAAACGTTTCGCTCCTTATCCAAGGAGCTTCTTCAGTCTGAGCAACTTTGCTCAGACTGAAGAAGCTCCTTGGATAAGGAGCGAAACGTTTCCACTGAGAAAATAGAAATCCAGTTGACATGATTCAAGCTACAGACACATGTCCTAAAGTTGCCAAGGATGAGAAACACTGGTTTAAGGAATGCAGCAACTGCCAAACTTATTCAAACCAATCAATCTATTTATATCAGGCTTCACCTGGAAATTGCATAACTGCTACCTGGAGGAAATCACCAATCATACAGTATGGCTAAGTATGGTATGCCTCTCTTGTGGCTAACTGTTCTTTTAAAAAAAAGCACACCGCCCTAACAATATTTCAATTCATAAAGAAAGTGACAATTTCATTAGCCATTTGAGCCCTCGTGACATACTTCTCATGCATCTGATCTGCTTGAGCTTCACAACCACCTTGTGAGGTATTTACATAATTCCCATCTGAGGAACAGCAACAACATGGCAACTTTGGTCAAAATTGCCCCATCAATCATTCTGTGGCTGATTCACACATTACACTAAGCCAGGGTACTCAGCCAAAACTAAACCACATCACGGCAGAGTTTCCTGACTTGTTGCTGGGTTCAAGTAAGTCTTCAATGAAGGTTAAGAACAGGGTTCAAATCCTCCATTTTTAGGATCTTCTCCAAGAACATCTTTCAACAGAGAAGGGTATCATTCAAAGATGAAATGTGATGGATCAATCTGAAGGCTCGGTGCTCAACCAGAAGGAGCCACCAGTCAGGATGTGAGTGACTAGTCTTCCAAGGTAGCATTATTTTTATTTATTATTTTATTATTTGAATTTATCCCCGCCCATCTCTACCATGGTAGACTCTGGGCGGTTTACAATCACAATATATAAAAAGTTAAAAGACTATACATTTAAAAACTACTATAAAAAAAACACCTTCCAAGGTAGCATTATGACCAACAGGTGTTGATAGTCAGCCCCGCCATAAATTGTTCTAATCCAGTGTTTCTTAAAGTGTGGTCCTAGGACCCCTGGGGGTCAAGACCCTCTCAGGGGTCCTCAAAATCAAAATTATTTGCCAGCCTATATTGCAAAATAGCATTAAAATCCCATCAAACAATTGTGAGACGCGGTAGTGGCAGTGAATGTGTCAATTTTAATTTTTAGTACAATTTTAAAGCTAGACCATAGCTTTCCAAACTGTGTGTCGCGACACTTTAGTGTGTCGCAACACACAGTTTGGTGTGTCGCAACACAAACCGGAAGCGGCGGCGGTTTTATTTATTTAAAGTAAATATTGATAAATATACTGCATACAAACAAAAGTTATTTTGGGGACCTCCATAATTTTTAAAAAGTGAGATGGGGTTTTGAGAGAAAAAAGTTTAAGAAACTCAAATCTATACTATAGTATTAACAATGCATAACAGAAATGCATTTCTTCATCTGTTCTGAAACTTCTATCACTCAGCTTCATTAGGTAGCCTCACATTCCATTACAAAGAGCAGAAAAACTTCACAAAATGCCAACTGGATGCTGTGAAGAAAGTATCTGTTTCTTAGGTTTATCTTTCCCCCCGGAACGCAAGTCAAAATACGTGCTGTATCTCTACTGCTCCAACATTTTCCCGACAACAACAATCCTGTGAGGTAGGCTGGCCTGAGAAACATACCTTGAATGGGAAGCAACCTGGGTCTCCCTGCTCCAAATCTAACACCAACACATCTTATTTGAAAATGTCCTTTCTCTGCATTTCTAGAAGCTGCTACTTAGATGAATAACAAACACCCTTTGTGCACTGTCAGGGTCATTAACTCGAGTTCACATAAAAAATAAAATTTACAATGCTGGCTGGAAAGATGGGGGAGTGCAACGTATTTGGAAGGCATCAGTCTAGCTCAGTGCTTTCCAAAGTGCCGCCGTTGGCGACACACCAACGGCGGCGGCGGCAGCGCGGGGGCGTGCATGGCGGGGGGTGCGCAGCGGCGGCGTGCATGGTAGCGGTGGCAGTGGCAGCAGCCTCCGCTAAAACGTGGAAGTGCTGATGGCGTGCCGCTGCCGTTGCGCACACCGCCGCCGCGGACGCCCCGGACGCCGCTTCCGGGTTGTGTTGTGACACACCAAACTGTGTGTTGCGACACACTAAAGCAGTGCTTTCCAAACTGCCGCCATTGGCGACATACTAATGGTGGCGGCGCACGGTGGTGGTGTGTGTGGCAGCGGCGGCGGCCTCCGCTAAAACGCGGAAGCGCTGATGGCGCGCCGCTGCCATCACTGCTGCCCCCGCCGCGCACCGCCGTGCACGCCCCCGCCGCCGCGTCCGGTTTGTGTTGCGACACACCAAACTGTGTGTCGCGACACACTAAAGTGTCGCGACACACAGTTTGGAAAGCTATGGTCTAGCTGATGTGTGGACTTCAACTCCCAGAATTCCCCAGAAACATTGCTCTAGATCAGTGTTTCTCAACCTCGCAACTTTAAGGTGTGTGGACTTCAACTCCCAGAATTCAACTCCCAGAATTCCCCAGCCAGCATGCTGGGAGCTGAAGTCCACACACACCTTAAAGTTGCCAAGGTTGAAAAAACACTGGCTTAGAGAAAAACACTGGCTTAGTCTCTCGATCCTCCACAGCACAGCCCCAGAGAGGGTTGAGGGCGACCACTTACCCAGCACCAGGATCCGGTCCCCCGGGTTCAGTTCCGCCTCCAGCTCTTCGCGGAAACACTCCAAGCCCCCGAACCACTCGGTGGGGTCGGCCCCCTCCTGCTCGTACCGCGCGTCCCAGAAACCTCGCTCCCGGTACCTGGCGTTGGACCCCGGGCGCTGCCTCCGCGAGGCCTCCTCCATGGGGAGACGGGGCGGAGGAAAGCCAGCCAGCGAACCGCTCCACCTCCCGCCTGCCTGGCAGCCCTGAAACACCTGCTCGCCCACGTGGTCCGTCAAAACCACGTGGAGCTTCCGGTCGCTGAGCGGGAGTGAGGGTAAAAGCGCTCCCCTTTTTGGTCTCTGTGGGCGGTTGTCGTCTTTCTGGGCTGCAGCGCTTCCTCCTTCAGGTTGAGGCTGCGAGAGTTGGGGGTCCTCCCGGGCCCCAGGAGAGAGAGGACCGTAGGACAGCAGCGTGTTATGGTTCATCCCGGGGCTGTTGTTTAGAAAGGGGGCAGCCCGGATGGCGGGCTTGTTGAGGAATCCTTTATCGTGCTGCAGGCTTTTGCCATTGCATTTTGGGTTTGCCCCGCGTGCCTAACCCTGGTAATTGAGTGGACCCGTTTTCTTGGTTTGTACCGTATCTTGACCCCTAAGTTAACCTACGAAGCTAGGAATTCACGGTTGAAAGATGAGAAAAACTTAAGTCGGTGTGAATCACGCTGTACGTGACCTGGTTGTGTGGTGTGAAGCTGCCCTTCTTCCGAATTGGGCATAACTGGAATCGCTGAAAACCTATAACACCTGGTAATATTTGCTGAAAGAAAGGACCTTATTTATTGGCTGGGTTCACACAACATGCTTAACCTGGTTACCTAACTAACCCATTTTCTGAGTTGATGCTATCCGTTAATCCATCAACTCACCAAACGTGACATTTGCACAGGCTGCTGAAGTTATAAAAGACCAAGAAAGATTAATACCGATTGGGCTTAGTATGTTGTGGATGAAGACTTTTTTAACCATTGAAAACGTGTAATAAAAACGTATGCACTTCCTTTCTGGGTTAAATGTCTCGAACATGTTAATAAACACTAAAACATACATAATAGGATAAGCTTCAGCTAGGAGCTCTGTGTGTGTATGGTGGTGTTGGGAAGGAAGATAACAAAGCTGAGGTCAGAGGGAGTGCCAATTATTTATTGATGACTAAATGCAGGTACCTTCTTAAGTCAGATGTCATTTGTTCCAAGGAAATGACATGACGTTATGCAGTCTGCTTCTGCCATGAGGATTTATTTCCCTTCATTTTCATTGTTGTATTTTACTGGAGTAAAGTTTGGTCTTTATGGTAAGCTGTTCTGACAATCTGATAAGGTTGCAGATACATACAAAATCGAGCACATTCTGACACCTTGGTTTGCCATGGATTCAGCTCTTGGCAGCCTTGCAAGGGCCTTAGGAAGCTAATAGAGGTTAGGACTTGGGTGGGAGGCCATCAGGAGAGCCCAGGGTTCCCAGCATCCTGGGGAAAGGCAAGGGGGAACGCCTTGCACGTTCTTGCAAAGGAAACCACAGTCCAGGAGCAGACTTTACAAACATCCGGCTTAGAGGGCAGCACTGAACTGGCCTTGTTTGATCTCTAGCTGGACGGGAGACCACCGGGAAATCCTGGAGCTGCGGAGCCCTGGGGAGCTTGTGCCTCCCCGCCCCTTCTGAACTCCCGTCGAGGAGAGGGCGGGCCGGGGGGATATTTCCGCGCCCGGAACTGCTGGCGCTGGGCGAGGCCAGCCGGGGGAGCGCTTTGCCGGTGGCGCCAGCGGGCTGGACGAGGGTGATGGCGCCGGTGCCTGGGCCGCGGAGGAAGGGGGGGACGGGGACAGGGCACTCTCTCCTGCCCCGAAGCCTGCGCCGGGCCTGGCAGGAGAAGCACCTGGTGCTCTTCGAGCCGCGCTTCACCCCGCTGGTGGCCGCCTGCCTCTGCGTGGCCGAAGTGGGGGTCAACCTCTGGGTCATCCGGAGGGTGGCATGTGAGTCGCCGGGGGGGCTGCCCCCTCCTTGGGCCGCCCA
The DNA here is from genome assembly GCA_023362775.1 of Charina bottae. NCBI lineage: Eukaryota > Metazoa > Chordata > Lepidosauria > Squamata > Charinaidae > Charina > Charina bottae. The sequence continues at coordinate 3,546,567 of JALMGJ010000038.1, read as the reverse complement.
GAGGGGTTGTCCTCCAGCTCCCATAACCCGTGCAGGCTCGGTAGTACGGGACTTGGCTAACACGGGTCATATTATTTGACCCACTGGGTGGGCGCCCCGCTCGAGGGGGCGGGACGGAGGGACGGGTGGCCGAGCGCAGGCGGGGCAGGAGGGTACTTGGGTGCGTGGCTAAGTTGAGGACTAGAGTCTTGGTGAGAGGAGGGAAGGTTTCCTTAGGGTGGGTAGGCGAGGGGCACCAAGAACAGAATTAGAGCCGTGCTGGGGTAGCCTGTGCTGGCCCAGAGTCTAAGCTGCCGTGCCCTTATCCCCTGTGGATGCACCTCATCCAGCTCGGTGGCGGTCGCCACATCAGACAATGTATTGCATAGTTCTAACAAGGCACAATCGGAAGAAATATTTCCTTTTCCCTGTCCATAATCTTGAAGAAAGAAGGGAAGAATCTCTCCACCTCATTCATCATTTTAATCAGGCATTGCCTTGTTTCTTTTTCTATTAAACTAAGTAGCTGGAAACCGAATCTTGTAAGGAAGTTGTGTGTCTTTCTAGGATTGCAGGCTGTGTGAGGGACGCCCAGAGAAAAGGACATTCAAACGTTATGTATCTTGAAGCTTGTGCATCAAGGACCTATCCTCAGGAGGGTTCCCCGCTCCCCAGACCTACCTTTTGGCCATTCACACAAGCGGTCAATGTCAACTGTTTGAACGTTAGAGGAAAAAGTCCTTAGCCGTAAGAACAGTTTGACAGTGAACCAATTTCCCAAAGAGGTGGTGGATTTCTCTTCAGTGGGCAGAGACTGGTCAGCCATCGGTCCAGGTTGATTTAATTTAGATTCTTGCACTGAGCCAGTGTGTGTGTGTGCGCGTGCGTGTCTCCTTGACAGCCTCAGTGACCCTTTCCAACCCTTGTGTTTCTATCATTCTAGGTCAGTTAAAGATCAAGCAGATGCTTTTGCACACACACTAAACTTAGTATTCACATTAGACATTTTTGTAGCATAGCATGTGTGTGTGAACCTAGCTTCTTTTATTAGTTCGCCGTATCATATCAATCCTGAAAATGGGATAGTCCAGTGAGCAGGTTAAGCGTGTTAGTGAATGTAGCCAGTAGCTTTCTGATGTCAATGGAAATATGAGTTCACCTGTTATCTGACTGAGTGGCCAACTAATTTCATGAGCATTGCATCATGTGTGCAGAGGCCATGCAAATTAAGTTTTCAGTTAATTAAAACAGTAGTATCTTAGCACACTGTACATCAGTGTTTTTCAACGTTGGCAACTTTTAAGATGCGTGGACTTCAACTCCCAGAATTCCCTAGCCAGCATATTGGCTGGGGAATTCTGGGAGTTGAAGTCCACACATCTTAAAAGTTGCCAACGTTGAAAAATACTGTTGCACATGAAATCACATCCCATTCCTATTGAACTAGTAGCGTTCTGCTGTCAGAATGCCTTATTAGAAGCATTCTGACCTTGATTTTGGTTTTTACGGTGGCAAAGCAAAAATTGGAATAGTCCTTTTTGAGGTAGAAATGCTTCCAGTAAGACCTCAGAACCCTTCCAGTGAGATTGGAAAGAGGCTTTCGGTGTCTGGATGTTCCTGGGTTGAAGTATTTTTCATACCTCTAGGGCAGAGCTTTCCAAACTGTGTGTCGGGACACGTTAGTGTGTCGGCTGCAGTGTCTGGGTGTGTCGCGGCTGCTGCTGCCTCCTGGATTCCACCCAGGTTCTAGTGCCTGCCTTGTGCCTTGCTGCCTCCAAACCAGTTGTGATTTCGCACAGGTCCTAGTGCCTGCCTTGTGCCCTGCTGTAAGAGTGTGTCGCGAAATGATGCATGTCTAAAAAGTGTGTCACCAACATGAAAAGTTTGGAAAGCTCTGCTCTAGGGAACTGCATTGTACATTGAACACAAGTACATGTTGCATCGTATCAAAACTCTGGGTTGTCTGTCAATATATTTAGGAAATGTGAGCTGTTATCAATGTTACCAGCAACAATGACTTTTGCTAAAAAGTTATGGAGAAAATTACAAAACACTAAGAAAATATCCATGGCTACTGCAAACTAGTCCAAATAATAATGGGGAGGGGCCTTTCCAAAGTATGATCACATGACGTAACAGGAGAAAACGGCGAGAGGGCCACCAGGCACATTTTGATCACCTGAACTTGACTGTGGGATGGTGAAATCAAGAGAGCAGGCCATTGGGGCGATTTTAGAGTTCTTTGAGACCCCAGGCTTTCTGGCAGCTGAAGTGATGAGCATCTGTGCACGCTTTCCCCACAGATACCGAGATTGACTGGAAAGCCTACATGGATGAGGTGGAGGGTGTTGTGAACGGGACCCTGGATTACACCCAGCTAAAGGGGGACACAGGCCCTCTTGTGTGAGTACCTATGACGTTCCAAGCTTATTGAGGCTCTTGAGGGTCTATAATAATAATAGTAATCATTTATTAAACTTGTATGCCACCTGACTCCCAATGACTGGATGGCTCACAACAATCAAATTACATTAAAACCAATAAAAGATAAAAGATGGCAAACATGACAGATCGGATGGTGAGCAAGGGGTCTCCCTTTCCCTCGCCGAAGGCCTGGGTCTTCACAGCTCTTCTGAACAACGGGGGGGGGGGCCATCTGGATCTCGGGGGGAACCTTGTTCCAGAGGACGCACTGCTACAGAGAAAGTGCGCTTCCGGGGTCCTGAGAGTTGACATTGTTTAATCGAAGGAACCCCAAGCACGCCAACCCTGCAGGATTGAATCGGCTGGGCAGATACTATGGGAGGCAGGCAGTCCCTCAAGTAACCAGGCCCTATGCCATGTATGCCGGGTGAGTCAGGAACAGAGGGAGGGAGTCCTGTTCTTGGAAAAATGAGCATGAACAAGGAGGTTTCTCTTTCCTCTGTAGTTCCACCTTTCTCTCCCACACTGCAGGTATCCTGCTGGCTTTGTTTATATTTTCATGGGTCTGTATTACGCCACTGGCCGAGGCACCAACATCCGCCTGGCGCAGTACTTCTTCGCCGCCCTGTACCTCGCCACCCTGCTGCTTGTTTTCCGCATCTACAGCCGCACCAATAAGGTCAGGAGCCGTGACGGGATTTCTGGAAGCGCTAAAGAGGATCCGTTTTCCTGTTGCAGGCCTGGATCCCATGACCCAGGAAGAATGTACTGTATATGGCCTAAAAACAAAGGCTTAAGGGGGGGCAGCTTCCTTGCAGGAAGGGGGAATTCTAGGAAATGTCATTGCTCAGGTCACAAATTTTTCATTTTACGGGGCTTGCAGTGTACAATGCACACAGCAATTTAAGTAACAGGACCTTTTTGCTGCCCCAAAGGAAGTCCATTGTTAAGTAATACTGTGGAATTTGGAAGTTTTGGGTGTTTTTTTTTTTCCTCCCCGAGTTTTCAAGCCCTTACGCTTTTGTGCTGAAGGGTTATACATAAATTCCTGTGTTGGAAAAGAAAGAAGAGCTGTTAACGCATTTTGTAGCTGCTGCTGCAAAGGTCAAGTCTCCTTGCGTTGACTTTAACTCCTGGTGACTACAGGGGCACATCCATTTTTGTGGCAGCAGTGCATACGTGGGTTGGTTTTTTTCAACTTCCAAGTCTAAGCTACAGCCCTGTGATTCCCTGGTGGCCTCCCATCCAAGGACTAATTAGAACCCACCCCACTTAGTTATTTAAAGAGCAGCCCGGTTTAGAGAGGTGCTGCCACCTGCTGGGACGTCTGCCGGAGGCTTGTCAAATAAAGAAGCCCAGGGTTGCCCTTCCAGTGGTTGGAAGAAGCGAGGCCTCCACTCTGCATGGCTCCAGATAGGACGAGAAAGAGCGATGTTCAGTTAAGCTGAACTGGAGGGGAATGTCCCTCACTCGGACCTCAGTCCGAGCTGCATCGGTGGTGGGCGGGCCTGACTCCCCACTGCTCCCTCTGCTGCAGGTCCCTCCCTACGTGTTCTTCTTCATGTGTTGCGCCTCCTACCGCATCCACTCCATTTTCGTCCTGCGCCTCTTCAATGACCCGGTGGCCATGGCGATCCTTTTCCTGGCTGTCAACCTCTTCCTGGAGGACTGCTGGTCCTGGGGCTGCTTCTGCTTCAGGTAAGCTCTCCTGGGATCCCCTTTGCGGGTCATGGGGAGCCGACTCTCGTAGGGGCACCTGTTGGGTGACCTGGCCCATCTCAAACTGGGGGAGCCTGAGATGCATCCCTCGCAGAACAGCCGTTGGCATCCTTCCCAAGCTGCCTCCTTCCGTGTCAGTCAGACCGTCTGGTTTTCATCAGTTGCTTGCGGTGAGAAAGCTTCACCTTCTGGGCTAGAGAACGGCGGGTGGCCCTAAGCGGGCTTGGCACGGGAACTCCTTTCATTGGCTGTGTTCCCTTCAGTTCTTCAGAGTCCTTTTGTCTGGTGCTGGCTTGACACAACATGTGGACTCTTCATTGGGGATTATAAACCAGGGTTTATGCCTTGGGGTGATGAAGATGCCCAGCCCTTATACCCTAGCCAGCAAACTCCAGATCAAGCGAGACAGGTCTTACCCTAGTGCACAAGCACGTTTGTTGCTTCCTGAGCGCTGTTCCGGCTCTTGTTTCAGCCTCAGCTCTGCCCACCTCGTATTCTGTTCACGACTTAGGCTGGATTCATATATTATGCCAAGCCATAACTGATTTGGCTTCATCCGTTGTGTAAACCCTGCCCATTGTGGTTGATTCAACGAAACATAAGCAAGCAAACTGTGGAGGGGCAGAGATTGTCTCTTGCTGCTGCTCGGCCAGTATTCAAACACAGCTGTAGTCTCCAGAGCTGGTTTTGATGTGAATGGGGCTAGTGGTGACCATGCCCGCCTACCATGCCTCTTGCCTCTTTCCCTCCAGCCTGGCTGTGTCTGTGAAAATGAACATTCTCCTCTTTGCTCCGGGTCTCCTCTTCCTCCTCCTCCAGCGCTTTGGCCTACGAGGAGCCCTCCCAAAGCTTGCTGTCTGCGCAGCCCTGCAGGTAAGGAGAGGGGAGACTGTCGCTCAGGGCTGGAGTTCCTGCTTTTTTGCAGCAAGATCTGGTGGTATGGCTGGGCTGGGAAGGGCTGCCTGTGTTGAAGGACAAATGGCCTGAGTTCATAAAAGGCCACTCTCCATGTGTGCAAATAGTGTTAGACCAGGGCCTTTATCTCACAACTGTACTCGGACCTGGCTTGCACCATCCTACACTGTAACCTCACTCTTTTCCTTTGAGCTGAAGGATTTCATTTGGTATTTCAGTTCATGTTGAAAGCCATTTGTATGTGTCAGCTGATTAGGTAATTATGCAGAAACAAAATTGCAAATCCCTCCCTCCCTCCCTCCCTTCAAGATTGTATGTGAGCAACCTACTTTATGTAGAGCACTTGGAAAGCTAAGGCATTGGGACTTCCAAATATTACGTGAAAACTTCTGTCATTGTATATTTCTGTGTGTTACCTGTATTTCTCTTGTTTTATTGTCCCATGACATTCATTGTTTGCTTATTCATCTGTTTTCAAATCTGCAGAGTTGAATGTTGAATAACTGAGGGAAAGGAAGAAATGAAGCACATATGTGCCAAATGATCTCTTGTCCAATGGGGGTGGGGTGTTATTTCACGATTTTTGCAGTTGTGATTAGTTGTGCAATAGTCCTGCAGAATAGTTATCAGCTGCACAAAACAAGTACTGGGTATTTCTCCATAGAATTTTGTTTCTTAAACAGGGGGAGAAAATATTATTACTGAAGATGAAAGCAAGTAAACAGCTCTTTCAGCAAAAGTTGGAGAAAAGAATAATATGGGCATAGCTTGTGAAAAGCGTTTTTGGCAGGGGGAAAACCTGTGGGCTGTTACAGCCCTGAAGAAATTAAGATTAGACTGCCAAAAATAAATGCAGGGAGCTCTCAAACAGCCTTCTGGGAGAGCTAAATTCCTACAAGTGAAGAGAAAATGGGTGGGTCATCCCCACACCCTTTTTAAACATCTTTTCCACGCAGGTCCATTGCATCACAAACATAGCCATCAGTGATGGTTGGTGTATGTAATATTTCAGGAGTATTTGTTAATTGAACATGAAATAATGGAGCAAATCCTGGAAGAACACACTCTAAAACAGATGCAGTTCTAGATTTTGATGCATGTCTGCCTAAAATTTTGGGTTGAATTAATGGCAACCCAGGATTCCGTGGTTTCTCTCTAAGGCGAGGTTCATTGGCAGTGTTCATCAACAGTGGCTGGGTTTGCACAACTCAACCACACTTTAACCTAGTGCTTTGTGTGAACCTAACCTGTGAATTTAGTTCCTGGTTCAGACAGTTGTACAAAACCCACACTGCAATATGTATAAGTGATTATTAAGCTAATTAGGTGAAACATATTTTGCAAATGCAGGACGTCAAACCCTGGCTACCTTCCACAGACAGGCGTTCTCTAATCATCTGGTCTCCAACCCCCAACCCCCAAATTCTCAGCAACAGCCATGGCAGCTAGGAATTCTGGGCATTGTAGTCCACACATCCAGAGCCACCAGATTAAAGACGACGCGGCTGGGGCTTGACAGCCAGGAAATTTTTTTTATCCCGCCTTTATTATTTTAAAGGTGGGGAACATACCTAATACTCCTTCCTCCTCCTATTTTCCCCACAACAACAACCCTGTGAGGAGAGTTGGGCTGAGAGACAGGGACTGGCCCAAGGTCACCCAGATGGCTTTCATGCCTGAGGCGGGACTAGAACTCTCAGTCTCCTGGTTTGCCATTGGCTCCTTCCTAGGGCTGAGAGAGAGGGACTGGCCCAAGGTCACCCAGCCGGCTTTCATGCCTAAGACGGGACTAGAACTCTCTGTCTCCTGGCTTGCCATTGGCTCCTTCCTAGGGCTGAGAGAGAGGGACTGGCCCAAGGTCACCCAGCTGGCTTTCATGCCTAAGGCGGGACTAGAACTCTCAGTCTCCTGGTTTGCCATTGGCTCCTTCCTAGGGCTGAGAGAGAGTGACTGGCCCAAGGTCATCCAGCCGGCTTTCATGCCTAAGGCGGGACTAGAACTCTCTGTCTCCTGGCTTGCCATTGGCTCCTTCCTAGGGCTGAGAGACAGGGACTGGCCCAAGGTCACCCAGCCGGCTTTCATGCCTTAGGCGGGACTAGAACTCTCAGTCTCCTGGTTTGCGCCATTGGCTCCTTCCTAGGGCTGAGAGACAGGGACTGGCCCACGGTCACCCATCCTATGTTTCCCTGTGGAGTCCAACAAGTCCTGGCTTGTGGGCTTAAAGACAGCTGTCGCTGTGATGGAGAGCTTGGTTTGCACACATGGTTAAGTTAGCTGAGCTCTACCAAACAAACCCAGTCTTCTGGGTTTCCAGAATACACCAAACCATCAACTGACCACATGGGCTCAACATGGTTGGCTAGTTTGCGGTTCAGGGTGTGATGGGAAAACAACTGGCATGCAGACACCTCTCAACACAACAAAGTCTGTGTTGTTGGGCTAGTCTGACGTGCTCTCGCTTGTTCCCCTCCCTGTCTGCATGTTGTTCTGCCTCCCGGCGCTCAGGAGTCAGGATGCCCTAGCTGTGTGATTGTTGGCGAGACCGTTGCGAGCTTGTGTCTCTCTTGCAGGTCGCCCTGGGCTTGCCTTTCCTGATGGAGAACCCCATGGGCTACGTGGCCCGTTCCTTTGACTTGGGCCGCCAGTTCCTCTTCAAGTGGACCGTGAATTGGCGGTTCCTGCCCGAAGAGGTTTTCCAACACCGGGCTTTTCACCTGGCGCTGTTGACCCTCCACTTGACGGTCCTGGCTCTCTTTGCGCTGAACAGGTGGCACAGGTGAGAGGCGGCAGTCATGGGGAAGCAGGTGCGGAAGGGATGCCCTTCGCCTGGGATTCCCCCAGGCCCTACATTTATGGGAGCGATTTTTATTTTCTACCACCCTCCCAGAGAGAGAGAAATATATTTTTGTTGTATTTGTTGGAGAGGGAGAGAGAGGAAAACAAAAAGAATTTTTTCTCATTCTCACTCTCATCCTAATTATCCCACCTTTCCTCTAGAATTCGAGGTACTACGCAGGACTCCCCCCTCTTATTTTTTCCTCCTGGTGGGGTTGGGTGGGCTGAGAGAGAATAATTGGCCCAAAGTTACTCGGTGGGCTTCTGTGGCTGGGATGACGTGAGAGAAGTGTGGGAGATCAAAACAACTGCAGCACACCCCCGTTTTAACTCGCCTTATTCGTGCTTTTAATTGTCTAGTTCTGTGACTTAGCATTCTACCTTGAGGTGGACTCCTTTTTTAAAAATTTCGTCTTTCTGTGTGGTCGGCCAGCATTTCTCCTCACCCCGGCCACAAGATTGTACCCCAATGTGACAAGGCCGGGATCATCTTGACCTGTGACTCTGTGTACCTGATGCGTTTAGAACCGGACCAGAGCCCTCTGTTCAAATCCTACTTAATAATGAAGCTCAACCATAAGAACAGGGTTGACTTAAACAGAGGGAAAGTTGCATGGAAAGTGAAAGTGGCATTCTGCCTCCCACGTGGAACATGTAGACAGCTTATATACAAAATATGAAGATAACAGTCTTGTCTTATATTTGCCTTTGACAACTGGATTACACTTTGAAAGTGTAACTGTGATGGCTAACTGTGAATCTACCATCGACCGTTAATCAAGGCCTCATCAAGCTTCCTCTCATCCCATCATATAACCATAATTGCTAACAGATGAGACCAAAAGTTAAGAAGTATCTAAGATTTATGGCAATTTGTTGCATCAGCTTACAGTGCAGTTAACTTCATTTGCCACATTAAGGGGAAGCACCATAGTCAGGAGGAATTGTGGATTTTTTTTTTCCAGGGCTCAAATAAGATACGGACCAGTAAAGGCAAAATTGAACTCTTGGAAAACCTGGAAACTCTTGGTTTTCCTGGAAACCGTTTCTTGCCATTGCCTTCTTCCAGATGTTTCTTGACTTTGTAATCTAGCCTATAGTTGGGTTGGACTAGTTCACCTTTGTGGTCACTTCCAGCTCTGTGGATTCTGCATACATGCAAAACTGGATTTGTCTTCCATGGAGAAGGTCAACGGTTTTGGAACGAAAGCGGACATCACCCCAGAATCTCACGTAGAGGTGGGGCTAACCCTGGCAAATGCTCCATCGTGAAACTGGCCCATTTTCTTACTGGTCATAACAATTCCCCTGCAGGTCTGATGAAAACATCTTGTACCTGTTAAAGGACCCAGCCAAGAGGAAGGACCATCCAGAACCCCTTTCAGCAAATCATATCCTTTCACTGAATATGAGGCTTTCTTGGTTTGAGGGATGTTGTGGGAAGAGTTAGGGCACGGTCCAACATCCATCTCCAAGTTGTTATAGGATGCCCGCTTGGGTATTGTGCACTGTGCAGCCTTTCCTTAACCAAGGGCCACAGGTTGTTTTTACTCTCTTTACCTCTAACTTCGTTGGAATTTGCTTCAGCCGCTCCTTGCATTACCAGTTCTATGTTTGGTATTTCCATACTCTGCCCTACCTGCTCTGGTGCACGCCACCCAAGAAGCTCGCCCACCTACTCAAGTATGTACCTCCATGGACCACGTAGGGGAGGGATAGGAGCCCAGGGTCCTTGTATTTCAGAGACTCTTCACATGTGCCAGCATCGTACTTGTTCTCTTCACACGGTGAAGCTTGTGTGCTAGGTGGTGAGAACTTGTGAGCTGCCCTGCTGGTTTCAGTGGGAGCCTGTGTGTGTGTGTGTGTGTGTGCGCGCGCGTGTGTAGTTATCCGGCCACTGAGATTCCTGAGCAGTTGCTTCCCTGCCTCCAGAAGAAGGGGGTACTTGGATTCAGCTGTCAATGTATAATGTCAAATATAATCTTGTAGGAGGGGAAAAATTAGCGTTGAACAAAATTAAATTTAATATCAGATGCCTAAGGCAGCTTTTACCAGAAGCCTAGAATAGAAATGTTAAAAACATGAGACTGATTGGTGCAGATCAGGGACAAAATGGTTCAGGTACTATTGTACCACTGAAGTTAGCATCTGGAGTCCACCCAGTTTAGGAAGATTGCCTGAAGTTTTCGTGGGCTGGAATCCATTTTATCAGACATGTGGCGTGTTTTTCTAAGTTACGGATGTTTCACCAAATGGGCGAGAGGATTGTAAGGAGAGAGGATCAAAGGAAAATGACACCTAGAAAATGGAAATGATAAATCCCACCTAAAGGCATTAAAAAGTTTAAATGTTCATAATTAAGGCAAGACACTAATAATGCATATTCATGCTCTACCTGACCAGGGTGAACACAGCAATTTGTTTCGTTAATTGTTAGTGTGTGGTGTCATCCTAGGCACAAGGCTGCAGAAAATGATCCTTCGTTTAACCTCCTTGAATGGAGACCAATTGAAGCAGGTGTGGAGGGTGAGGCTGGGGGAAGAGGAGGGGGCAGGCCAAGATTCCAGGCTGCTACTGGCCACCTTTGTATTTGTGCAAAATTGGTGGCCCTACTCCTACCATTTTGAGGCAGGAAAACACAAAGAACTTGTAATACATATCCTAAAATAAGCCTATAAACATGGGAGGGGAAGGAAGGAGGAAAGGAAGGCCCCTTGCATGCATGTGGCAGTCTGGGGCACATCATTTCTCCCAAAAATGTCAACTTTGCTTCCAGGTCGCCAAATGAAAGCTCATCCTCTCTCTAGAATTCATCTGTCATGCATTTAAGTGCGCATTTTCACCATAGCGGGGGAATAATAGAAAACGCCCTCCTTTCCCATTAGCAGGTATGTCACATTGTTGAGTGGTTTCTGCCAGAAGCTAAGTCACGGTTTTCTTCCCTTGGTCTTGCCTCAGGGTGCTTATTCTAGGTTTAGTTGAGCTCTCGTGGAACACGTATCCCTCAACGGTTTACAGTTCGGCTTCTCTCCATGTGTGTCATGGGATCATCCTTCTGCAGCTCTGGTATGGGGTGACGTCTTCTCAGGAACAGAAGCAGCAGTTGAAAAAGGTGGAATGAAAATGAATCCAAAATGGGACAAGATAATCTGGACTAAGATTGGACATGGCTGAGGGCTGTTCACAAACCTTCCTGATGCTCAGGGCAACACACCGCCTTCTCTTAGCTGTGGCTAAAGGGTGGTACAGAATGGGAATCAGCGGAGTTTATCTCCCCCCCCCCCCCAAAGATAATGTGGAATATCTTCAATAAAGGACAGTGATGGTTTGATACGAGGCTTCATGCGGCTGCAATTTATGCATTGTCACAGGATGTGACCTACAGAGTCCGTGTTTTTTGAAATTGGATTTCTAGGCTTTTTGATGTGGATCAAACCCTGTTGCCATGAGTTGTGTCAAGTTGGGGGCAAGGTGTTTTAAGATGCCCTGTGACAAATCATTCCCTGTAGTAGTAGTCAGCAGCGGACAGGTTAATGCTTAGGGTAGGGCTGCTGAAAAATGGGGAAGTGCTGGAATGGCTTGAAAATCCCCAGTGTCTGTATAAGTATGTAACCTACCCAAAGCTGCTTTTTCCTAGAATGCCAGTCCACGTCTGGACAGCCCAAGGACAATGGAAAATGCTCAGTTACACAGAATGTGGGCGGCTTTGGGGACTGGGAATAGAAGTATCCATCGGTTAGCTGGCACCTTCAACAGGAGCTGCATCCTTTTGTTATGGACCTAATATAGCTGCCTTCCATGTCAAATGTTTGCATTGTTGCTTTTAAAAAAGATTTTCAAAACTCAGTTCCTTAAAGAGTTTTATACTGAGATGACTTCAGTGGCTTATTTTGTTAATATAATCTAGTTTTAGAATTTGACTACAGGTAGTCCTTGTTTAGTGACTGCAATTGGTTCCAAGGACTTGGCCATTAAGCAAAATGGTCACTAAGTGAAGAGAGAGAGAGAGAGACGCGAAGATCGCTGGTTGCTGCCATCTTAATTCAGATAAAGTTCTCTCGTACAGTGTCCTGTGCCTGACCTGTTTTTTTCCTCCCTTTTTTTTTTTGCCCCCTCGCAGGGCGGAGAGATTACTTAAACAAGCCATCTCTTCCTGAGCTGCTCTTCTCCGCAGCACAGGGCTTCCCTAAAAAGTGCTAAGGGCAAGTTAACAAGCTGAGCTCTGTGACCATAATTAGTTGATAGAATACTCTGGCCAGCTGCCTGAAACTGACCAGACCGTAATCAGTTTCAGACTGAAGGCTTTTGTTGTCATAAATGTGCACATTGCTCGGAAAATGAATGTTTTATTACTGTTTATTACTGTCATATTTGCGGACGGTCGCTGAGGCAGTTGCTAAACAAGGACTATGTATTGTAATATGAAGCTATTTGATGTTTATGACACTGTGTCCTGATCAGGAAACTAAACAGAGATATAGGGCTGGCTCATGAAGTACCAGCCCACCCTTCGAATGCAGAAGGTTCCAGGAACAATCCTGGCATCCTTCTTGGGCGCTGTTGAGAGCTGGATGAAGGCCCAGAAGATGTGCTGTCCTCAGAAGGAGCAAGATGTGGTGAGCTGGGTCAGTGATTTGGCTCAGCACGGGGGCTATCCTGTATTCTCTGAAGGCCAGGGGTAAGAATATCTGTTCACACCTGTACTTACACATTTCTTCCACTCAACAAATTTTCCAGATTGGGCTGACTGCTAAAATGATTTTGAGGCTCATTCGAGAGTGATGCTTTTGATCATGCTTGTTAGGTCTACAGATATTGTATACAAACCCTTCTGTTCAAAATCACACAATGGGCAGATTGTCAAGAGTGGGCAATTTTTTCCGTTAAGTAACCCTAACCCTCTCCTACGCCCTAAAAACAAGGGTTTATACCTTGAATGTGCACCTTTAGCAAAGCGGCACACTGAATGGGGTCTTGAGAATGGCCTCGGTTTTTTTGAAGCTGTCCACCACCAGCAAAATAATCATTCCAGCCTGAGAGAGAAAATCCTCAGCAATACAGACTCTGGATCCGTTCTCTTTATTGGCCTCGTAAAGCGGAAAGCCTCGCCTGCTCGTCACATGTTGTTTGGGTTGTAGCACAACATGTTCAGCTTGATGTTCTCGTCCCAGTGGCGGAGCAGCAGGAAAAGCTGGCGTGCTGCTCCTTTCAGGGCGGCCACGTCCAGGCCTTCTGGCAGCTGCTGCCCACGCAGCCAAGAATCCGCCTTGGCGGCCAGCAGCTCCCATTCCACAAAAAAGCCAGCGCAGCGGTGCTCCAGCCAGGCTAATGCCACAGCTGTGGCCCAGCTCATGCTCTCCAAGTCTCCCTCCTCTGCCTCCAAGCCCGTCTCCTGCAGGCTGATGCTCCCCTCAGAAGCATCCGGCGAATGGTCACAGGCGTCTGTCTCAGAGCCCCTCCCGCTGTCTGCCTGGGCCCACACGGCAGCGCTCAGGACCTCTGAGCACGTGCTGGGCGAGCGTGGGGAGTCCGGCTCCACCGGCCTCTCCTTGCTTGTCCGGACTGCCTCTTCGTCCGCTTCCGGGGGAGGAGGGCTTGCTGGTGGCCTTGGACTGCTCTTGGCAATCAGAGCCCACGGGGAGGTGCTGGAGGCGGGGCTGAGGCTGGCCCGGTGGGAGGGGTAGGGGGAGGCCCGGCACAAGCGGTCCAGGGGGATCTGGACCGCCTCTGAGAAGGTCTGGCTCAGGTGGAACATGCCTGGGGCTTGCTGCAGCTGTACCTGGTGTGAAGCGGGAGGGATATTTCAGCTTCCCTTTTGAGTTGAGCCACAAGCCTTTAGGGAGCTCTCCTGTGCTCTGTCCTTTAATTCCAGTGACTTTGCCCAGCCCAGCTTTCTGTGGATTGTGCCCTGGATTCTAAAGAGGGACAAGCAACCCCAAAGCATTGTCCCCCTTCATTACCATGGTGGGGAGGCCAGACTGAGTTGAGTCGCAAGCCATAGTCTAGCAGGAAAGGCGGGGCTTGATTGGCTGATACAGTCCCTTCTTAACAGGCATGCAAATGGGGGGAGAGGTCTTACCAGCGGGAGGTAGTCGTGAATGGCACTGTCGCACGAGGACAGCTCACTTTCTGGGCTCAGGCACTGTGGGCGTAAAGCTAAGCCGTGGCGCCTTCGCTGGCCACTGAATCTGCAGAGACAAAAGCCTTCTGGGTAATAACCTTGTTTGATCAGGCCACAGTCGAACTGTCATCCCCCTTGCCCAACCAGCATGTAAGGTAGCCTTCTCTTTCTTACAGTGGCCAGCCAGCATGGCCAATCAATGAAAGCCATTTCTGTCCTGGCCCCTAGCTAACAGCATCAGTCAGCAACGACTAGGCTGCATCATGGCCGCCTTCCTCGGGCTGTTCTGGATTAGTTGACTCGGAATAAACTAAGCAGAGGGAAAGCTCTTTTAGATGGTGCCTTTGGCCTTTCCCTGCTGGGAGCTGTATACTTATATGAGGATATTCCCAGCCCAGCATGCTTTGTAATATAAACCTTTGGAGGTTTTCTAGTCCTCAGTAAGTTACAAACAGCATCGCTGGGAGAGGGGCATTAACATTTCCAACTATCGGGTTGCAGTCAGTCTCTTCGTCATCTCTGCTTAAGGAATAGGCACAGGTCCAAACTCTTGACTGTATCATGCAACCTTTCTGTGCCAGGCTGTAACTTCCATCATCCCCAGCCAGCGAAGGATCTGAAGGAGGACCTAAATACTTCTAGAGGGCATTGTTTGGTAAAAATTTGTTTCCCTCTGCTCTGCTCTTTTTTTTTTTTTGAAAAAGCAACTCTAGATGACTGACATCCTATGAGTTCTGTTCATCTGGACAACTTTTCCCCCTTTTCGGATTGCTTCTGCCTGAAAATGTACTTCCCTTACTGTGTCTTTCATTTTCTTAAATCTACATTCCTTCCCTTGCTGTCGTCTTTTATGAGCTGTCCGCTTTAGAGGGGGCACTTTCATACAGCACTGAATGTATTAAAATATGTAAGTGGTAAGAGGGAGTGCCCAGAATTAATTCATCTGGAAAAAACATGAGCCCTTCAAAGTCAGCCTTCCTCAACTTGGCGCTGTCCAGATGGGTTAGTCTTCAACTCTCAGAATCTCCCACCAACATGTTCAATGGTTGCAACAAGAGGGCTCCAAGTTGGAGAAGGCTGACGAAAGTGGATGCTAATGCTGCAGAAACTTAGAAACGGCAAGGATGTTGGCTGGTGTCACATGGTCTTCACGGGCAGAGTTGTCCCAGTGTCAAGCAAAGGACGGTCTTTCTGCCGACCAACTCTGCCCCATCCACACTCACCCCAGCGAGTCCTCTCCCAGAGAGGTAGCTTTGAAAGAGTCACCTGTGGCCTAGGAAGCTCTCCATTGACTTCGGGGGGGCCTCAGAAACAGGAGAAGGAGTGGAGCTGGCTCCTAGATAGTGAGAAAGAGACTCATGAGGGCTGGGAAGCAGGTGCAGGGCTCCCAAGCAAAGCCACTTCGACTCTGTGTTGCTCTAGGTGTCACATGATTTATTTGGTTTTGCTGTTGTGCCATTCCTCGTTGTGTGTAAACCAAAATGCAGTGCTATATGTGAATTGGGCTGCTATCTTCCTCAATAAACCCTGGTTAAAATGAACATGGCTTAGCCTGAACTGTGAAACCCAGCCTTGTACTCTTCTTCTGGTTTACAAAAGCAGAGTAATTTCTACAAGGCCAGCTGATAGATACAGAAGTCATAATCTAGTTTTTTTTTCTTGACATGGAAGTTTGAAACCTTAATACAGAGCTTTCCAAACTGTGTGTCGCGACACTTTAGTGTGTCGCAACAAAACCCGGAAGTGGACGTGCATGGCGGCGGTGTGGGGGCGTGTGTGGTGGCGGCGGTGGCAGCGACGACGGCAGCAGCGCGCCATCAGCGCTTCCAGGTTTTAGTGGAAAACACGAGGCCGCCGCCGTGCATGCCACCGCCGCCTGCGTGCCCCCGCACCGCCGCCATGCATGCCGCCGCCACCGCACCATCTCCGCTGCCGCCATTGGTGTGTCGCCAACGGCGGCAGTTTGGAAAGCACTGCCTTAATACAACCCTGGGCACAGATTACCAGATCTTTCTGGTTTCCCAGGCTCCATAGTGAGGAAGGCTTACCACCAGAACAGCTTGGCTTGGCTTGGCTGGCTGAAGAAACACTGACTGGTGAAGGAGGATCTTCTTGTTCTAGGAAGCAAAGAAAGATTTAGGGGTTAAGTGGGCATACGTTTGCCAAAACACTGGATGCTCTAAGGCAGGGCTTTCCAAAGTTTTCCCGCGGCGACACACCAACCGCCGTTGGTGTGTCCCCGCGGGAAAACCCGGAGGCACTGATGATGATCAGCGCTTCCGGGTTGTGTGGCGACACACCAGACTGTGTGTGGCGACACACTTTTGTGTCGCGACACACAGTTTGGAAAGCTCTGCTCTAAGGACATTCAGCCTCTTCTCTTATTAGAAAGCTTTTGGACAACAGTGAAATGTGATAAAGTTGAGAGAGACTGTTGCTGAACATAAGATCAGAAGGAAGTGCCTGGAAATCAGAAGTGAAACTAAAGGAGGTTCAAGGAGCAGTCAAGCATGGCAGAATGAGGTTGAGGTATATTCAGAGACACGTGAAAGGACCTTTTTCCAAAAAAAGCAGAATAAAAATGATTTTTTAAAAGAATAAGCTAGGTCAGGGGTTCTCAAAGTGTGGGAGGCCCGAGACCCTTTCAGGGGGTCCACAAAGTCAAATAAATAAATAAATATTTTAAAATTTCTCAGCTTTAATTTCTGATACAATAAATATTAATAGACATAACCCACATAAACCAAAGCTCTTTGGGGTCCTCAATCATTTTTAAGAATGTAAAGGGGTCCTGAGACCAAAATGTTTGAGAACCCCTGAGCTAGGCTAGATGGGAAATTGAGTAGTTTGTGGCTTAGCACTTTTGGGGAGGAGGGAATCCAGCCATTGTGTTAGCATATGGTATTAGATCATGGCATCTGGTCCCATCACTTCCTGGCAAATAGAAGGGGAAGAAATGGAAGCAGTGACAGATTTTATTTTCTTGGGCTCCAAGATCACCGCAGGCAAACCTAGACAGCATATTAAAAAGCAGAGACATCACCTTGCCGACAAAGGTCCGTATAGTTAAAGCTATGGTTTTTCCAGTAGTAATGTATGGCTGTGAGAGTTGGACTATAAGGAAGGCTGAGTGCCGAAGAATTGATGCTTTCGAACTGTGGTGCTGGAGAAGACTCTTGAGAGTCCCTTGGACTGCAAGGAGGTCGAATCAGTCAATCCTAAAGGAAATCAACCCTGACTGCTCATTGGAAGGACAGATACTGAAGCTGAAGCTCAAATACTTTGGCCACCTAATGCGAAGAGAGGACTCACTGGAAAAGACCCTGATGCTGGGAAAGACTGAAGGCAAAAGGAGAAGGGGACGGCAGAGGATGAGATGGTTAGATAGCATCACCGATATAATGAACATGAATTTGAGTAAACTCCGGGAGACAGTGGAGGACAGGAAGGCCTGGCGTGCTGTGGTCCATGAGGTCACGAAGAGTCGGACACGACTAAACGACTGAACAACAACAATTATCTAGACCAGTGTTTCTCAACCTTGGCAGTTTTAAGATGTGTGGACTTCAACTCCCAGAATTCCCCAGCCAGCATAGCTGCCATCTTAAAGCTGCCAAGGTTGAGAAACACTGATCTAGACCAATAAGACACACAATGGCACAGCATATTACATGAACCTAGCAACAGTGTCTTCCTAATGTGGTTGAGGCTTAAATAGGTTGTGTGAACCCAGCAAACGTGGCGTTGCAGAGAGCCAAGATAGCAAAAGGGTTACACCGCACATTGGGCCACAACTGCTAACCTGAACATCTCACCCAACATTCCCAGCTTTAATCACTTGCAGTTTCCCAGCATCTGTGCTGCTACGTGCAGTTGCTGGGAAGCTGAGCTATTTCTTGCTCCTGGGAGTATAAATAGGAGCAATATAGACATGGACTTTTTTCAAAATTGAACTACAGCAGCAGGAGGCTCTAAAACTTGATCGAGGCATAATGCCGGAGGTAATGTGTGCCCTCTAATCTATTGGCTGGGGGAGGGCAAGAAAAGGAAGATTTTTAGCAGACAAAAGGGCTTGCAGAAAAGCTGCTAATAGTAGTCAAACAAATGTTACACAGTAAAGCTAAAAAATAAATCAACATTTAAAAGGAGGTGGTAGCCATTTCCAATTTAACTACCCAAATGTGTTGGGTTATAACTCCCACATTACCAAGCCAGCACATCCATCTAATCCACTGGATCAAGGAAGGCTGTTCCGTAGGGATACAGTTTGCAAAAGTTGCACAAGAATAGGCTGACCATACATCCCGTTTTGAACGGAACAGTCCCGGTTTTTTAGCATTTTTCAACCGTTACGTCGTTTTGATAAAAATCTCAATTTTGTCCCATTTTTTAAACCCGGCTGGAATGGCGCGGAAGGAGGATCCGAGCCGGAGCTGCCGATTGGAGGCAGCCTGGAAGAGGAAGCCCTCCCGCCTGTCAGCGTGCAGCAAAGGAGGGTGGGGTTTGCAGGCGGGAGCCAATCGCGTGGACTGGGGGGCAGGGTTTGCAGGTGGGAGCCAATCGTGTGGACTGGGGGGCGGGGTTTGCAGGCGGGAGCCAATTGCGTTGACCAGGGGGCGGGGTTTGCAGGCAGGAGCCAATCGCACGGACCGAGGGGCGGAGACCCCTGTCTTTTTCATGAATACGGAATATTACATAAGAACCCGTCCCGTTTTGCCATCCCAATGCCCCGTTTTTGTCTCAAGGAAATATGGTCAGCCTACACAAGAACCACTGGGTGGTACCCAGAACAACAGAGCTAACTTTAATGCACACATCCCTCCCCAGCTTCTGTACATTCTTTTGAACATTTCCAACTACCCACTGGATCTAGGTTCCTGCCCCCTCTGTTGATGTGCATTCACCAGCTGGGTTCACACAACATGCTTAACCAAGTCAGGCAGATCTAGCACATGCATTTGTATATGTTAAGCTTGATTAAGATGAACATGGTTAGAGGGTGGTTTTTTTTGTGGCTTAGTGTGTCGAGCAAACTTGTTGTTGTTTATTCGTTCAGTCGTTTCCGACTCTTCGTGACTTCATGGACCAGCCCACGCCAGAGCTTTCTGTCGGCCGTCACCATCCCCAGCTCCCCAATGGTTGAGTCCGTCGCCTCCAGAATACCATCCATCCATCTTGCCCTTGGTCGGCCCCTCTTCCTTTTGCCTTCCACTTTTCCTAGCATCAGCTTCTTCTCCAGGGTATCCTGTCTTCTCACGAGCAAACTTAGCCCATCTGTTTAATTTATGATTTACTGTATTATGTGAATCTAAAAAAACTGAATTAATTCAGAAATCAGTTAATATGGGAATGCAACCACACTCAGATATTGTCCATTAGCTGGGGTGCATACTATCCTATCTAGTTCTTATTCGGACAGCGAGATTGGACTCGCACGTCGTACGAAGCCAGAGGTAGGAAGGCAATGATGAAAGCTGAGTGTGGTTTGAGTTGGGGAAGGTGGGGGTGGGGGTACAGTTTTCATGTGTTTCCTGCCTATAAATGGTGAGAAATTGTAAGAACAGTTTTCAGCAATTGGTAATCAGAGGGGGCCACAAAGAAGGGGACTGGTAAGCCATAGTTTGCTTGGTTAGGGTTTACTGAAAGCTACAATATATTTTGTATTCTGTGTAGCTGGACTCTCATAGGCCCTTTTTGGAGTGAAGAGGCAAGTTGGTTTGAGCCTTAATACAGTCCAGCTGAGAAAAAATTTCCTTTTTTTTTTTTTTTGGTGCTTTTGAATCCGTGTTGACAAGTCCCTGCAGTTTTCTGGGCAAGTTTTTTCAGATGTGCTTTGCCCTTACCTTCTTCTTCCTAGGACTGAGAGAAAGGACTGGCCCAAGGTCACCCACCTGGCTTCACACTTAAGGCAGGACTAGAACTCACAGTCTCCCAGTTTCTAGCCTGATGCCTTAACCACTATACCAAACTGGCTCTCTACATTGACTTAGAAGGAAGGCTGGGCTGGGGAGAAGAGATTATATATTGTGTTAAGCCATAGTTTGTTTAACTGATGTTTATTTAAAAATACTCCTCAGATGCATTCATACAACACTCTAAACTGGAATGAAACAAACCATACTATGGCTTAGTACAATATGTAGACTGACAGAGTGTTGACTCTACTTTCTAATGCCAACTCTGAAACACCCATATTTATCTACCAGAAAATACGGAATGGATAGAAACAATAAATGCTGGATATTGAAATCATGATCAGAGAATAAAAACATCTGCTTGATGACAGATAAGCAACACCACTCTCCATTTCTCACAATGTTCTCACCTTCCAAACACTTTCTTGGTTCAACCCGCAGGTCCAGTATGAGCAGAGCATTGTGAATTAAGGTTCTTTGATTACTGGGAATGGGACAATCACTCAAGTTTTGTTTTGTTTTGTTTTAAAGTCACCTAATGGGAGCCAGATATTTGAGAAATGACCCTCCAATGGCCTTTAACATGGCTGTCTTGAACAGATATCAATCGATGAGAATATTTGTAGCTCAGGGTTGAACTGTGGATTCCTTGGTGCTCTCTGAGCCTTGTTGTTTTCTTGCAGATGTTTCATTGCCAGACTAGGCAACATCTTCAGTGCAAAAAGGGAGTGGGACTTGCTCTCTGTTTATATACCCTGGCTTGTCCTGCTTGTGTTGGTGGAGGTGTTGTCACAACACATGGACAGACTCAACCATACTTTCAACTGGGAAACTGAGCATCTTAAACCAAGCGAAATCCAAAAACACTAGAGAATTCCTGGAAGCTTGGCACTCAGACAAAGCAGCCATCAACAGATACATAGAGGTAAACAACATTTACATACCATTCATAAGAGACAATAGAAAAGCCAAAAGACCAGAACACCTCCTTGCCAGCAATCAACACCCAGATATGAAAAGATTAACACCAGGATTAGCACCAGAGCAGCAATCAAACAGCACAATATACCCTAATCAAGGAACTATCAACTCAGTCAATCAACCAAGCAGCAAACAACAGCCCAATCAAGGAACAACTAAAGAGAGAACAACACCTCCACCAACACAAGCAGGACAAGCCATGGTATACAAACAGAGAGCAAGTCCCACTCCCTTTTCGCACTGAAGATGTTGCCTAGTCTGGCAATGAAACGTCTGCAAGAAAACAACAAGGCTCAGAGAGCACCAAGGATTCCACATTGAACAGATATGCATTGTTTGCTTGTAGAGCGTGTTTTTGTAAGAGAAAATTCAACAAATGAAGTGAGGTTTGTACCTGCAGGAACAAGAGCATCATCCAGCTCCTCTGAGTCCTGCCTCTGCCCCAGGCTGAGTGAATAGCTTTGATGACGCTGATTGACTAAACGGGACCCTTTCTGATGGTGGTTTACGCTGTCTGGGAGAAAGCACATTCAGAGTGGTTAAATGGCTTTCCAGCCATCATGCTGCCATTTCAATGGTGAACATTTGTCTTAAATGATACTGTTTTTGTAGTTATTCACGCAGTTCTGGATGTGAAAAGCAATTTATTTTATTTATTTTTATTTTTTATTATTTAAATTTGTATCACCACCCATCTCCTCCACACCTGGGGACTCTGGGCGGTTCACAACAATAAGTTAAAAATATAAAATTACAACAACAATAATTTACATATAAAATCCAAACAGAAAGATGTTAATAATAAGGCGGGTTTCATGGCACCAGCCACTCCCAAGAGGAACTATTGGCATTCCCGTCCCAAGCCAGGCGGCAGAACCAGGTCTTCAAGTCTTTCCGAAAGGTTGGGAGCAAAGAAATTGCCACTTCTTTAGTCAAAGGCTGGTATAGTAGTGTTGTCAGAGCAAAAACTCAAACACAAGTCTAGGCCTTTTTAACAAATGATCAAGTAAAAGTCTAAAATACAGGGGGGAAAGCCATTCTGAAGAAACAATCTAAAATGCACCTCCCATCTGTAAGTTCGCCAAGCCCAGTGTCTAAAATTACTGAATTGCAGAACTGATCAAGTTTATTTTCATTTATTTATTAAATTTATATAGTCGCCCATCTCATGCTTACATCTTGTGATGCAACTAATTACAAAAAGGGGAAAAACTGTAACTGGAAACTGCCAACATTTGGAAGCATTTATCTGCTTTCTGCAATTGTTAGTGTCACAGATATTAAGAGAAATGGCTTGTTTTATTCTAGACTCTAGTGACACTGAGGAATTGTTTTGTCTCTTCAAAATGAAAATGAATGAAAAAAGGTGCATCCAGTTTCAAACATTCTGGAATAACTTAATGAATAGGATTCTGCTTCAATACTTCCGGAGGAATTTCTCACCCAGGCATTTCAGTTCTCCCTAAGAGTAGAATATATATATCCACTCCTGGTAATCCTACCTGTGCTGCGAACTTCAAGTGCTAAAGGCAAGGTCTCCTTAGTCGAAGAGTCTACAGGCACCAGGGAGGTAAACATGGAAGGGATATTGCAAGCCTTGCTCGACTGAACAGCTTTAAGACGGAACCTTCGGAACAAACCTGGGAAGAGGAAGAGAGACTATTGCAATTATTTTATTCATTTCTTTAATGTATTTTAGAATTGTTGTTCCACTCGGTTGCTACTCAAGATGTTAATGGTAAAAACACAAAATAACATTAAAAAATTGCCAAAGATAAAACAAAATTGTTGTTAAAAGGTCTGTATCAGGATAGGCAACCTGTGGCATTCCAGATGTGCTTGAGCCACAATGAGCAGCATCCCTCAACACTGGCCGTGCTTCCTAGGGCTGCTGGGAGCTGAGCAACATTTGGGGGGCCACAGATTACCTGACCCTGCTCTAGAAGAAAGGAGCCCACCTAGATTCCCGGGGAAGGAGTTCCACGCGGGAGGTACTGCAAATCAGAAGTCCCCAACCACTTTACCTCTTAAAGCAGTGGACCCACAATATGGCTTTGAACAACAATAACAGACTAAGATAGTTTCATAAAGAAAACGGGCTTTCATTATACCTGGGCCTCAGCTGCTTAGGGCTTTATATGTAAGAAAGAAAATCTGGAAAAATCTTGGAAAATGTTTCAAAAGTAGAATTGGATGGTCTGTAAAACACACGCTCCAGACACTAGTTGGACTGCTAGAATTTATTCATTCATTCATTCATTCATTCATTCATTCATTCATTCATTCATTATTTGATTTATCACCGCCCAACTCCCTCAAAGGGACTCTGGGCAGTTTACAATCAAACATAATTAAATCGTGATACAAATATAAATAAAATTAGATAAACATTAAAATAAACAATTCAATAATAGAATAAATATAATAAAATCAAGATGGTAGTATCTTCTTTAGTAGTATAGTAGAATTGGCCTTTCAAATCAACACTTGGAGGTTAAAGAAGCCAGCTGAGGTTAAGGATTTGCTGGGAAAATTGCTAGTCCACCACAATCCATCCTATTTTTTTGGGGGGGGGACAGACCTACCCCCATACTGGTTGTTAGCTAAGACTCATTGACGATCAAATTGGCCTTTATAGCCACTTACGGATCCACCGTTAAAATTTTACCTTTGGAAGGTCAACTTCCAAACTTTTTTTTACTAAACCCGAAGACAGGAAAACTGAGGAAAAGGAGCCTTACCATGTTCCAGTTCTGCTTCTCTCTGAGCCACGTTCTCGTTATCCCGGATAACAGAGCCAGCAGTCAGGCGGTGAAGTAGTTTCTCAAATCCCGGGCTACGCTGTTGCCACTGGGACAGCTCCAGGCTGTCCTTCGAAAGGAACAAGGAATCCAGGCCAACAATCACCTCCCAGGAGACCGGCTTCCCTGCACTGAGGGCATGGATCACCACCTGGCACTGGAGAGGTGGCCAGGCGCTGCCGCCATGCATTCCTTGCTCCAAGGCCGGGGATGGGATGAAAAGGTAGGGGGGCTCCAAAAGCATGTCCCAGTCAAGGTGGGCAGGTGACAGCAAGTTGCCTAGAAAAGAGTAAGCCATTGGAATGCAGAAGCAAGGTTTTGCAACAGGATAGAATACTGTATGCTCAGATATTTCTGAAAGTTCCAGCAAGCCATGGGCATTCCTGATGGCTGCTCCTAGCACTGGAACTCATGAATATTCATTTCCCCATGCTTGGGACTCTGCAAGTGCTTGCATAGATGATTCCTGGCATGGTGGTCACTTGTAAACCCATTAGGAGATCCCTGCAACCAACATGGGATCTGCTTCCGCTTAAGCTGGAATGAAATCTGCCTTGCAATTTTTCAAATGTTGTATTCATTTGTTGGGTTTATACCTCACCCTTTCTCCCGTAGTTCAAGGCAGCTTACACGGGGATCTTAATTTTTATCCCCATACGCCGTGGGGTAGGTTGGGCTGAGAGTGTGTCCAGGTCACCCAGTATGTTCCCATGGCTGAGAGTAGATTTGAACCAGGGTCACCCTGGTCCTAGTCCAACAACTTAACCATTTTGTCACAATTGCTCTCTTTCTACTTCTACACACTGCCGCAAATCTTAGCCTTTCCGACTTGTCCTTATCTTCCTGCTCCCCTTTGTTCCCCAATTCCATCAACTTTCTCCATCCCCTTCACTCACTGGAATCAGCAGCACCTTTGTGCATCTTCTGCAGCTCAGGCCCAATGTCATCCAACTTCCCTTCCAGAGACCGATTGTGTTTCTGGGACACTTTCTCCAGGGCCCGGCGCAGCCGATGGGCATCCAGCTCGCCATGTGGGGAGGAGAAACTACGTCCAGACATGGCAGCCCGGGCCAAGGCTTTCTTCCTACGCACCAACTCTTCAGAGCTGAGGGCAATGGATACCTTCAGAGAAGGGAAAAGAAAAGGGTTCAGACTGGAAAAACTCTGGAAATGATGTAAGAATGTTGAGCTTATCAAGAAGATCCAACTGGTCATCGCTGGTTTGATATACACATGGGGAAAGATTCACTTTAAGCCTTATATTGGAAAAGAGCCATCGTCTTATGTCTTTTCTTCCCCAGCCTTGTGAAATCATGACAATATGTTAATGAGCCTCAGCAGGAAGTAGCATCTAGCCTTGGCTGATCAAAGAAGCTAAGGGAGTCTGCCCTGCTTGGATAGGAGACCATCAAAAACTAGGCTGGAAGCTTAAACATAGCTTTGAAGACAACAATGACAAGCTATTTCTTTAACAGCATTCACCAGGAATCAAACTTGATTTGGAGTCTTTACAATCCCTACTCAAGGTCATTTCAAGAATGTTCTAATTTATATAACCCAGATATAATGTTCTTTTCCTCTTGACTGATGTTTGGTTTTGAAGCTTTTAGATATGACTGTCCGTTGCATGAACCTGATCTCATCATTCCCAATCCTGACACTTTTCAGATGTGCTGGACTGCAACACCTATCATTATTCAGATGTAGATGTGCTATAGTCCAGCATATCTAAAGGACATTGGGACAAGAAGACACGCCTATAGAACTATCCACGAACACCAACTAGCAGTCAGAAGAAACGATGAAAACTCCTTAATCTCACAACACACGGACAGACTTAACCATGCTTTCAACTGGGAAACTGTGAGCATCTTTAACGAAGCCAAATCCAAATAAGCTAGAGAATTCCTGGAAGCTTGGCACTCAGACAAAGCAGCCATCAACAGACACATAGAGGTAAACAACATTTACATACCATTCATAAGAGACAATAGAAAAGCCAAAAGACCAGAACACCTCCTTGCCGGCAATCAACACCCAGATATGCAAAGATTAACACCAGGATTAGCACCAGAGCAACAATCAAACAGCACAATATACCCTAATCAAGGAACTATTAACTCAGTCCATCAACCAAGCAGCAAACAACAGCCCAATCAAGGAACTCCTAAGGGGAGAACAACACCTCCACCAACACAAGCAGGACAAGCCATGGTATACAGACAGAGAACAAGTCCCACTCCCTTTTTGCACTGAAGATGTTGCCTAGTCTGGCAATGAAACGTCTGCAAGAAAACAAGGCTCAGAGAGCACCAAGGACTCCACAGAACTATTAATAAAGTCCCAAGGCACCATCATTTAATATTGTTTGGCTCTACCTTAACAGAATAGAACAACTCTTGGACACCCTGTCTGATTGTTATCTGGTTTCACAAATAAAAACTTCTTGCTTGCTTAGATCTTCATTCACTGCCTTCATCTCGCTGAAAATACCAAAAGGTTTTCAGCAAGTGGCATTACCTCGTGAGGTGCAAAATCTTTGGGGAATAAATATCCTTTTGATACTAGAGGAAGGGCAAAATTCCAGAGAAAATGTCTCATATATGACATGGCAGTAAAATAAATCCACATGATTTTTTCACGTTTCCATGGAGGAAAGGGAGAATTTGTGACATCTTCCCCAGCAATGAATTGCATTAACTACCTCACCAGTAGAAGACACACTCATTTGCAACTGCAGATGACCAAGTTCTCCCTTTACAAAAGTCTCCAATCCCTCATCCATGATTCCCTTCTCTGCCTGTGTGAAGATGCTAAGGCTGGGTCCATGTTTGCATCAGGTCCTACTTGAAGAAACCTTGGCATGATGGCCACTCCTATGGTCACTAAAATTTTTACATAATTTATCATACTGCTCCTGGCACAAATACTTTCCCTGTGAATTCAGAAATACATCATAATGATTTGTATTTGACATTAGGGCAGGTAGTAAATCTTTATCTGAAAATGATTTCAGATGGGCCATGCGCATGGCAGCTGTCATTTGTAGACTAGATCTCAGAGCAGATCTCTTCACCTATAAAGAGGAATAGCGAGGTCTTGATATTTTGACTAAAAACAAGCAAAGCAGCTTTAAGTAAGAGTCAGACTTGTTGGTGATACTCAAAATCTGGTGATAGAAAAAACTCTGAAGTATATACTGTCATATTAATAGATGTCTTAGTAGGTGGTATCATCTGGCCAACTCGTCTGGGCTTGGAAACTAAGTGGGGTTAGGCAGCTGGTTAGTACTTGGATGGGAGACCATCAGGGAATCGAAGGTCTGTAGACCAGCCTCAGAGGCTGAAGAGACCCTGGAAGAAGGCAATGGCAAACCACTTCTGTATTGTTGCCATGAAAACTACTTGATTTTGTCCATGAAGTGACTAGATGTTGAGCTTGACTGAAGGATGATGATGATGATGATGATGATCATCATCATCATCATGCATAGTTGGTGGATAATTAATTCAGAATGCAGAGAAAGAATTAGTTTGATTCTATTATTGAATTTGGGGACACGGTGGCTCAGTGGGTTAAACCGCTGAGCTGTAGACTGCCGATCGGAAGGTCGGCAGTTCGAATCCCCGCGCAACGAGGTGAGCTCTCGTTGTTAGTCCCAGCTCCTGTCAACCCAACAGTTCGAAAGCTTAGCAAGTAGATAAATGGGTACCACCTTAAGTGGGTAAATTTGCTGTCGGGGGTCGGCCACCAAACGGAAAAAGATCTCATGAATGGTGGCGGCGATGATGGAACCTGAAGCAGCAACATCCAGGATGTCAGCAGCCGGCTCCGACACAAGGCATTGTGGGACATGTAGTCCAGTAGCCACGGAAGAGTCGGTTCCCTTACCCCTTCCCTTAAGCGCGTGGTTTAAAAATGTATACTGTATAATGAAATGTAATTTACTATGTATGTAAGCCGCCTAGAGTCCTCCGTTAGGGAGGGGATAGGCGGGGTATAAATACAATAATAAATAAATAAATTAGAGCCCCCCCCCCCCCAAGGTAAATCTTGATAAAATAGTTAAGAGCAGAGACATCACACTGACAACAAAGGTCCGCATAGTTAAAGCAATGGTATTCCCTGTAGTAACCTATGGCTGCGAGAGCTGGACCATAAGGAAGGCTGAGCGAAGGAAGATAGATGCTTTTGAACTGTGGGGTTGGAGGAAAATTCTGAGAGTGCCTTGGACTGCAAGAAGATCAAACCAGTCCATACTCCAGGAAATAAAGCCAGACTGCTCACTTGAGGGAATGATATTAAAGGCAAAACTGAAGTACTTTGGCCACATAATGAGAAGACAGGATACCCTGGAGAAGAAGCTGATGCTAGGGAAAGTGGAAGGCAAAAGGAAGAGGGGCCGACCAAGGGCAAGATGGATGGATGATATTCTGGAGGTGACAGACTCAACCATGGGGGAGCTGGGGGTGGTGACGGCCGACAGGAAGCTCTGGCGTGGACTGGTCCATGAAGTCACGAAGAGTCGGAAGCGACTGAACGAATAAACGACAACCCAAGGTTAGTTGCACAACTGACTCAACTAGATCTATCTCCACAAAATGCTGGAGAAGTGGAGAATGTAAGAGTTTTGGGGTTCCACACCTTAGCCCCGGCCCCAGCCTGAGTCTGGGGAATTGGAGCAGACTTAGTGGAAGAGTTGCAGAGAGACACACTCTTCTGTCCTTGCTGAGAGCTGCTTTCAAGAGTCTGGGCTAAGGAGCCTTCCTCCGGAGGTACATCTCTGGAGCCAGTAGACTCACTGCTGGTAGAGCTGTGACACAAGCCCTGGCTATGGTCGGTGCTGACTGAACAGTGAGTAAGGACATATTGCTCCTGGATGTAGGAAGGCTGGTAAATCCGCTTCCAGATGTCTCCTCCAGACACAGGATCTCCACCTGCCGGGAAGAAGGATTTATGGTAACTGGCATGGAGAAATTTGCAAGGTGTTTTGTATCCTACACACCCCTCATCTGGAAAGGCCAAAAAGAGAATTAGGTCTTCCTCTGTGCAAAGGCGTGTTCCACTGAACGCGCCTCCCCTCACTGCACCTTAATTAATCCAAAGGGGAAGTTCACTGTGTAGCGCAGAGATCCACTTGCGCGGAATCACAGCAGGTTTGGAGGCAGCAAAGTACAAGGCAGGCACTGGGACCTGCGTGGAATCACAGCAGGTTTGGAGGCAGCAAGGCACAAGGCAGGCACTAGGACCTGCGCGGAATCCTGGCAGGGCTCGGAGGCAGCAGCAGCCACGACACACCCAGACACTGCAGCCAACACACTAGGACCGCGCAGGTCCTAGTGCCTGCCTTGTGCCTTGCTGCCTCCAAATTTGCCTGCCAGGATTCCACGCAGGTCCTGGTGCCTGCCTTGTGCCTTGCTGCCTCCAAACCTGCCCTGCCAGGATTCTGCGCAGGTCCTAGTGCCTGCCTTGTGCCTTGCTGCCTCCAAACCTGCTGTGATTCCACGCAGGTCCTAGTGCCTGCCTTGTGCTTTGCTGCCTCCAAACCTGCTGTGATTCCGCGCAGGTCCTAGTGCCTGCCTTGTGCCTTGCTGCCTCCAAACTTGCCCTGCCAGGATTCCACGCAGGTCCTAGTGCCTGCCTTGTGCCTGGCTGCCTCCAAACCTGCCCTGCCAGGATTCCGCGCGGGTCCTAGTACCTGCCTTGTGCCTGGCTGCCTCCAAACCTGCTGTGATTCCACGCAGGTCCTAGTGCCTGCCTTGTGCCTGGCTGCCTCCAAACCTGCTGTGATTCCGCGCAGGTCCTAGTGCCTGCCTTGTGCCCTGCTGTAAGAGTGTGTCGCGAAATGATGCCCTCCTGTAAGAGTGTGTCGCGAAATGATGCATGTCTAAAAAGTGTGTCACCAACATGAAAAGTTTGGAAAGCTCTGCATTAATGTTTAATGTGACAGAATGGGAAAATATTAAATACAGAGTGGAGAGTCACCATATTCACTGTGGTTTCATTTTAATCTCATGTAAGTGCAAATAACATTACATCAGAGGCTTTTTTTTTTTTTTGGTCCTATTACTTTTTGGAACGTGGACCCTGCAGCATGTCATTCCATGGCCCGAGGCACCCTGAGTTTGGAAAAAAATGTGCACCCCAGTGCAGTGCAGTGGCTCCACCTGTCCATTTTAGACAGAACACCACCCAGCTCCCAAATGTTTACCTTCCCTAAAATGGATATTACTATTGCCTTCCAAGGCCTGTACTCACTCTTCACAGACTCATCAGTGTCCCCAGGGGAAAACTTCAGGGATATTTCATTGGAAATGTCATGAAGGGCCTTACAGATGTCTTGATTCTCCCCAGATGAATGTGGGTGGGCTCCTTCCTCTGCTTCTACCTCCTCCTGGGATGGAAACGTGGGCCCTGCAGATCCTCTGGAGAAGCTCCGGCATATTTGCTCTCTGCCCTAAGGGAATACAGTAACCAAAAAACAGTACATTCCTACAGGTGTGAGATAAAAACCCCCATGTGGAGAAAGAAACAATGGCTTCCCCCCAAGCATGTGATAAGCCAACTAAGGCTTTGGGCATATGGAATACAGGGGATGGACACAAAGTGAAACCAGGCCTGATTTCCCCCAGTGGGGAAAGCTCTACTTTTTAAGGAAACAGTTGCTCAACTGTTGCTTTCTTGTCCCGGAAGCTGGCAACGTGGTAAAGGGTGCAGTAGCTGATGAGCCGGTCTCCGGGATAAAGGGCCGCAATCTCATTGGGTGACAGCAGGGCCTCCATGGTGTCAGGCACGTACCAGTCGATGGTGATATCACTCACAGCTGGCTCGATTGCTTTCTTCAAAGACTTTATCAGCTGGGGGGAAGCAGAGATGACTAACGTTCACGTACAGCCATTCATACGGTACTTACTTAGATGCAAGAGGCTGGGTTCTCTATCAACCAAGTAGAACTCAAAGTATCATGGGCAACAATGAAGGGAGCTTCCCAATAGAGAAGTCCGCATGCCAAGAAGTGCTGGGGAAATTCCAGAAGATGACAAATGGAAGAGTATTGTGTTCTTGCTGAACTCAACATACCTATGTTCCTGTAGCCTTCCTCCCGTCCCAAACTCTCTGCTGTTCGGCCCATCTCTTCTGAAGTTCTCACCGGCACAGCCCTTGCAGTCCTCAGATGCCAAAGTATGTTTTGGAAAATGGTCTCTGTGCCTTCTGGCAATAGCAATGACACGCTGGCCACATGCTGAAGACGTTTCTCATAGCTGATGCACAGTGGTGCTCTAAGGTGGGCGTGGTCTGATGACGGGGGTTAACTGCCCGCCACCCAAGCCTGGCGATTCTGAACCCATGACAAAATAAAAGCATCCCCCACAGAATAAGAGCCCGTACCTTAGGCTGCAATCTTTCACCTGGGCTGAGGAATTCTGCCTGGCCTCTGCTGACTTTTGCCAATCCCCTGAGCAGCCGATGGCAGGCAGCAGAGCCCAGGCCAAAAGTGAAACACCTGCAAGAAAGAAAGGGCTGGCCTTCAGAGACAGACCTCCCACTCTCTTTCATGAGTCATCCCATTCTAAGCTGTGCTGCTTGGGTATACTGTCAAGTCATGCCACATCTTTATTGCTGCAAAATGTTACACCTCTCCTTACACTTCAGGGAGGATCATGTCTGAGCTGAAGCTGTGACGTCTTAATTCCAATCGTCCGTCAGGCACGAATTGGCTGGATGGGGGTGCACAATGACATCACGTGCATCACAACGTCATCACCCAAATCATGCAGATTATGTCATTTGCGGCAGCTGTGTCACGCCGTTGGCAGCAGGGACATACTTCACCTAATTTGAGTGATGATACTGTGACCCTCCCCTGCAGACATCCACGTGGAGTGGTTTGAAAGTGTACTCCACTGCATTCAGTACCCATATATTTGGGGGGAAGGTCCCTGCTCAGTGTCTACCAAAGTGATTCTACAAGCTTTCAGCGTAGATCATTTTGAGCTATAGGTAAGTTGTTTGTGGCAAGTGTCTGGCAAGTGTCTATTGCAGAGCTTTCCAAACTGTGTGTGGGGACACGTTAGTGCATAGATTTCCAAACTGTGTGTCGCGACACTTTAGTGTGTCGCAACACAGAGTTTGGTGTGCCGCGAAGTGGCGGCACGGGGGCGCACACGGCGCCAGAGTGTGTACGGCGGCGGCGAAGACGGCAGTGACGCGCCATCAGTGCTTCCGCGTTTTAGTGAGGCCGCCGCCGCTGCTGCCGCTGCCATACACACCGGCACCGCACGCCCCCCCCCGCCGCTGCCGTGCACACGTGCCCCCTCCCACACGCCCCTGCGCCGTCGACGCTGCCGCCGTTGGTGTGTCGCCAACGGCAGCACTTTAGAAAGCACTGCGTTAGTGTGTCGGCTGCAGTGTCTGGGTGTGTCGCGGCTGCTGCTGCCTCCGAGCCCTGCCAGAATTCCACGCAGGTCCTAGTGCCTGCCTTGTTCCCCTTCTGTAAGAGTGTGTCGCGAAATGATGCATGTCTAAAAAGTGTGTCACCAACATGAAAAGTTTGGAAAGCTCTGGTCTATTGGCTAAGACCCACAATACGGACATTTCTCATCCCCAGGGTGGTTCTATGGCCAGACATCTGGGTAGATAAATCTATAGCCTGGAAACGGAACAGCCCAAAGTTTGAGGCTAGTTCATACAACTTCGTACCTGACAGTGCTTGCTTGTCTCCTGACTAGCTCAATAACCTTGCCTGGGTTTTCTACACTGGAATCCATAAAGATAAAGAGCTGCCGTGGATATCCCCGGTGGAGAGGCCGTCCCAAACTCCAGTGCAGAGCAGCAAGAAGGCTGGTCCCACTCACATCAGCCCGTAGCTTCTGAATATATTCACAGGCCAGCCGAAGGGTGTCCTGTGGAGATGAAGAGCAAATTGTTTACAGAGACAATATGAGGACTTACCCTGATTCTTGCAATAAAGTAGGGCAGGCAACTGTTTGCAGACAGTGACTGCCCTTCTTATTTGGGGCTTTCATGATCTCTGAAGACACAGTGGTGATGTTGTGTGGTGAATGAAGATGACAACAACGTCTGAATTTTCAGTTTTATTGGTGCTATAATTTAGTGGTTGGTGGCTGGAATTTGGAGCTTCAGTTTTGTGGGCAGTGCTGGGGTCTGCAAGAAAAAGGCTGGAGGTGGCAACATGCAGCCCAAGGCTGTTAACTGTTGCCATAAAGAAAACATCAAGTCAAATCAATCTTGATGAGGGTCATAGACCAGCATATATAGAGAACACCACCCTCTACTGCAGAGCTTTCCAAACTTTTCATGTTGGTGACACACTTTTTAGACATGCATCATTCCGCGACACACACTTACAGCAGGGCATCATTTTGCAACACACTCTTACAGCAGGGCACAAGGCAGGCACTAGGACCTGTGCGGAATCACAGCAGGTTTGGAGACAGCAAAGCACAAGGCAGGCACTAGGACCTGCGCGGAATCTTGGCAGGGCTCAGAGGCGGCAGCAGCCGCGACACACCCAGACACTGCAGCCGACACACTAACGTGTTGCAACACACAGTTTGGAAAACTCTGCTCTACTGCTTCATCACAGACCATTGTGCTGCTTAGCTTTTGGAAATCAGATTATACTGAGCAGAACTGAATACATTTCTGCAAATGTTCAGCATTTCCCTGTTTTAAAACACAGGCACTTACAGTTATCTTGATAATACCCAGGCACTGGCTGACATAATCTCAGAAAGGACAGATGTGCACAACTGAACAGGAATTCCAAGGGATCATAGGGCAGATTTTTCATGCCTTGCATTTTAGCCCATTGTGACACCTGCTCACTCCGAAATAAATTAAGCCAAGCTAGGCTACTTTTACGCTTTGCCCAATATGCACAAGCCAGTGAATTCAATTTATCTAGGCACAGAACTCAAAGTTACCCACAGGATTTGATTATAATGATCAAAGGGTTGAACATTAGGTAGATCGCAGCTGGTGAGAGAGAAGACTTGCAATGGGGCAGCACATTCTTCCTATAAAGCAGGGGTGGGCAACGTCCGGCCCGCGGGCCGTATAAGGCCCGCGAAAGCAATTGGTCTGGCCCACAGTGGCGGGCGCAGCGGGGCCCTCCTTCCAGGCAATTGGCTCCCGCTTGCAAACCCCACCCCCTTCCAGGCAATTGGCTCCCGCCCGCAAACCCCGCCCCACGGCCCTCGAATGATGTTATAAATATCAAAATGGCCCTTCCCCACCCCTGCTATAAAGTGTAGCAAGCCAGCAGCAACTGGCCAATCCGGGGTCTCCTGGAACAGTCACTGAGTTCTGCCCAGATTCCATGAACTCCCAGGTCAGCTGTGGGATAGTTCTGCCACCTTGGACTGGGTACTCACACTATTACAAGGCTTGCTTGTCTTAAAGGCAGGCTTTGTCTTGGGGCCGAAGCCTGCAACGTTCAACAAGCTGCTGGAAGGAAGGCTTTTTATGGCTACTAGCAGAGCATCCTGCACAGGAAGAAAGAGAGAACGTTAAGGTTACTATCTGCTATTTTTTAGATTTATTTTTTGCCTGTCCTCCAGGAGCTCAAGGTGGCATCCATAGCACGCCCTTATCTTATATTCCCCACCATGACGACCGTGTGAAGTACACTGGGCTGAAAGAGAGCAACTAGCCCAAAGCCAGTCAGAGAGCTTCTGTGGCTGAGGGGAGGCCTAGATCTTCCTGGTACCAATCCACTTTCACCACTTCACTGTTGGAAATATGGGGCTTCAACCAAGCCTGTCTCACAGGAACACAAGGGAAGGGCGGCTCTGCTGCAACCTAGCTTTGCTGCTTTGTGTGGGAGGGGCTTGAATCCCGGTTTCCTGCTTCCTCCTCTTCTTCTCTCCATGGACCTGCACGAAGCATGAGGGGAATCCTCCTCTCTCCTCGTGGCTCATACTTGCACCCAGCAAATCCGCCCAAAGCGGGTTTGGTCAGAACAACTCGCTTGCACGCATGGGACCGTTTCAACCATGAAACTGCTTGTATCAAGATCTGCAATAAATGTAAGCTATGTTTATTTCTCTTTTACACAAACTAATGTGTGAAGAGTCTTTATTTCTCTGAACTATAAAAATAAGCCTTTCTGTGCAAGTTTATTGCTGGACGCTTTCTACTCTGCTAAACTAGATAAAACGCTGCTTGGGTTTTTTCTGTTACTAACATTTCAGAACCCCTACATTCATTACACTGGCCCTTGGGCTGAGATGGAGGGACTGACCCAAAGTCCCCAGGGGGCTTCTGTGGCTGAGGGGGGACTAGAACCGGGTCATATTGTTTGAATGCCTGACCATCGTCTTCCAAAGCAGCTACTTTACTCCCAACTTAAGAATGGAAAACGGAATATTGGTGGACAGCAAAAGAGATTCAAAGACACTCTCAAAGCTAATTTAAAAAAATGTAATATCAGCATTGAGAACTGGGAAGCCCTAACTCATGAGCGTTTCAAATGGAGGTCAGCCTTTATTAAAGGCGCTATGGACTTTGAAGAAGCACGAGTACAGGGCGAAAGGGAGAAAAGAGCTAAAAGGAAGGCACGTCAGGCAAACCCTCATCATGACCGTCTCCCGCCCGGAAACCTATGCCCTCACTGTGGGAGGTTGTGCGGATCCAGAATTGGCCTTTACAGCCACTTACGGATCCACCGTTAAAATTTTACCTTTGGAAGACAATCTTACTCGGCTACGAGTGATCGCCAATGATGATGAGAACCGGGGCCTCCCTTCACCACTATGCAACCCTCATCCTGGGGCACTCATATAAGGCAGTGCCTTCTGAGAACAAAGTGAGGGAGATAAAAATACTTTACCAGACACAAATTGTTTTTTTTAATTCCATGTCATATGGCAGCACACAGCAGCCTTGCATGACCTCATAAGGCTAGATAGGGCCAAACTTGGCTGGTAATTGAAGGGGAGCTTATCAGAAAAGCCCAGGCAGAGCAGATATGTTGGAAAAACATCATGGAAGACAGCAATGGCAAAGCACTTCTAACTATTGCCAAGAAAACTGGATGTGAAGCTCGACTCCAAGGAAAATTGACCTTACCCCTCCGATTAGCATTGGGACCTCAACATCCACAATCCAGACTTACTTTTGAGTTAGAAAAAAGCCCTATCGTAGTTAGTATGAAAAAATAACATGCCTAAGATGGTCCAACTGGGATGTTTTCCTTCCAAGCTTTTAATATTCCGTAAGAGAACTTCCAAAAGTTGTCATTAAGTGGTAATTGTAATGTGACAGAAGGGGTAAATTATTAAATACATGATTGGGGAATAATTATATTAACTATATTAAATAATGCATGAAAATGAAATCAGACTGATCAGAGAACCAGTTTAGCCTAGTGGTTAAGGCAATGGGCTAGAAACCAGGAGTCTGAGAGTTCTAGTCCCGCCTTAGGCATGAAAGCCGGCTGGGTGACCTTGGGCCAGTCCCTGTCTCTCAGCCCTAGGAAGGAGCCAATGGCAAACCAGGAGACTGAGAGTTCTAGTCCCGCCTTAGGCATGAAAGCCAGCTGGGTGACCTTGGGCCAGTCCCTCTCTCTCAGCCCTAGGAAGGAGCCAATGGCA
Organism: Charina bottae; assembly: GCA_023362775.1. Taxonomy (NCBI): domain Eukaryota; kingdom Metazoa; phylum Chordata; class Lepidosauria; order Squamata; family Charinaidae; genus Charina; species Charina bottae. The sequence goes on along the minus strand of JALMGJ010000038.1, from coordinate 3,510,260 downwards.
AGCCAGGAGACAGAGAGTTCTAGTCCCGTCTTAGGCATGAAAGCCGGCTGGGTGACCTTGGGCCAGTCCCTGTCTCTCAGCCCTAGGAAGGAGCCAATGGCAAACCAGGAGACTGAGAGTTCTAGTCCCGCCTTAGGCATGAAAGCCAGCTGGGTGACCTTGGGCCAGTCACTCTCTCTCAGCCCTAGGAAGGAGGCAATGGCAAACCACTTCTGAAATCTTGCCAAGAAAACTGCAGGGACTTGTCCAGGCAGTCGCTGAGGATCAGACACAACTGAATGGCAATAAATAAATAAACAAATAAATAAATAAAGCATGAAAATGAAATCAGATTAATTCATTCCAGAAAGAAGGCAATGGGAAATCACTTCTGTAATGCTGTGTTGAGTTCAGCTCAACTCAAGGGTGTCTTTACCCAACGGTTTGACTCTCTAAAAGGCAAGTTCCCACGCGCCACTAATGCAAGATTCCATTTACTTTGATCCCATCAATGCTGGAGCCACTCATGCTTCCAGTCTGGTCAATGAGGAAGAACATCTCCCGAGTCACAGTCTGAATGTCTGTAGAAATGCTGCCTATCTTGGGGCAGAAATTCAGCATCAGGACAGGATTGTAGAAAAGATCTTTGTGGAACCTCTTCTGGACAAAGGCAACCTAGGAGCAGAGAAAAGAAGACGTTCTTTAAAGGAGATCTCACAACCTGAGACTTTGTTTTGCTGATATGAACGTGCTTTCTAGCTTTGGGCATTTCTGAAGGATCAAAATCTCTTGGCTGCATCAAGGAAAGTCCATCTAGCTCAGCATGTTTCCAATTGCCTCTTGGAAGTTTACAAGATAAACATCTTTATTTCAATCATGTACTTTGGGGAGTTGTATTTACTTTAACATAGAGGGTCCACCATTTATGGATCATGGCTAATGGGCACTGAAAGATTTATCCCTTGATGGAACTAAGTAATCGTTTTGAAGGGAAAACGTTACAATCTAACATGCTACAGAAAGGCTAGATTAAATGTGGGGTAAAGAGTTTTTTTATCATAAGGAAACATTTGTTATTTGCAGTATTTTTGGATTACCCCAAGAGAGATGCTAAAAATACAAATGCAATCAATATTAAAAGTATCTGCAGCCATAGAAACACAGTCTAAGAATCAGTAGTTAACAAGCAATCCGTAACGTGAGCAGTATGTACACTACAGCAATATCGATAAGTCTCAAAAGCGTAGAAGAAAAAAAATGTATCTTAACCCAGCACCTGAAATTCAATCTTGAGGAAGCTTGAATAACTCTGCTTCAGGAAGCTTCTTCAACCCTGTGGCACCAGCACACAAAAATTAAATCATGTTTCCGCCATGTGCTTTCCAATGTGAAGTAGTTCCAGAAGGATTTTTTCCACATGCTTCTATATATATTACACATACACTCTATGCTGGCCCTTTCTGATTGTATTCACTGGCACTGACAAGACATTTCCTTTAATTTTCTCATTTACTCCCAGCCCATCCCTAATCTTCCCAGCAAGATACAGCAGGCAGTCAAATGTTGTTCTAATTCTGCAGAACACATACATGCTCCAGCTCCAATTGGTCTCTAAGCTGGCCACATTGTTAGTAGGGTTACAAAGAATGCTTCTAACAAATCCCCCCAATCCATACATACAAAAGGAAAATAAATTGTCTGCATCCCCCTCTCCATTTTTGAGACACTGTCTCCTTGAAAATAGCAGCAGCTGGAACCAAAGGGGAAATGACATGCACAGTCTGTCATTTTTACCCCAGCTTCCTTTGTCTGGGCTACTGGGCACCCAGGACAGTTACAAGAGTAACAACAGTCTTGATCCATCCCACTGTGTTTTAAAGTGGCAACATTTGCCAGGTCGTATAAGGAAAACAACAATATTAAAACTGTTTTGAAGGAGGACCCATAAAGCCATCATGCTACCTTGCCCCTTTATGGACCTCTGAATAGACTGTTGTATCAACTGAAGCCCAGGAGCTGGGAGGTAGGATCAGCAAGTTTCCACCAATGGGAAAACAGGCTACCCACACACACTGAAGACCTTCATTGCTGCAAATGGAAATATTACTTCTCATTTGAAATCAGATATTCTACAACTAAATATCAGAAATAAATCAGCTCAACTATGAACACAAATGAGGACAACAGATGAGTTTGGAAGTGGAGCCATACAAATAACCCATATAAAAGTGCCCTGATACAGCAAATGTCTAAGCTACTGCTGGTGTGTCCTGATCATTGAAATCTATCTTGACCCCATATTTACATGGCCCAGAGGAAAAAATACCTTTCCCAGCCACTTACCTGTCTCTCTCCATCACTGTCCTTTCTGGCAATCCGTGCATAATCCCAGCGGTTCCTTATGTGTGTCTCATATTCATGATAGGTCATGGCACCATCTTCAATGATTAAGTGGGGATGATGAGGTTCTTCAGAGAAAAAGTGAAGAAGATATACAACAGAATAATTCATTGCCTACTGCTTTGGGCTACAGGACTTGGCTTTAAAATTCCTTTGAGGAAGGTTAAAGGAGAAAAGCGTGCATAGGGAATGGCTAAAAGGAGTAGTTTAAGAACAGCCTCAGTCACAGAAGCCCACTTAGGAACTTTGGGCCAGCCCCTGTCTTTTATACCAGCCTTCTCCACAGATTAAAGGCAAAACTGAAGTCCTTTGGCCACATAATGAGAAGACAGGATACCCTGGAGAAGAAGCTGATGCTAGGGAAAGTGGAAGGCAAAAGGAAGAGGGGCCGGCCAAGGGCAAGATGGATGGATGATATTCTGGAGGTGACGGACTCGACCGTGGGGGAGCTGGGGATGGTGACGGCCGACAGGAAGCTCTGGCGTGGGCTGGTCCATGAAGTCACGAAGAGTCGGAAGCGACTGAACGAATAAACAACAACTCCACAGATTGTTGTTGTGGGGGGGGGGGGGGAAAGAGGAGGAAATACTCTGTATACCACCTTGAGATACTGATGGAAAAGTAGGATACTGTATATACATCTAATAAATAAAATAAATATAATTAAAAGGGAAGACCTAGGGCCCATATCACAATGGTCTACAAATATATAAGAGGCTGACACATGCAAGACAGAATAGATCTGTGCTCTCTTAAAATCAAGAGTAGAATAAGGACCAATTAGTTAAAAGTCAGAAAGCAGATTCAGGCTAGATAACTAGAAGAAATTACTGACTAAAAGATATAAACAGTGCAACAGTCTGGGATGATTTAGAGGCTTCCTGAACTGATCAGGGGCTAGATTAGATAAAGATGAGGTCCCTTCCAACTCAATATTCTGTGATGCTAATGGGCAGCTTTAGGTAATTCCTGAACTTGATTCCTCATCTGTAAAAATGGAACAGGATTGTATTGTGTATTGTTGCCAAGAAAACTGTGTGGTTGTATCTATGTAGTCACTTGGAGCTTGCCTCAGACTCAATATGGCAGGGGTGGGGAACCTTTTTTCTGCCAAGGGCCATTTGGATATTTATAACCGGGGGTGGGGGTGAGGGGCGGGGTTTCTGGGATTTCCGCGGTCCGGGGGCCGGAGTTTGCGGGCGGGAGCCAATCACAAGCACTGGGGGCGGGGTTTGTGGGCGGGAGCCAATCACGTGGAAAGGGTGGGGTTTGCGGGCGGGAGCCCCGCGGGCCTTATACGGCCCACGGGCCTAACGTTGCCCACCCCTGCTCTATGATAAGAGCCAGCTAAAACAATTTCCAAATCGCATGTAGCATATCCAACCCAATATTTGTTGGACTGCATCTTGAGGAGTCCTTCAGTTGTTAGATAAATAGCATGGGCAGACCGTCTCTCCTTCCATATACACTGAACCAGGCTGACGCCATGTTTAACCACTGCATAAACTTTAGTATAAAAACAGTAAATGCACAGCAAGGTACAGACTAGATCTAGGTATGCACGATAAGGTAATGCCTGGTACACACACACTGAGGATTTCACAGGAAAGGGATTCCACTAATGAGCCTGTTTTTCACATATTTTAACTGGCAACTTGTTTTGCACATAAGATTAATGAATGCTTAGCATGATGGTTATAAAAGCTTTATAAACTAGTCCTTGGTATGGATTTAATATTATATATTTTTTAAAAAATCCCTTCTCACCACTATGGGTGGTATGTGTCTTCCTCAACCTCTACCAGAGGCCTGGGAGTTTGAGGGTTCTGCGCAGGATCTTAGCTGCTCCTAGCACTGCACTCTTCTGGACAGAGAGCTCTGATGTTGCTCCTGGGATCTGTGGGAGCCCCTCTCCCAGCTTGGGAGTCACAGCCCCGAGTGCTCCCACCACCACTGGGACTGCTTTGGCCTCCACTTTCTGCATCCTCTCTAGTTCCTTCTTCTCCAGCTTCTCATACTCCTTCCTGATGTTGCTGTCACTTGGCACTGCTACATCTTTCACCACCGCCGTCTTCTGGTCCTTGTCTACTACCACAATGCCTGGTTGATTGGCCAGTACCTGCCTGTCCGTCTGGATCTGGAAGTCCCACAGGATCTTGGCCCTGTTATACTCCACAATCTTCTGTGGAATCTCCCACCTGGACTTGGGAGGGTCTAGCCCATACGCTGTGCAGATGTTCCTGTACACAGTGCCAGCTACTTGGTTGTGCCGTTCAGTGTCTGCTGTTCCTGCCTGCATCTTGTACCCTGCCACTGTGTGTTGGACTGTCTCTGACGCCTCTCTGCACAGTCTGCATCTCGGGTCCTGTCTAGTGTGGTATATATAGGAATTTATTGCAGGGCCACAGTTCTGCAGGGGGGGTTTGGGATGGAGGGAGAGAAATCTCCCACACTGTACATCAAAATATTGAGCCCAATCTTAAACTGGCTCTTTTGTTAGCATTTAGAGATGGACATAAGGAGATTGTGTATAAAGATTTTATAAATGCTCTCTTAGCAGAAGCTAAGATAAATATTTCATATATTTGAGAGAGGGAACTTGATATCTTGAAAAAGTAATGTATCAGACATGTTTGTCCAAGGGGATAGCTTAAATTGACTTTTTTTTAACCTATACATTTATTTCCTCTCTAATACAAAATTGTGTTTCTCCCATACTCTTACTTATCCCTGGGAAGAATATATTCAAAATCTATTATTTCATTGTCTCAGCAGACTGAGTCTCGCACTATCATCATCATCATCGTCATTGTCATCATCATCATCATCATCATCATCATCATCATCTGTCTATTTGATTTTGGGATTGCTTTACACCTCAATAAAAAGAATGCCTAAAGCTTCTATGTGAGGAAACATGAACAGAATTGCTGCTATACCACTAACATTTTTTGTTAGTCGTGTCCGACTCTTCGTGACCTCATGGACCATAGCACGCCAGGCCTTCCTGTCCTCCACTGTCTCCCGGAGTTTACTCAAATTCATGTTCATTACATCGGTGATGCTATCTAATCATCTCATCCTCTGCCGTCCCCTTCTCCTTTTGCCTTCAGTCTTTCCCAGCATCAGGGTCTTTTCCAGTGAGTCCTCTCTTCGCATTAGGTGGCCAAAGTATTTGAGCTTCAGCTTCAGTATCTGTCCTTCCAATGAGCAGTCAGGGTTGATTTCCTTTAGGATTGACTGATTTGACCTCCTTGCAGTCCAAGGGACTCTCAAGAGTCTTCTCCAGCACCACAGTTCGAAAGCATCAATTCTTCGGCGCTCAGCCTTCCTTATGGTCCAACTCTCACAGCCATACATCACTACTGGGAAAACCATAGCTTTAACTATACGGACCTTTGTCGGCAAGGTGATGTCTCTGCTTTTTAATATGCTGCCTAGGTTTGCCATAGCTTTCCTCCCAAGGAGCAAGCGTCTTTGAATTCCATGGCTGCAGTCACCGTCTGCGGTGATCTTGGAGCCCAAGAAAATAAAATCTGTCACTGCTTCCATTTCTTCCCCTTCTATTTGCCAGGAAGTGATGGGGCCAGATGCCATGATCTGAGTTTTTTTAATGTTGAGTTTCAAGCCAGCTTTTGCACTCTCCTCTTTCACCCTCATCAAGATTTTGTATTGTACATATTTGTATTAGTGGTACAAGATTTGTATTGTACATATTTGTATTAGTGGTACAAGATTTTGTATTGTACATATTTGTATTAGTGGTACAAGATTTTGTATTGTACATATTTGTATTAGTGGTACAAGATTTTGTATTGTACATATTTGTATTAGTGGTACAAGTTTTTGTATTGTACATATTTGTATTGTACATATTGTATTGTAATAAGATATTGTAAAGAGAAATATTGCATAGGAACCTGGAATGTAAGATCTATGAATCAAGGCAAGCTGGATGTGGTCAAACATGAGATGACAAGATTGAACATCGACATCTTGGGAATCAGTGAACTAAAATGGACAGGAATGGGCGAATTTAATTCAGGTGACCATTATATATACTACTGTGGGCAAGAATCCCTTAGAAGAAATGGAGTAGCCCTCATAGTCAATAAAAGAGTGGGAAAGGCAGTACTGGGGTACAACCTCAAAAACGACAGAATGATCTCAGTTCGAATCCAAGGCAAACCATTCAACGTCACAGTAATCCAAGTCTATGCCCCAAACACTGATACTGAAGAAGCTGAAGTTGACCGGTTCACACATTAAAGGAGCCTTAAAAAGCATTACAAAATGATAGATATAGAAATATACAGAATAATTTTAAATGATCAATGCCCTTCAGTTGGAAGTCTTTACTGGTGCCAGTTGCAGTACTAAAATCTGGAACTTAGTAGAGAAGTTCTCAAGGATACTGGGGCTGACTTCCACTTTCTATCTAGCATGTATCTTTATTTTGTTATATAGATGTTTTGCCTTTCGTCCTGGAATTCAAGGTGGCTCATATGAGGGAATCTTCCTTCATTTCCCCCCACAATAAAAGCCCTGATCACCCAGTGAGTTTCCATGGCTGAGAATAGACTTGAACCTCTCCAGTTGCTACCCAACGCCTTAATTGCTATACCCCAGAACCTTCCTTAGACCCCAGGCTTTGAGGGATCTCTTACCAGAAGGATGCAAGATGATTTCCAGCTTCCTGTCATATCTGTGCTTATCTGCCAAGGTAATGCATATCGTTGATGCTGAACTAGCGTATGGATTTGCATCAGCTCGAAGAGCATGCGATGGGCTTTCTAGTCCTGCAGGAATGAAGGAAGAGGAGAAAGAGAAATGGCTACAGGTTAACTTGCTGGGATGTCACGTACCTGAAAACTGATCAGGTAGAAAACAGTCACTCTTCATTTACACACCGAGCAACACTTGGTTCACACAACTGCGCAAGCAATGATTTGTAAGTATGGATGTGACGTTGCGGACTGGACTTTCCTATTAAGCAAATCTGAACATCACTAAAATATATTTAAGTGGAGACTGTTTGGGGAAGAATGGTAAGCATTAAGTACTTATAGAAGGAGGGAGGGAGGCTTGCCCATCTCCGGCTCTAGCTGGTATGAGCAGGGTCCAAGTAGCAGCACTGGCATCAGAAGGACTGAGATGCGAAAGGAGGAAATGAAGCTGAGGCGGCCCTTCAACGTTGCTTGAGAGAAAGCGGAGCACAAGGGCATAATGGCGGCCTGTGGCCTGGAAGATTTGCTTTCTGGTCTGTTTCCATCAGCAGAGAGAAGTGGATGTCCTTTTCGTTCTACTTCTAGTTGTGGCCGGCGGCACTATCCAAGGACCATGGATGGAGCTGCCACCATCACCACACTTTTCACAAAATTACAGAAAGTATGAATGGCAAGGGACCTTGTAAGGTCATCTAGTCACTTCTGTTCCTTGGCCATTGGGACTCCAAAGAGATAGTTTGGAGTGCTTGTTGTAGCTTTCTTTTCCTGTTGGTTCCATGGATTCTTTGGCTGCCTACTTCCTGGTCCTATCTTCTGAGCATAGATGCCAAAGCATTTAGCATCACACTCAGTGATTTGCCAGTAAGAGTGGGAAATTAAATTTAATTTACAGGAGGAAGTCAATCTATACACATGGGTTAGGTCAAACTAAGTTTAATGTTGGGCCAGGTTATTTGCGGGACCATAACTGTTTCTGCCTGGGCTTCTAGATCTGGAAGGGTGGGCACACTCCTGGCCCTGTCTATTAAGCAGCGCCATCTGGCGGCACCCAGGAAGTGGGCCTTCTCTGTTGCAGCACCTGCCTTTTGGAACATCATTCCCCCCTAGATTCATTTGGCCTGACCCTGCTGGCGTTTCATAAATCCTCGAAGACCTGGAAGTTCCCTTGACAAGGGTTCCTGCAGCTGGGTGATCCCATCACTCTGGTGTTCTCTGACATGACTGGGGTTATGTGGTTTGAGAATGGTTGCCCTTGGGTGCATCATTGTGTCACTATTGTTTATTATTTAGAGTCCCCAGGTATGGAGGAGATGGGCGGTGATACAAATTTAATAAATAAATAAATATTTATTTATTTATTATTTATTTATTTATTCTTCCTGTTCTGTCGGTCTTAATCCTATGTTCGCCGCCGAGAGCCATGATTGTGAAATGGGTGGCTATATAAATCGATAAAATAAATAAGTAACGCAATTAAGTACTGTAAGTAACTCTATTTTTGTAATTCTTATTTTGCCCAGGCCCTAGCCTTTTAACTTGGAGCCACCCGTTTTTGGAGAACATCTTCCCGATCATTCAAGGGTCAATGCATTTTTCAACCAAAGTCCACCCATGACCTAAGCCATGTATTTATTACAGTGGCTAAAATTCAGGACTGGGCCTGGTTAGAATTTGGATGGGAGACCACCAGGAACTCCCAGGGCTATAGGTCAACTTGGGAAACAAACAAACAAACAAACAAAAACTTTCCAGAAGCATGGAATAATGAACCATTTCCAGGTCGTTGCAAAGAAAATTGCATAGTCATCAGGATATGAGCTTGACTGAATTTTAACTTAAAAATATTATATAAATTATATCTAAATTATATTTAAATTAATTATATACAAAACAATGACCTAATTTATGAAGATATAGGGGGTGGCACCTGGTGGATCTGGAAAATACTAAGCAAGACTGGGTCTGGGATGGGAGACCACCATGAGTTCCTACCAGCATAGGTTAGATAAGAGTCAAAATGTGTTCTGGGGGAAGGCTATGGCAAACCTTAGGCATGAAAGCCGGCTGGGTGACCTGGGGCCAGTTCCTCCCTCTCAGCTCAACTCACTTCACAGGGTTGTTGTTGTGGGGAAAATAGGAGGAGGAAGGAGTATTAGGTATGTTCCCTGCCTTGAGTTGTTTATAAAAATAAAAAAGGTGGGATTTAAAAAAATCTTTAAAAAATCTAAATCTAAACCAGGTGTGTACTGTTGCCAAGAAAATTGCATGGATGTATCCATGAGGTCACCAGGAATTGAACTTAACTCAAGGGTGTCTTTATCTTTAAGAGAAAAAACAATCAAAATTATGAAGCATTGTTTCAGTTTCTTTGTTTTTGACTTTGACTGTATTTATACCTCTTTTGCCTAGTGGATCTACAGCCTTAAATGCTACTCAGTCGACTCCAGCCTGAGGGAAAGACAGAAGCCTTAGTATAATTTGAGTTTTGCTTCTTTATATCCTGGCACTTTGCTTACAAAAATACAGAAGCCAAGTATTCTCCATTTACCTCTAGCTGAACATCCTGCCCATCTTTGCTGTTCTTACAGAATTCATGTCAGTTATTGGCAAACCATTCCAAAATGTCTAAAAACTTCACTGCCGCTCGGGTAACAATAAGCAAGCTAATTTACAGTGTTTTTATGGGGTGGAATAAACTCTCAACCCAACGTTTTGTGTTTCTTAACATTTTATCTTCACAAAGAAGCCATTCCTCAGTCCAGAAGTCCATTTTGATTAAATTGAAGCACGGTGAGACCACAAAGGCAGCATCTTTCAGAGGACTGGGACTCACGCCAATCCCTAATGGGATTAATTCTTTTGTAGGTCTGAAGTGTATGTTCCCAACTCACAGAAGTGGCTTTCACGTCCTCTCTTCCCTTGCTTCTTTCTCCCCTGCATATATCATCCTTTCATGAGAGAGTACAGACTCAGCAGTGAAGCTATTAAAAAATCCCTATTTATAAAAAAGAAGTCCCTTCTCTTCCCCGCCCCCCCCCCCCCCCCCCGCCCAGTTTCAACGAGCTGCTCCATAGATCCCCCACACATGGTATAGTTAAGACAAGAGTTGCCCACTTTTTTGGCCAGGAACCTCATTAAGATGTTGAGGAGGATGTTGTGGGCATGAGAGCCACCAGGGAAGGTCCTGACTATTCACAAAATGGCTGCCATGGTATTATGGCCAGGCGGAGGAGGCCAGGAATCAAGGACCCCAGGGCCAGGCCATGGGCACCTCCCTGGAATCCTCAGGCCTACACAGGAAGAAGAACTATTCTTTAAGGACGGTTAGTGAGGCATCCTTATGCCATGGTTAGAGAAACACCCCCATTTTAGGCTATTCTAGCACGTTTGGGGTTCCCAGATTATGTATTGATACATATCCACATGACTAAACCATAACCACAATGGTGATGCCAACACTGTTGAATATGATCCCTGCTTACAGAAATGTATTTGTCAAGAATTTCTTCACATTCCAGTTACTTGAGAAAGCAGGCGAAATTTTCCTCTATGTAACCTACAACTTTATGAAATGGTTTTGAAATGTTTCTTTGAATAACAGGGCTAACATACCACAACAGCAGACAGAAAACTGAAATTGGTAAACATATATTCCAAAATGAAAAGTCTGAAAATAGAAGCCTCTTCCTTGAATTCCAGGCCATGAATTCTGCCCAGGACAGTCAACAAAATGTAGCAGCCCTGATCAAACCACAGGAGTTCCCCATTCACAAACTATAAGGATCGCTGAATTTTCAGAGGAGAACTCTCTAGTGGAAGCCATATATCTATGCTATATCTGTGGGAGAATCAGTCCATAAAAGACAGTGTAATGGTATGTGGGAAAGACCTTGGGAAGCTGGGCAAAGAGACACTGCCAAGGGAACAGTCAGTTAAGAGGCAGCTGAGCCCGCAGCTGCATAGTGGGTGGGGCAAGAGGCTCAGAAGGGACCCTCCCTAGTTTCTCGGGCTGTAAAGGAGACGGGGGGGGGGGGGAGATTTGTACTTTCAGACTTGCAAGATTCTGTCAATGTAGCTTTACAAAAAAGTAGAATTAGCTCATCTGGTTGTGATTCCTATCTAGCTTACCCCGCCAGGCCGACAGACAGCATCCTGCACATATATTGTTGGGCAAAGAATGCCCTTAAGGGTAATTCTAACCCCTTTCCTAATCTCTTTGGGGATGTGCCCCAACCAGCAGGGTCAAGATACAAACTAGAGGAGAACAGATGCCATATCCTACCTGCCAGCAAACACGGTCCATGTACCAGCATCTCGAAGCTGAACTCGTAGGGGAAGGGGTTATAAACGTCACCTCTGAAGATGTTGGTGTCCTTGGGAGGCACATGAAATGACTGTTCACTCTTCAGACCAGTAGAGCCAAAACAACTGGTGGAGCTGAAGCAGAAGGAAAAGTCATACTGCTGACTATCACGTACCATATGTCCTGTGAAACTTATGAATGACTGTTTAGGAGACAAGATATATATCTCCTACACGTTTCGAGGCCTCCTCAGAAGTTGTTTTCTTAGGGTGGGAGAAAAAAAATAAATGAAAGCTTTTTAAGTGAATGTCACCAGAAGAGTTTTATGGTTTGAATCCCGTATTTGCCCATATCCATTTACATTTATTTCAATATTGCAGAAGTTACAGAAAAATATTGAAGAGTTTTTGTCTTCCTTTGAAGTAATTTTGGGTTTGAAACCATTACATATTAGATTTGTCTGAGCAGGGAATTTTACAGGAAGTTTTCTTCACAGTGGTAAAGGGTTAGGGTTAGGGTTGACATATTTAACATGTCAATTTGATCATGCAACTAAACCTTAGAGAGAATTGGGGATAACATGGGGGGCAGAGGAAAACTAGTATATTTGAGGATGAATCTGCAGATTAAGAATATACGCCCACTGTAACATAAAGATCAGAAATTCCTTTTCAATCCAGACTTTTCACAACTCCATTAAAAGATACCGGTGGGATAACTAAATATTAGTATTCCTCACTTAACTATGCTCATGTTTATATTTCGCTATCATGTTTATAATATTTCACTCATTCCCCCTTCACTCTGTTCTTTCCCTGTTTTCAGAATTTCCTCCCTATTCGGTGCACACTGTCTTCAGAGTCTGTAGCTTGAATCATGTCAACTGGATTTCTATTTTCTCAGTGGAAACGTTTCGCTCCTTATCCAAGGAGCTTTCGCAAGGAGCGAAACGTTTCCACTGAGAAAATAGAAATCCAGTTGACATGATTCAAGCTACAGACAATTCCACCTGGATGACTGAGAACCTTCATAGACATACTGTCTTCAGAGGGCTGTCTAGAGCAGGGTTCTCCAAAGTGGTCAATATCGACCCCCAAGGATTGATGGGATTATCCATTGTTATTTGTAGTATTATTAGTTAAAGTAGTATTTATTAAATTATTTTCATATAATAAATGTTTGGGGGTTGATGAACAATCTTAAACTTCATGAAGGGGACAATGAGCTGAAGAGTTTGGGGACCCCTGGTCTAGAGGAATTTTTTTGTCTTTATTTAATTTCCCCCTTCCCCCCACCCCCCCAACATTTTTTGCTTGCAGGAGGACAGATACTACATATCAGGACTAGGGGAAATGATGCTGTAGGAATGCTGTGATTCCCAGCAAGTTTCCAATTAGAGAGACTGAGTAACATTTGACCAGCACAGTTGCTACCTGGACAGTGTAGCATGGTGGACCCCCCTTTTTATGATAACCCTTGACCCTTCAGTATGAAGATTATAATCTAGTTCAGAGCTTTCCAAACTTTTCATGTTGGTGACACACTTTTTAGACGTGCATCATTTCGGGACACACTCTTACAGCAGGGCCCAAGGCAGGCACTAGGACCTGCACGGAATCACAGCAGGTTTGGAGGCAGCAAGGCACAAGGCAGGCACTAGGACCTGTGTGGAAGCCAGGAGGCAGCAGCAGCCGCAACACACCCAGACACTGCAGCTGACACACTAACGTGTCCCGACACACAGTTTGGAAAGCTCTGATCTAGTTGGTGGGCAAAATATTGTGGCTGGGTTCACATATACAAAGTCATGGTTTACTTAAACATGGTTTAAACATGTTTTCGCACTGAAGATGTTGCCTAGCCTGGTAATGAAACATCTGCAAGAAAACAACAAGGCTCAGAGAACACCAAGGACTCCACAGTTCAACCCTGAGCTACAAATATTCTCTTTGATTGGTTAAACATGGTTTGTTGAATAAACCACAACTGGCTTGATCTACACAACATGCTACACCAAAATGAAACAAACTATGATATGACTTCTCCAGCAAAGGAGATCGTTACCTTGTCGTGGTGCTGGAGCTTGAGCACCTCAATGAAACCATGAGCTAAACCGTGAAGGGACACCCAAGACGGGAAGGTCGTGGCAGAGAGGTCAGACTAAATACGATCCCTGGGGAAGGTAATGGCAACCCACCCCAGTATTCTTGCCATGAAAACTAAATGGATCAGTACAACCAAAGATATGTCGGTATACCATCGGAAGATGGGACTCCCAGGTCGGAAGATGGTCAAAATGCTACTGGGGAGGAACAGAGGATACGTTCAACTAGCCCCAGATGTGATGACGCAGCTAGCTCAAAGCCGAAAGGACGGCTAGCGGCCGACGGTGCTGGTGGTGAACGACGAATCCGATGTTCTAAAGATCAACACACCATAGGAACCTGGAATGTAAGATCTATGAGCCAGGGCAAATTGGATGTGGTTATTGGTGAGATGTCAAGATTAAATATAGACATTTTAGGTGTCAGTGAACTGAAATGGACTGGAATGGGCCACTTCACATCAGATGACCACCAGATCTACTACTGTGGACAAGAGGACCACAGAAGAAATGGAGTAGCCTTCATAATTAATAATAAAGTGGCTAAAGCAGTGCTTGGATACAATCCAAAAAACGATAGAATGATCTCAATTCGAATTCAGGGTAAGCCATTTAACATCACAGTGATCCAAATATACGCCCCAACCACAGATGCTGAAGAAGCAGAAGTAGATCAGTTCTATGAGGATCTGCAGCACCTACTAGATAATACACCAAAAAGAGATGTTATTTTCATTACAGGAGACTGGAATGCTAAGGTGGGTAGTCAGACGACACCTGGAATTACAGGCAAGCATGGTCTGGGAGAACAAAATGAAGCAGGACATAGGCTGATAGAATTTTGCCAAGACAACTCACTGTGCATAACAAACACTCTCTTCCAACAACCTAAAAGACGACTTTATACATGGACTTCACCAGATGGTCGACACCAAAATCAGATTGACTACATCCTTTGCAGCCAAAGGTGGCGGACATCTATACAGTCGGTAAAAACAAGACCTGGAGCTGACTGTAGTTCAGATCACGAACTTCTTATTGCAAAATTTAGAATCAGACTAAAGAGAATAGGGAAGACCCACAGATCAGTTAGATATGAGCTCACTAATATTCCTAAGGAATATGCAGTGGAGGTGAAGAATAGATTTAAGGGACTAGATTTAGTAGATAGGGTCCCAGAAGAACTATGGACAGAAGTTCGCAACATTGTTCAGGAGGCGGCAACAAAAACCGTCCCAAAGAAAAAGAAAACCAAGAAGGCAAGATGGCTGTCTGCTGAAACACTGGAAGTAGCCCAAGAAAGAAGGAAAGCAAAAGGCAACAGTGATAGGGGGAGATATGCCCAATTAAATGCAAAATTCCAGAGGTTAGCCAGAAGAGATAAGGAATTATTTTTAAACAAGCTATGTGCGGAAGTGGAAGAAGACAATAGAATAGGAAGGACAAGAGACCTCTTCCAGAAAATTAGAAACATAGGAGGTAAATTCCAGGCAAAAATGGGTATGATCAAAAACAAAGATGGTAAGGACCTAACAGAAGCAGAAGAGATCAAGAAAAGGTGGCAAGAATACACGGAAGATCTGTATAGGAAGGATAATAATATTGGAGATAGCTTTGACGGTGTGGTCAGTGAGTTAGAGCCAGACATCCTGAAGAGTGAGGTTGAATGGGCCTTAAGAAGCATTGCTAATAACAAGGCAGCGGGAGACGACGGTATCCCAGCTGAACTGTTTAAAATCTTGCAAGATGATGCTGTCAAGGTGATGCATGCCATATGCCAGCAAATTTGGAAAACACAAGAATGGCCATCAGATTGGAAAAAATCAACTTATATCCCCATACCAAAAAAGGGAAGCACTAAAGAATGTTCAAACTATCGAACAATGGCACTTATTTCACATGCCAGTAAGGTAATGCTCAAGATCTTGCAAGGTAGACTCCAGCAATTCATGGAGCGAGAATTGCCAGATGTACAAGCTGGGTTTAGAAAAGGCAGAGGAACTAGAGACCAAATTGCCAATATCCGCTGGATAATGGAGAAAACCAGGGAATTTCAGAAAAACATCTATTTCTGTTTTATTGACTATTCTAAAGCCTTTGACTGTGTGGATCATAACAAATTGTGGCAAGTTCTTGGTGGTATGGGGATACCAAGTCATCTTGTCTGCCTCCTGAGGAATCTGTATAACGACCAAGTAGCAATGGTAAGAACAGAGCACGGAACAACGGACTGGTTTAAGATTGGGAAAGGAGTACGGCAGGGTTGTATACTCTCACCCTACCTATTCAACCTGTACGCAGAACACATCATGCGACATGCTGGGCTTGAGGAATCCAAGGCTGGAGTTAAAATCGCTGGAAGAAACATTAACAATCTCAGATATGCAGATGATACCACTTTGATGGCTGAAAGCGAGGAGGAGTTGAGGAGCCTTATGACGAAGGTGAAAGAAGAAAGTGCAAAAGCTGGGTTGCAGTTAAACCTCAAAAAAACCAAGATTATGGCAACCAGCTTGATTGATGACTGGCAAATAGAGGGAGAAAAAGTGGAGGCAGTGACAGACTTTGTATTTCTAGGTGCAAAGATTACTGCAGACGCTGACTGCAGCCAGGAAATCAGAAGACGTCTACTTCTTGGGAGGAGAGCAATGGCAAATCTTGATAAAATAGTTAAGAGCAGAGACATCACACTGACAACAAAGGTCCGCATAGTTAAAGCAATGGTATTCCCTGTAGTAACCTATGGCTGTGAGAGCTGGACCATAAGGAAGGCTGAGCGAAGGAAGATAGATGCTTTTGAACTGTGGTGTTGGAGGAAAATTCTGAGAGTGCCTTGGACTGCAAGAAGATCAAACCAGTCCATACTCCAGGAAATAAAGCCAGACTGCTCACTTGAGGGAATGATATTAAAGGCAAAACTGAAGTACTTTGGCCACATAATGAGAAGACAGGATACCCTGGAGAAGAAGCTGATGCTAGGGAAAGTGGAAGGCAAAAGGAAGAGGGGCCGACCAAGGGCAAGATGGATGGATGGTATTCTGGAGGTGACGGACTCAACCATTGGGGAGCTGGGGATGGTGACGGCCGACAGAAAGCTCTGGCGTGGACTGGTCCATGAAGTCACGAAGAGTCGGAAACGACTGAACGAATAAACAACAAAATGATATGACTTAATGCAGCATGGAACTCATTCCTGCAATTTCTTCAAGGCAGCCCTAAACTCTAATCTATCAAGATGATTTTGAATTTTATTTCCATCTTCTAGAGCAGTGTTTCTTAAAGTGCGGCCAGAGGACCCCTGTGGTTCTCCCAAGAGATCTTGCAAGGTCCACAAATCAAAATTATTTGCAAATTATTGAAGATATTTGTAAAAATGCAAAACAATGTCACTGTTCTCATTAATACTTTTTATTAAAAAATGCAGTGTTTTTCCATGAAAAATATTTTATTTATGCTAATATCTAATGGGTTTAATATTGTTATTTTTACATGATTCAATAAATACATATTCTATGAATGCATCGACTTTAATTTTTAATATAGTAAATATTGATAAATATAATCCAACTGTTGGCAACAGGACACTCCGTAAGCTTACTTCCAGAAAACTGCTGCTACTACTACTACTACTACTATTGTTGGTTGCCCAGTCAGCCAGATGTTTAGATGGATTTTGCATTTTTATCCACCTATCAAGACCTTCCCAAGGACCTGAGATAGGCAGATGTTGTTTGATGGTGTTACAGGTATCATCACAGGATGTAAGCTGTCCCAAGTAAAGCTGCCTTTTGCAACTGACTGATGGTGATTTTGTCAATGCCGATGGTGTTCAAATGGTGCTTCCAGATGCTTTGGCATTGCACCCAAGGCACCTATTACTATTGGTACTACCTTTGCTTTCTTTTGCTACAATCATTCTACTTCTATTTGCAGGTCTTTGTATTTTGTGATTTTCTCCAGTTGTTTCTATTATTTGTTATTGTTATTAAAATTTATTGGCTGCCCAACTAGCTGCCTTATATTCCTCCTACAGTCTTTGCAGCACTTTTGCTTGCTCAACAGGAAGTAACCACTCAGTCACCCATAACTGACAATCAATAGCCCCCATGGCACTCTTCTGGGACATTGAGGATACACTCTTGACAGATAGCTAAACATACAGTATTTCAAAATACAGGGATCTTTTCTTTTGTCTCCTTAACCTGTTGAACTCTGCAGTCAAATACCTATAGTATTAGCTCTATTTGCTTGCTCATTTTGCCTTGCTCAGTATATTCACCCTATATTTCCCATACAGTGTCTGCCTTATGACTGACTTATATTTCCCACCATCTGTATATCAGTCTTTGCTTCCTTAGGAGGAAGTAGTCACTCATTCACCCTCCACTATGGCTTATTCAAATGACTTTGAGCCTTAAGCTGAAAGTATCACAATGAATTTTATGACTGGGTGGAGATTTAAGCTTAGACACCAAAAGTGGAGTCATAGCACCATTATGGCTTACTCAAATTGTTGAAAAACCTTTCCAAGCTATCTAGGAGGCAGGGAGATACCACAACACTTTTCCCCTATAACTGCCATAGTTATTTTCTGGCTAGGCTGACCATACATCCCGGTTTGAATGGGACAGTCCCGTTTTCTTAGCATTTTTCAACCATCCCATCGTTTTCATAAAAATCTCGATTTTGTCCCGTTTTTCAAACCCGGCGGGAATGGTGCGGAAGGAGGATCTGAGCCAGAATGCGGACCGGGGGGCGGGGTTTGCAGGCAGGAGCCAATTGCGGGGACCCCTGTCTTTTTCATGAATACGGAATATTACTTAAGACCCCATCCCGTTTTGCCATCCTGAAATACGTTCAGCCTATTTCTGGCTCTAAATGGCCTCCGTAAACCCCTTCAACCCTTCAACTTTTCTCCAAATACCATAGACTCTGAGAAAGCCATGAAAATCACCATAGGGCCAACCTGTCGTCACACAAGCTTGTCTCACTTTCACTTTCAGGCACGGCTACAACAAAAGGCGTGAGCACAGATGGGAAGGAGACACGCAGTGCGCCATTGGGCAGAGTTGCCAGCTCCTGGCTGCTACTGAAGTGCACAGTCACAGTTTCCGAGGGCTCAACGAGGCCTGTGCTGACGATGAAAGTTGAACGTGCCAAGTCTCCATCAAGGATCAAGTGACCTAGGTAGAAGAGAGGAAGTAGTGACCAATGTCCAACATTCTAAAAACACCGCTCTCAATGATCTGCAGATAGAAAACTGGAATCACTGCACATTTTCTTCCTGTTCCTACTTGAATACCACCAATAGAATGGCAAAATCTCGATGCAGGTGTTGAAGACATTTCAAACATTTATTATCTCATTGAAGCTCCTCGACGTTGCATAGGAGAGTTAAAAAGGATTAGGGCAAATATACCTTTGAGCAGAGGGGATACCTTTTAAAACAAATTGTCTCACAACAGAGTCAATTAGACCAATGTTATCATCCCCTATAGCATAGATCACCCTTTCTTTTACCCTGGAGGAACCCTTGAAATAAGGGGTTATTTCTCAGGGAACCCCTGCATAAAAATTATTTTATCTACAGCTTGCATTGTGTGATGAGCAAAGTTTAAAAAAACAGTGTTTATTTTTTTCCCAATCATAATCTCTCGCAGAACCCCAGTGACCTCTCAAGGGAATCCTCGAGTTCCATAGAACCCTATTTGAGAGAGGCTGGTACAGATGCAGTGCTTAAAAAGGAGAGTGCCTTGACTAAGATGACAATTCATGTTGATTAATTTGTGTTCATGGAGGCATTGAGATTTGAGCTAGAAACTTCTGCATTGCTCATAACTCACATTTCCCCATATTCTACCTCTCTAATGGACTGCTGAAATCTGGTGTTCTTAGGACAGGGAACCTATCATTCTTTATACGGAGAAAAGTCACCTTTCGGGACCTTTCCAAATCAAGAATATGCTTTTGTGAATCCATCCAGAGCAGGTTCAAGCCCCATCTCACTATTCTTTTCAGGAGTCGTGGGTACAGAGCTCTGCTAGGTGATATGACCCCAACCAACCGTTACTGCAGCGGAGTGGCTGGTTGCAATTCATATTACAGTCAAGGCAGCAATCATCCACTTGAGGCCGGGTCTGGATCTGGAAGGTGGAGGTTCTGTTTCCCGTCATTGCTTCAAAACTTGAGACCACCTCCGACTCCTCCAGGGGATAGACGAATACTCCTGTGCCAAAGAAACCAGGCAATCCAAGCTGACTGTGCATCCCTCACATTAATCTTATCCACCTTCTTGTTGTGAACAATGCTGAAGAGACTGCAAATGTCCTGCACAGAGCCATGAGGGCAACAAACTGTAACTTCAGGCAATAGCTATTGTTACTCAGCTTCATTCTATTAGAAATCAAGGCTACGGTTAATTAGATACAGAGGTGCTTTCTCCTGAAATTGGAAAAGGTAGAAGAGCACTGGCTGATTGATGGCAACAAAAAGTGAATTATCTCTCTATTGGAACTGGGCAACCTCAGGTCTGCACGTAGCCTACAGAGGTCCCATAAATTGCACTACACCCCAAGGAAGTAGTGCTTTTTTATTATGTTGTTGTTCATGTTTTATATTTTGCATTTTGTAAATGATTGTAAGCTGCTTTGAATGTTTTTACAAACAGAAAGATGGGCTATACATTTCATAACAACATTATTAGTTTGTGTCGGTAAGCTTCAGGGGGCATATCCTGTTGAGGCAGTGATTTTACTGGGAAGTTGGACTGAACATTTTCAGCCCATTTTGGGGGATAGTAGGACAATTTTAGGGGTGCAAATGGGCTTGGACTAATTTGCAATTAAAAATTGTAAAAATCACATCACCATGAAAAGGTCATTTTTCCACCAAATTTCAGTGGCATCACCTCAGAATGCTCTGGTGGGTACAACGTTTGAATTTTTAGAGAAAAGTGAAGCTCCTTTCTGCAAACGACCACCCACTCCTGATCTATGCCACATAGCTGTCTCCCAAAACTTAGTGTGCTGTGCTTCTTTCGGTGCACGCTGGGTGGAAATTATGGAGGTTGGAAGCTGCTATAGATCAGGTCTGATGTTGCTCAACCAGACGTTGAAGAGCTCTGACCAGCCTGGCTACAGTGAAGGATGATGGAAACCATAGTTCTGCTACATATGGAGGGCTACACTCTAAATCCCCACTTTGGCTATATATTATGTCCCTGCCAATAGAAGCTGTTTACCTGATGCTTCAGGAAGAGCTGGAGAATCAGTACCAGGTCTATTAAACCAGGAATGCAACATATAAACTATGCTTACATAGCTTCCTTTGGAACTCTAAACAAAGCTCACCTTCCACAGGTTGCTGCTCCAGATTGATGTAAGTAAGGCTGGCAGTGATGCCTAAGGTATACCCATTGGCACAGGCCTTCACACATGAGCTCTGTAGAGGAAGGGCAGTCCAGGAGGGCAAGCAGTACAATCCTGGCATGATCTTTGGGTCAGATGAACGGTCCTCAGTTTCTGCAGCTAAGATGAGAAAAGACAGAGAACACAGAGAGTGCATGGTGAATCTACACTAGAGGGGAGAACTGATTTAAAAATTGAGGAGGCTGTCATTCAAAAGCACCTTTAGAATGGATCCAGATGAAAACAGGATGTAATCTGATCTTTATTTCAAGCCATTGATGAAGTGGCAAAATAATTGTTCCATCTTTTGGGAACTTCCACATGAGGATTCTGGGCCAGTTGGAAAGCAGCTCCAGATTTCTGTGATCCCACAACACCAGTGGTGTTGGAAGGCTGAGCCAGATTACTTCCAACTCAGCTGTGATGTTGCTGAAACCATAACAAAATTCGTTTTTCCTTTTGCAAGGCTGTGATATGGAGACCATGGAGCTTTGGGAAGACCTGTTTTCCCATTCAAAAGAAGTAGCACTTGACATCTCCTCCTGTTCCTGAGCCTCAGCCACCTTAAGAGATCCTGTAGGGCATAGCTTTCCAAACTGTGTGTCGGGACACGTTAGTGTGTCTGTGTCGCGGCTGCTGCTGCCTCCAAGCCCTGCCAGGATTCCGCGCAGCTCCTAGTGCCTGCCTTGTGCCTTGCTGCCTCCAAACCTGCCCTGCCAGGATTCCGCGCAGGTCCTAGTGCCTGCCTTGTGCCCTGCTGCCTCCAAACCTGCCCTGCCAGGATTCCGCGCAGCTCCTAGTGCCTGCCTTGTGCCCTGCTGCCTCCAAACCTGCCCTGCCAGGATTCCGCGCAGCTCCTAGTGCCTGCCTTGTGCCCTGCTGCCTCCAAACCTGCCCTGCCAGGATTCCGCGCAGGTCCTAGTGCCTGCCTTGTGCCTTGCTGCCTCCAAACCTGCCCTGCCAGGATTCTGCGCAGGTCCTAGTGCCTGCCTTGTGCCTTGCTGCCTCCAAACCTGCTGTGATTCTGCGCAGCTCCTAGTGCCTGCCTTGTGCCTTGCTGCCTCCAAACCTGCCCTGCCAGGATTCCGCACAGGTCCTAGTGCAGAGCTTTCCAAACTTTTCATGTTGGTGACACACTTTTTAGACATGCATCATTTCGCGACACACTCATACAGCAGGACATCATTTCGCGACACACTCTTACAGCAGGGCACAAGGCAGGCACTAGGACCTGCGTGGAATCACAGCAGGTTTGGAGGCAGCCAGGCACAAGGCAGGCACTAGGATCTGCGCGGAATCCTGGCAGGGCAGGTTTGGAGGCAGCCAGGCACAAGGCAGGCACTAGGATCTGCGCGGAACCCTGGCTGGGTTCGGAGGCAGCAGCCGCCGTGACACACCCAGACACTTCAGCCGACACAGTAACGTGTCCCGACACACAGTTTGGAAAGCTCTGTCCTAGTACCTACCTTGTGCCTTGCTGCCTCCAAACCTGCTGTGATTCCACACAGGTCCTAGTGCCTGCCTTGTGCCCTGCTGTAAGAGTGTGTCGCAAAATGATGCATGTCTAAAAAGTGTGTCACCAGCATGAAAAGTTTGGAAAGCTCTGCTGTAGGGACATGCTAGCTTGAAGCTTCACAGCTCCCTCCTAGCAGAACAGGCAAAATCAGCAAGGGCAAGGGCTTTTCCTCTTGGCCACATTGAAAGTGGTAAGTGAAAGGAAAGTGTTAATTATCAAATATAAAAGAATGAAGTATAAATCTGAGGAACATACAGAGGCCTACTGGGGGAGATAAGTGGACATCATGGCACATTCATCTGCAAGTAACCATATTAACCCTTCTGAGTTAAATACATATCTCCTGTTATTTTTTTTAAAGAGGAGAAAATATTATATTTATGCAAAACATCCCTCTCATCTTACATGAAGATAGGATTCAACGGCATGAGAGAAATGCATAAAGACTAAAATCAGGTCCGGTGTATTTGCTACCATGTTTTTAGTTCTAAAAAAACTCACGTGAAACAGCCTGGTTTCCAGTCTAAATCCTCAGGCCTCCAGTAATCAAAGCTGATTTATTTTTCAGTTTTATTGCATTCTTGCAGTGGGCAGCAACACACAGCCATACATTGCTTCAAGACATAAAGGAAAGTGGTAGATCCAGCTGGTTTCATTTCCCCTCCCAAAAGGGTCACTTTGCTTAACTTGTGGAGGGATGGGTCTGGGTGAGTATAGTTGGGTGCTTTGAACAGGATGGTGAGCGACCTGTCAAGCTTCCCAACTAAAATGTCATGTCACTCTGCATCCCCTCTGCATTGATGACTTTCTGAACATGGGTCTATCACTCTGACAGTGAACAAAGCCCTGCTGATAGGTCACAGGGCAGAGGAGGGGCACAGGGTGAGGTGGGAGGACCTCTTCCTGCCCATTCCAGTCAATACCAAACAAGTTTCAAGCTCATCTAGTGCTGCAAAGAAATGACAGTGCGGTTGGTGAGTGGCCCGGGCTGGCAGCAACCAGACGTAGTTCATAGAATAGACAAAGCGGGGCAGCCCAAAAGTTTTTTTTTAAAAAAAGTAAGTAGTATCACCACATGAAACCTCGTCAGCAGCAGCAGTAGAAAACCAGTAATCACACAGCTGGCTAAACCTGGCTCTCTTTCCTGGTTTACGTTGACTTTCTGTGCAGTGTAGGACTCTTCAAAAGGAAGCTAAACCCATGTTTAAAAAGTGGGTCTAGCTCTCTTTCGAAAGAGTGCTAAACCTGTGTATATATCCCATGTAATATCGAGCAAGTACTTTCCGAAGTACTGGTTACCATTTGGCGGTCGGATGCCTCTGTGAAAGTCAGGTCCAGCAGCCCAACCCAAATGGCCATTGAAAGCATCTCCCAGAAATCAGAGGGAAAGGTGTACCACTGCAGCAACTGCATCCTAAAGTAACCAATAGGAGCTGAGCAGGTCCCAGTACCCACCTCGGTACTGAGCACATGGTCAAGAATGCGTCCTGGATCGTGTCCAGGGCAAACATTGTGTTAGGAAAAGAGGAAAAACTGCCTTAAAACTGGATCAGCTTTAAGATCCTTCTGCTGTTGGCTGCTAATGAAATGGAAAGCATTGTCCCAAGGACATGACATTTGAAAACAGTTACCTGGGAAGGCACATACGGCCCTTGTGGATGAGCCCTGACATTGACAAAAGTTTTACCCATTCCCCCCCCCCCTTCTGCTCGGCAGGAATGAGCCAGCATGCAAAGGGTCAGGCTGCTTGAGAGTTTTATTTTCTCTCTTTCTTTTGGGGAGGAGTGTGGGGGTCTGGAGAGGAAATGAGCAGATTCTTGGCCTTCCAGGACCTGCCACAGCTTGGAATGAGGTAGATTATACTCTTTGCTCCTTGCCTGCACTGTTTCTAGGTGATTGCAGGCTGTTTTCAAAGTGTTTTAAAGGGAGGAATGGAAACTGGTGGTGTGAAAGTGTCCTTCTATTAGAATATAATTGCAGGGGCAACCTGAGAAAATGTGACCGAATATATGTTTCCAACATTTTCCCCATACCGCTTATGTCTCTAGTGGGTCTTTTGTTAGCTTGCCAAGTTGCCTACAAAGGCAAAGATGTTATTCAGGAAGTAACTATTTTTCCACTTCTGCCTGACCAGGAAAATAGCCTTGTGTGCAATGATACTTTAAGTCAAAAATATGCACTCCCCCCCCCCCGATTGTTTTTATGACATTCAATCAAGCCTTCCTTATGTTGCCAGGTACAATGCATTTCAAAGTTGTGGTACTATCAGTTTTACTTGTGAGATGCTGCTAGCCGAAGGTGCGAATTACTGACCAAGATTTTTTGGTTTATGATAAGCCTTGTGAAATTGACTAGTTAAAGTTTTAAGACTGCGTTGTCAAAATGTGAATGGGTAAAGTACCAAAAAGATGATGCGAGCAAAGGGGTTGTGAAAGCGACTTCTCCTGAAGTGAGCAAGAAAAGATTATTTCTTGCACCATCAAATGTGCAGACACGAAGGAATGATGGTTTGAGTTTGTCTGTGTTCACAGGGAATTGGACTACACAGTCCAACAGGAGTCTCTACCTGCAATACTATTGATTGTCTGAAACAGACAGCTCCTACTTTTTTTCAGTTGCAAGACACGTGTCTCATGCTTACATTCGACGCACAGATAATGCATATGCACTTTACCATTTGTCATGAGCCCCTACTAAATCAAAACTCATCTTGGAAAGCTACCACCCCACAGTTTCACATGTATGGAAGGGCTTCAATATTATATTGGTTACTAGACAATCCATGACCCATTGGGTCATCCTTTCAGAGATATTTCCTTACCTAAACAGAGAAACAGAATGACCACAGGTGGGCAAAAAAGCAGTGGGAGCCGTAGCGACTTCCGACTTCCTGCTGACTTCCCCATTGACTTTGCTTGTGGGAAGCTAGCAGGGAGTGTTGGAAATCATTCTCCTCCTCCTCGGCTGACCCGCGGAACTGCCTGCTCCTTTGCTGGGGGGGAGGGGGAACAAAGGAGCCACGGACTGTGAGGAAAACTGCACCCCCTCTCCCCATCCAGGCTGTCCCCAAGGGCCCCCTCCTTCCAGGGAGGAAGAGGGCTTACCCGTCAACCGCTGGCACCTCCCAGACAGCCCTACCTCGCCAGCAGGCATCTGAGTTGCTCCCTCGTCCTTCCCTCACCACCCACAACCATTAAGAGATTTCAAATTTTGGCCTTGGTTCCAAAGCAGCCAATTGCCGCTCACCCATCGGGCCTTGCTGCCAGCCGATTGGGTGCAGGGGCCAGGAGGTGGGAAAGAGGGCAGGGATATTCCCCTCCCATCTTCCTTTGTGCCACACAACATACGGGTTTCTGGGAAGTGTAGTTGGAAGGTGCAGTGGTGCTGAAGCGGTCACAACTTTGCCAAATTTCAATCCCATGGGAGAAATGGGTCCTGGATTTTAGACACATTCTCTAAGTTAGCTCATTTGAGGGACGTTGGTTCAAAAATTGTTGCCCGATGATGCATCATTTTGCTCAACTGAAGGTTCCAAACAGGCAAACAGACATGAGAGTTTTAGTAGTATACAGATACAGGCATTAGATATTTTCAGATGAATCACCTGGTCCTTGTTGATTGCTACAATGCTTGCAAAGAATGCTGAACTGGGTGGAATTTGGCATTTCTGTATTCCTAATTATGAATTTGTACTATGGTTGCGAAAATAGAGGAGAATGTCTGTTAACCAATTAAAAATGTATACTGGAATATTGTTGTGCTCACCCCCAGAAATGTGGGGGTGGAATCATGATGTAACTCCTGATCTTCATATTTTTGTGGATATGGGTTTTTTCTAAAACCTGTTTTCTTTAAATATTCTTTATATTTAAAGGTCACATGCAGGGTTAATGTGTCATGTGAACACCATAACTCAGTCTGTGGGGCAGTTGAGGGGATTACTTCTAGCCCAACTAGTTCCAAGAATGGTTTTGGCTTAACTAATTGTCCTTGGTCAGCCATGTCAGAGAATCTGGGTCTGGCTTTCTCTTCCTACTGCTGAATGAGAACAGTCCTTAAGCAGCTTTGCAAAAAACTGTTTTCTTTTATATTTCACCATCACCACCCTCGCCACACACTGGAAGGGATGGGGTAGTAACTTTGTGCCGCTGACCTGTCTAAAAAGAAAACATGGATAGATCTTATAAATACTAATCATTTGATGTGGCCATCTTTCATTAGCTAAGAGGTGGGTGGTATCCATTTTGCTTGGAGCTCATCTCCTGCCATTTCACAATTTCCCTTTTCTCAAATTTATTGTTGAGCTTATTAACACATCAGCAGATATTATGGTGTCCTTTAATATCCTAGTTACCTGCTACCCTTTCTCTCTCTACAAGTATGACTAGATCACCCAGGTGATCCAGGTGGGTGACTTATGGAATTGGAACAGGTGACGCTGCCCTTGGAAACCAAGCAACCCTCTGTGATTTCAATCCCTTAAGAGCTGCTGAGCCCCCGCACTGACAGCTCAAGTGAACTGGAAGATGATCCATATTCCGAAAGTAATTCTTTGTTTCCAGGTGACCTTGACTATACCTTGCACAGGTAGCACACGGTGCAGCTGAGAGGACTCGGCCAGCTGTTGTTCATGTGAAAGATGGCATGGAAAAACAAACAGAGATACTGTGCAAAGCCGCTAGTCAATCCTGAGCAGGCGAAGATGTAGCACTTACAGCATATCTCTCTCTGCAGTGTAAACTCTAACTAGCTGAATCTGATTAGGAGAACTGCTGTTACGATAAGGCTGCTGTTATAATCAGACTGGCTTTTCCTAGTCACCAACAGCCATATTGGTTGAAGGTTATAGAAACTGAAGTCCGACCCATCCTGTTAGATAGTGTGCTGTCATTATGAAACTTTGAAGACTTCAGGATAGAGGGGCTTTTGGGCAACACCCACACACCCATAAAATATCGTACAAGAAAAACGGAGTATATGATACAAAATGCAAAAGAAAATATTAAGTTAAAGGAGTTATGATTAAGCTTGCAAATTTTAAATGAGGGATTCATCATCTGAAATGTGAATTGCTTAATTTTAATAAAACTATCTGCAGGTTAAGAATGCTTGCTTATTCTTGGAAGCTAATTTGGTGGAAAGGCAATAACAAACAAAAACCAAGATGGCCTTTTCTTCTAATGGAGAGCAATATCTATAGTCCCCCCTTCCAAAACAAATTCTCAGGTCAGATAACTCATGGTTATTTCTAGCTAGTAAATCTTTGTACAACCAGGGAAATCTCACTGAATCTCTCAATAGTGCCTTGAGTTCATCTTATTAGCAAAGCTCCAGCATAGCTTTGCATCACTTTAAAGAAAATACATTGGGTGATCTTTAAAGAGAACATAATGTCAGAACATAAGACAACCCTGACTGGATTGGACCAACAGACCATCTACTACAGCATCCTGTGACCCACAATGGCCAACCAAATGCATCCAGAATGCTCACAAACCTAGATATGAACATAGCCCTCTTCCTTAGCAGTGTTGGAAATCCGGCAAATCAACATGTCTCCTTTGCATGCAGATGAGTTCATCCCATGATGCAATTCTCCATGTCTTTGAGGAAGTTGTTTTGTTGCCACTCCCACTTCCTCTCTCATCTCTCCAGCCGAGAAGCAAGCATGCTCTTGCTCTCTGTCTCTCCATCTTAGGCCATGGATGGGCCTAGGAGATTTTTCCCCTTCTCTCCACACAGCCCTGGCAGCAAATTAGGGCCAGGGATCCACAAAGTTTAGGGACAGAAGAAGAACAAGGAGTCATTTTTCTGAACGAAAATGTAACTGGACCAAGAATAAAATCAGTAAGCGTTTTTACTTACTTTTGAAACTACATTGTCTAAGTGTGTGATTCTTTACGCTTGGGTGGGCTAAAAGTGTAAGATCAATAACCTGTATCTCTCTAACATGCTAACTGGCTCTGTTTTAAAATAATATTCTTTTTCTGTACACGTGCTTACACTACGTTAAGCTCTGCTCCATTCAGTGGTTCTAACAGACCACTAATGGCCTTCAAGCAGTTGGTATTTAGGGTGACTTCCATTCCCTGGTGACCTCGAAGGAAGTAAACAGCTCTCAAGACCAGAAGTCATTGGTAGCCCTGTCCTCCATATATTCTTCCTGCTCCCCTTTAAAACCTCTAAACTAAAGGCATCTGAGGGGAATGAATTTCACAACTGTAAAAGTTGATGTCTTCCACAAGTTTGGGCCAATTCCTATAATCCTAGCCAGGCTGAGATTTGGCTGGAAGTTTCTGAAGTTAAATCCAACACAGGTATCAGCTCGGGAAAGGCTGAGGTTTGAAACTCACTTGAACAAAAAGCAAAACAAAAACAAAAACTATTTCTGGAGCATCTATGTCTCACCATACCTTCCTCTTGCCTTGATTTATTTACAGTATTTGTATGCTGCCACCATTGTAAGACTCCAGAGGGTATACAACTTAGAAGAAACAAAAATAATAAATTAAACAACACAACACATACATACCAAGATGGGTGCGGACAATAAATCAATTAAGACCAAAAGCATGGTGGAATAAAAATGTTTGACTTGCAGAATGCAAGGAAGAGGGGTGCTGCATGGGAAAGTATGTCCCAGAGCATGGGGGCCACTATGGAAAAGGTCTGCCATCTAACCCAAGTTTTCTGTACTTCCTGAAGAAAGAGGATTCTCAGCAGACCCCTTGGAGATGTTTTGACTAGGTAGGAAGTATCTATTCTGGCGAAGTAGTGCCTGGTGTAACATGGTGCTATGCCATATATGGCTTTGTGGGTAATCACCAGCATGTTAATTAGGCTTGGAAGTCTATCAGTAACCAGTGCAGAGACCTCAGAATTGCTGATAGCCTGCAATGGTGGCATTGCCCTGCCTGCAGCCTGGCAACCATGTTCTAGAATCTAGACCAAATGCAGTTTCCAAGTCATCTTCAAAGGCTGCATCCACACATACTGTAGGTCAGGGCTTTCCAAAGTTTTTCCCGCGGCGACACACCAACCGGCGTTGGTGTGTCGCCGTGGGAAAACCCGTAAGTGCCATCCTTGCGTCAGTGCACAAAAACCCGGAAGCGCTGCTGCTGCTATCGGGTTTTGCGCACTGCAGTTGGTGTGTCGCCGCGGGAAAACCCGGAAGCGCTGCGATTCCGGGTTGTGTGGTGACACACCAGACTGTGTGTGGTGACACACTTTTGTGTCACAACACACAGTTTGGAAAGCTCTGCTGTAGGTATTGCAGTCGTCCAACAGTGTGGATGATTAAAGTGAGTGTTATTGTTTCTAAGACATCCTGGTCCAGACAGGGTTGCAACTGGTGTACCAGCTGAATCTGGACAAAGCCTCCCAGACACAACCTCCACCTGTTGTTAAAGCTAAAGCAGGAGCTGAGGGTCCGAAAGGATACCTAAGTCAGGAACCAACTCCTTTGGTGGGAGCATGATCCTGTTGAGAGTGACTACTGGGACTAGTATTAGCATGAAGTTTATTGATGAATAGTAACTTGGTATTCATAGGATTTCATCTGAACTTGTCTCACCCTGATTATCATCATAGTCCAGTCGCTCCTACCCAAAATTACTAATTTACGCTATAAATCAGTAATTTCCAAACTGTGGGGTCCTTGGTGCTCTCTCAGCTTGCTTGCAGACGTTATTATTATGGAACGGAGGGGGAGAGAGTGTGTGTGTATATGTGTCTGTGTGTGTATACAGTATGTATGTATGTATGTATGTATGTATGTAAATAAATAAATAAATAAATAAATAAATAAAGTGAGGTTATTTCCAATAGAGTGGAAAGCAGTCAACTGCAATTCCCCTTATGGTGGAATCATTTATTAGTGCTTGGAACCACTCCAACTGGAAGTAGACCTAGATTTATCTCAGACGCCTTTTCCATTCCTCTCTCTATGAGCTGAATGCTCCTTAATCAAAATGGGGACTCCCACAAACTCAAGGAAAAGAATGTTCTGTTTTTATGGAAAGAGATTAGAGCTAGTAGGGACAGCAACGCCTGCTCATTCACCTACCCTTTTCTGATGGACAGCACTGAGCATTTGGTCCCTGGGCCAAAAAAAAGAAAGGGAGAGCAAGGGCCAAATGATTCTCCAAGGACATCTTGCCTAAACTTAAGCTAGCACGAACACACTGGTTTTAAGTGAGCCTACTCAGGAAGGTTAACGCATTCAGCTGTCTCCCCGTTGGTGTGTTAGAAACCAACCTTTGGAAACTCCACAAAGCCACTGAAAGCATACCTTGTCCCAAAGCCTCTCCCTGCAATCTCAGGAACCTGTGCTTAAACATCCAATTGAACTCCCCCTTTAATTGCCATGACACTGACTAGCTACGACTTCAATGAATTGTTTACCAAAGGCTTATCAGGGAACCTCCACAGGCTGCTCTTGTGTGATTTAATCATCTCTACCCTTTACCTTTATCTTTTCAAGGTAAACAAGACCCATCTGGTCTTTATATGTTTTATGTAGGCAGCTGTGAGGCAGTTTATAATGAATAAATGCAAACCCGCAGATTCTCATTCTGTGATTTTCCTCTCCCCTATCAGTCACTGGGAATAGAGCGCCCTGCAACCTTATTAATATTGTTAAGGCTCTGGGTCCCTATTTCCAAAGATCCTCTTTCACCTACCCAGTGAGGTGAAGGGTCCGAACACAGTGTATGTGTGTGCAGAGAAGGCAGGCGACACCTTTCTTAGTACATTCCTCAGTTTGGCTCAAAGACAATGCAACATTACCAATTTATTTATCAACATTATTTATCAATAATTTTCTCAAACCTCCCCCGTCTTCTAATATCTTTCCAGGAGCTGTCATCTGTTAGTAGAAAAATGTAACTTTGCTTTGCACATCCTTCCCCCCCCCAACAGTGGTTTTTAAAAAAACAAGGCTCACAACAACAGTGCCATTTGATTCAAAGTGCTGAATTAGGAACATGGAGAATACAGGAGTCTGTGAGTTCTAGTCCTGCCTTAGGCACGAAAGCCGGCTGGGAGACCTTGGGCCAGTCCCTGTCTCTCAGCCCTAGGAAGGAGCCAATGGCAAACCAGGAGACTGAGAGTTCTAGTCCTGCCTTAGGCCTGAAAGCCGGCTGGGTGACCCTGGGCCAGTCCCTGTCTCTCAGCCCTAGGAAGGAGCCAATGGCAAACCAGGACACAGAGAGTTCTAGTCCCGCCTTAGGCACGAAAGCCGGCTGGGTGACCTTGGGCCAGTCCCTGTCTCTCAGCCCTAGGAAGGAGCCAATGGCAAACCAGGACACAGAGAGTTCTAGTCCCGCCTTAGGCACGAAAGCCGGCTGGGTGACCTTGGGCCAGTCCCTGTCTCTCAGCCCTAGGAAGGAGCCAATGGGAAACAGGAGACTGAGAGTTCTAGTCCCGCCTCAGGCATGAAAGCCGGCTGGGTGACTTTGGGCCAGTCACTCACTCTCAGCCCAACTCACCTCACAGGGTTGTTGTTGTGGGGAAAATGGGAGGAGGAAGGAGTATTTGGTATGTTCGCTGCCTTGAGTTATTTATAAAAATAATAAAGGCGGGATAAAAATTAAATAAATAAATAAATAAAGCAACTGGCTGAAGAGGGATTTCGTTTTTAATGGTTTTCGTATGCACAGTTAAGAGAAAGCTTTAAGGTAGATAATAGACATTTGGAATTGAGCAGCAGAAGACAGAATTTGAACTTGAACTATGTACAAATGATGAACATGTAATTGCTAAAATGAATAAACTTTTATTGAAATTTGAAACGGAAGAACAAGTGAAAGACTGTATAATAAAATGGGCTAAGAACTTTGGACACAATATACTGATGAAACAGGGAGGAAATATGTGGTTAAAAGAATTGAAATTTACATTGTTATAACCTAAAAGAGAATATTTATAAAATGATGTACCTCTGGTATATGACTCCAGAAAATTGTCTAGAATGTATAAAAGTACTTCAAATTTATGTTGGAAATGTGGACAACATGAAGGGTCATTTTATCATGTCTGGTGGACTTGTAAACAAGCCAGAAATTTCTGGGTTCAAATACAAAGAAGTTTAAAGATCAACATTCAGCTGAAACCGGAACTTTTCTTGCTGGGATTAACGGACAGTCAATTAGAAAAGAGCCATGGAAGATTATTTTTATATATGATTACTGATGCAAGACTATTATATGCACAAAAATGGAATGACTCTGAAATACCCACAACGCTGGAATGGTTGGTGAAGATGACAGAACTAGCAGAGATGGCAAAATTAAATTGTTTGATTAGAGAAAGATCAACAACTACATTTATCAGTGACCGGAAACCCTTATGGACTTTTTGCTGAAAAAAGAAGGAAACTATGATGTAACCTTAGACAGAGAGGGTAAAATATAAATGCATTGAAAGAAAAGATTATAAAAGAAGCGACTTCTGAACTGTTAAAAAGTTCAGAAGTCGCTTTTTTATATTTTCTTTTCTTTTCTATTTCTTTTTCTATTTTCTTTCTTATTCACTATTCTTCCGTATTTTCTTTGTTTCTTTTCTAATATTTATATTACCAATCAAAGAGAATATTTGTATTGTTTTTATCTTGTTAAAATTTTCTTCAATAAAAATTATATTAAAAAAACCAAAGTGCTGAATTAGTGAGAGCTTTTCTGACAAGGTGAGCTTGAAGCCAGATGTCCATGACAATAACAAGGGACAGGTGATAACACTTCCTCCTGCCAACAGTAGGAGGGAGGAAGAGGTGCAAGAATTAAACCTTGAACTCATTAGGAATAGAGCCTGCATTTTGTGCTGGGCAGTCCCCAGAATTCTTTCTGAAGACATAAAAAAAAAAGGTAAAGGTTCCCCCCGCACATTTGTGCAGTCGTGTCCGACTCTAGGGGCCGGTGCTCATCTCCGTTTGTTAGCCGAAGAGCCAGCGTTGTCCGAAGACGCTTCCGCGGTCATGTGGCCGGCATGACGCACGCAGAATGCTGTTACCTTCCCACCGAAGTGGTACCTATTCATCTACTTGCATTGGCATGCTTTCAAATTGCTAGGTTGGCAAGAGCTGGGGCTAGTGCGGGAGTTCACTCCGTCACGCGGCGCTTGGGTCTCGAACCTCCGAACTTGCGATCTTCCGATCGACAAGCCTGGCGTCTTACCTGCTGAGCCAACACGCCCCATATGATATGATGAGGACATCAGTGTCCTTAAATCACTGTCTGCACAATTTCCAGTTCTAGTATCAGCCAAGAGAAGCCTGAAATGTTTAAAGGGCGCCATAGAGCCCTCCTCATTAGATGAGATCTTATCGCTACTTGGATTTTATATCTAATTTTATTCTCTATTTATACTGGTTGTTTGTATTGTATTTTATGTGCTTATAGTTTTAATGTTAATTTTATTGTAAACCGCCCAGTGTCCCCCTTTCTGGGGGAGATGGGCAGTGATAGAAATTGGGGGAAAAAAAAGTTAAGAAGATGAAATGGGTAGATGCAATTGGGCGCTAAGCTGTAATATGGCTTGACTTAGCAGAATGTGCAAACTCATCCATTATGATTTCTAAATCCCAGTATATTTATTTATTTTATTTATTTATATTTCTAACTTATATCACCGCCCATCTCCCCCCATTTCCGGAGGGGACTCTGGGCGGTTTACACAAAGCCAGCAATTAAAACATATAAAAAAATATGGCTAACATTACAATGCAGACCCTGTCATTATAGGTTGTTCAACAAATGACGATTAAAACAAACCAGTTTAGAGCAATGTGGAAGGGACCCATGTGTTAACAGCAGCACTACTGAATTACAAGATATTCAGGACTAGCGTTTCCAATCCAGTTTTGTTGGGTACAACACCTATTACTCCCCAGCCAGGATGGCTATTGCGTAAATGGATATTCCCTAGATCATAGCTTTCCAAACTGTGTGTCGGGACACGTTAGTGCAGAGCTTTCCAAACTTTTCATGTTGGTGACACACTTTTTAGACATGCATCATTTCGCGACACACTCTTACAGCAGGGCATCATTTCGCGACACACTCTTACAGCAGGGCACAAGGCAGGCACTAGGACCTGTGCGGAATCCTGGCAGGGCAAGTTTGGAGGCAGCAGCAGCTGCGACACACCCAGACACTGCAGCTGACACACTAACGTGTCCCGACACACAGTTTGGAAAGCTCTGCGTTAGTGTGTCAGCTACAGTGTCTGGGTGTGTTGCGACTCCGAGCCCTGCCAGGATTCCACGCAGGTCCTAGTGCCTGCCTTGTGCCTTGCTGCCTCCAAACCTGCTGTGATTCCACGCAGGTCCTAGTGCCTGCCTTGTGCCTGGCTGCCTCCAAACCTGCTGTGATTCCACACAGGTCCTAGTGACTGCCTTGTGCCTTGCTGCCTCCAAACCTGCCCTGCCAGGATTCCGCGCAGGTCCTAGTGCCTGCCTTGTGCCTGGCTGCCTCCAAACCTGCTGTGATTCCGCACAAGTCCTAGTGACTGCCTTGTGCCTTGCTGCCTCCAAACCTGCCCTGCCAGGATTCCGCGCAGGTCCTAGTGCCTGCCTTGTGCCTGGCTGCCTCCAAACCTGCTGTGATTCCGCGCAGGTCCTAGTGACTGCCTTGTGCCTTGCTGCCTCCAAACCTGCCCTGCCAGGATTCCGCGCAGGTCCTAGTGCCTGCCTTGTGCCTGGCTGCCTCCAAACCTGCTGTGATTCCACACAGGTCCTAGTGACTGCCTTGTGCCCTTCTGTAAGAGTGTGTCACGAAATGATGCATGTCTAAAATGTGTGTCACCAACATGAAAAGTTTGGAAAGCTCTGCCCTAGATATTACCAGTTTGGGCAATAGTTGTTAGCATGTTGGCAATTGCTTCAAGCACATTTCCTTTCTCAAAATCTGTGTTCCCAAATGGGCATTTTTAAAAAAGTGTTTGCAGGTAAATTGCTTACATTACATACCTTTAAGAAATGAATCTCATACCATTAAGAATATTCCTGCTGTATAGCTGCTAGGTTTTTTCCCCCTAAGCTGTGGTTTTCTAAGCTGCCCTTGGAAAACTTAAGTTCTGAAGGGCATCTCATAGAGTTTAAAATCAATCAATCAATCAATCATCTTTGAACCACTGTATTTCAGGTCCAGGTCTTTCTACAAAATAGAAGTTTTCCCTATTAAGGGTTTGGGGGGGGGAGAGAAGAAATAAAACTCAGGCTAGTAACAAAAGGAGAACAGGGACATCTGAAGGTTCTGTGATTTTTTTTTTAAATAATATACGATCCATTCATATTAAAAGCTAGAAGCAAAAATGAAGTCCCTTGCATTCCTGGGTCATGGAGTCAAAAATTCCATACTCTGCTTAAATCTTCTACTGTAATCCAATTTATCGAGAGAACACATCATTTCCTCAGAACATTTGTTTATTTGTTCCTTCTTATGCTTTCATATTACAGCTGGATCCACTATTTCCATGCTGTTTTGTTATTATGGAGCAAATAAGGATAAGAGGAGCTATAGCTACCAGCTTCTATCACCCTATGAGGTTATCACTCCATCTTTCCCATCCTGCTTTGTTGTTTTGCTTTCATATTTAGCAATTGAAATACCTTTTGGGGTCATTGTCATTGCTAATATTCTACGATGTAAAGCAACAGGACTAAAATACTGAAGAGCTGAGGACAGAAGAACAACATACATCGCCATGTTGAAGCAGGACAATAGACATGTTTAAAAGAAATTTGTAAAATTCAGAAAGATTCAAAAAGAGGCCTGTGAATGGAATTCATCAAGAGTAATTTCAGGTTCGACAGATTTCTCCCACAGTGTGTGAATTTTATGGAAT
Organism: Charina bottae; assembly: GCA_023362775.1. Lineage (NCBI taxonomy): Eukaryota > Metazoa > Chordata > Lepidosauria > Squamata > Charinaidae > Charina > Charina bottae. The sequence continues at coordinate 3,473,983 of JALMGJ010000038.1, read as the reverse complement.
TCACTACCCTAAGATGTGAGGATGTCCATTGGCCTTGAGGGCTTTAAAGGAAGACTAGATCTTCCCTTCATTAACGCAACTCCATACAGTAATTAGCACTGATAGAAAAATAGAGTCCCCATGTTGAGAGACAATAATTACTCTGGATGATGGAGGGAAACAAGGTGGAAAGTGGTCAGCTTTACCCTTATGAGCACCCAAAGATATTCTCAGAATGATGACCTAAATTGATCTTGGGCTATCCAACGAAGCAATTCATAGCTTCTAATATGTAAAGCTGGGGCCAGATTTGTCAGATATCACTTTTTTTTTCTTGGCAAGAGGGAAAAATTGCTGGTAGAATATTCAAGGCTACAGGGTAGTGCCATTTCATATCTGTTGTTGTTGGAAATTTTTCAGGGTACACAGCAGTGTTTCTTAAACTTTTTTCTCTCAGGACCCCTTCCCATTTTTTAAAATTATGGAGGACCCCAAAAGAGCTTTTGTTTGTATGGGTTACGTTTATCGACATTTACTGCATTAAAAATTTAAAATGATGCATTTGCTGCTGCTACCACTTCTCACGATTGTTTGATGGAATTTTAATATTGTATTATTTTTCAACATAGGCTGGCAAATAATTTTGATTCCACGGACCCCTGAGAGGGTCTTGGGGGACCCCCAGGGTCCTAGAGCCACACTTTAAGAAACACTGGCATACAGCATTCATAATTGCTTGAAACTACCAGTGATCCATGCAGAGGTTAATTTAATAATTATTATTCTATTTATTTTAATTATCATTCTATTTCTATTATTATTAATAAAAAATAATTAAAATAGAAAATAGAAATTAATTATTTCTATTATTATTAATAGAAATACATCTATCAATAGATGAAACCAAGAGGATCCAAGAGTAAGATATAAGAACTCAGATGGTGCGATTTCAACATTTTACATGAATTTGTCCCTCCTTCAGAGAAGTGGAATAAAGAACAAAATTATGGAGCTGGGAGCGTCTTGAAAGTCACCCAATCCAGTCCCCAGTGACTTCTCTGACACGGAGAACTCTGCTCAACGTTTCCTACAAGTTGAACCTGACCCCTAACAACTTCATGGACACATCCCTGTAGGGCCTGTAGGCAATAACACTGAATGGCCCCCATTAAAGGAGAACTCATTATCCCCAGAATTAACCTGCTCCACTGTTGAACAACTCTTACCGGTAAGACGGTTTTCCAAACGTTAGCCCAAATCTGTTTTCTTGCAACTTTCACCCATTAGTTCCCTGGCACAACAGAGGAAAATATCTGCTTCATCTTTTCTGTGGCAACCCTTCGGGGTACGTGTTTGTTAAATGACAGGCTGTTACCTGGTTGCTACTGGGAAGACAAGTCATGCAATATGAATAAATTATGCAGCCACAGGATTTAGCTTTGCCTGGCATAAGAACACTGCTCTGGATTACCTTCTAAAGAATAAACCTCTCAAGCATCTTTGGACCATTTTCTGGCTTCCAAACTATTTGTAACATCATAAACAAACTTGCCCAAACAAAAATGGCAAAGACAAAGATAGAAGTCCGATGAGCAGGAGGTCAACATTTGTAGACATGTCGTTGAATGTGTACATTAATGCACGCAAGCTCTTCAAAGTAGAGTTGGGATCAATGAGCCAAAGAACAAACAGAAGGGAATTTTTTCCAGGACTGTGAGATAACAATTATGCTAAGTAGGGATGATCTGAGAAATTTCACTAACTGTATTTTATAACTTTCCCCCCTTGCATGCAATTTATCCTCCTTCCTAAAACTTTTTGATTACACCAATCACATTTTAATACCCGCAAAATCCATCTCTCTTGATCACAGCAGGACTTAGGAGTACTAAATTGGGAAACAGGTATTGGGCCTGATGATTTAAATAACTGAAGAATCAAATCAGGTGTTAAGCTAGAGCTTCTCATCTGTTCCCGGATCTTCCATTCAGACAGTAACCAGTATGGCATAGGGATTAAAGTGTTAGACTAAAACCAGGAATATCCAGGTTCAAGTTCGTCCTTAACAGAAGTTCCCAATCTACTTCACAGGGTTGTTGGGGGGGGGGGAATGGAGAAGGGAATGCCATGTACACCATGCTGAGCTCTTGGAGAAAAAGTGGAATATAAATGTAACAAGCAAACAAATTGGAATTTACACATGACGGATGTGCAACCCACAAACCAAAATGAATACCCACTAAAGTTACTTTGATTCGTGATGCTTTCAACAATGCAATGTGCGAATGAGCCATAAAGATGGATTCCCTTCACCTGACTTCCTGGAGTAAGTAAAAGTCCACCAAGGAAACAATCATAGAAAAAATGTAGAATAGTTAACTAGTTGCCAAAGCCCTCTGTGCCCTCAAACTCAGTAGACTGGACGTCCATGCTCCCCTTATTTATCTTCAGAAGCTGTGGATCAAGGCAATCATTTGTCCAGTTCTGTTTGCCTCTAAGTTGGGGACTTTTACAACAGAGACTCAGAACATTTAGAAAGATGTTACATTACAGTAAATAATTAGTATGGTACATGTGCAATACATAACTACAGGTCTATGATGCAGCAGCAGGGGTACTTCCTAATATATCGAAGTATATTCTGTCCAGGTATATTCCATCGTGACCTTTTTCTTCTTTTCCTGTTCACAAAATATGGGTCACATCTGTATTATGAGTCTCTTTGTAATTAAGCATTTTTTAAAAAAAGAATGGATAAGTTATTCTTTGCTCAGAGTTTTGCCCAGGAATATCCTAACCATAAGAGGTTATCCAAAAAGATCCAGGATCCCAATCACTCTCTCCATACAATCCAGACCCTCAACCACTCATTCACCGTCCTCAAAGTTACCCAATGGAACTGACATTTAAGGACTTACCTGGAGAATGGCACACAATCTGCAGCCTTAACCAGCTTGATTTTAGATGAATTAATATGGCTTGAACATCATCCCCCTTTTGGATATGCTCCTGTCATCAACAGTGAGCAGAAGTCTAATTTTCCAAGCCCCCCGTTTCTGTCTTTTCCCTTTCAAGGGGAAAACTGGCAGGCTTCCCACTTCTCTGTGCATTTGCTCGCTCATACAGCACCCCGTCTCTGCTGCAGACTCTCTCTAGCCCTGGCTTCCTCAGTGCTGTAGCACTACATCTCTGCTTCCTCAATGCCAGAAGAAAGGGAATTGAGCAGCTCCAAGCATATCCCAGTTAAAGGGCCAGGACATCTGCATAAACCTGATAACAGTGAGAAGAGGACAGCTAATTCTCAGCAAGTACTAGTTTGCCTTTATCCAGATGATGAAGTATACCTGGCAGAATTAGTCCAGAAACAGGAAGAAGGTCTTTGGGCTAGAGACAAACCTCCCCATCTCAAATTTACACAATTTGGACCCAAAGACCAATTTTGCCTCAAAGGCAAACCTTGTGCCTGAAATAGTTCGTGCTCTTTTGTTAAAAAGATGCAAAGCTGATTTATATGCAACCATCCAGTATAGTTTTTTGCTAACTCAAGGAGTAGCAGATAGCAATATACCTTGGTACTGGAGAAAGGCCCGTAGTGTTAAAAGGAGAAATCTAAATAACCTCAGGCACTGCAAACCACAAATTCCTCTTTGTCCAGAGGAAATGAATATATCAATCTTGTTGTTGTTTATTCGTTCAGTCGCTTCCGACTCTTCATGACTTCATGGACCAGCCCACGCCAGAGCTTCCTGTCGTCCGTCGCCATCCCCAGCTCCCCCATGGTTGAGTCTGTCACCTCCAGAATATCATCCATCCATCTTGCCCTTGGTCGGCCCCTCTTCCTTTTGCCTTCCAATCTTATGTTCAGCTTTATAGACAACCTAGGCCTCTGACTCCTTACGATGCTGAACAATTATTCTCCAGCAGACAGCTCGGTTTAAGCAAGGGAGCAATCACAGCAATTGGCAGCTTAGAATTAAAGTTTGAAGTCAGTAAAATGGTTTCACATTCTTACAGTGTAAGCTGTGCACATCTATTGGTTCAATCTACTTTACTCAGGGTGATGGGTGTCTGTATAGCTTTCTAATAATCCGCTTTCTAGTTAGAACTACATCAATTTTTTCTCCCTTCAGGCTTCCTCTCCTTGAATGGTGCGTGAACTAAACATTAATGCTTCTGCCCCATTTACGTAAGGGTGGGCCTTCCTAACTAGACCTATTTGTGCCGCAAAACATCTGGACAATCCCAAGACAGTAGCAAAGGTATAGAAAATTTGAATGCCTGGCTACCACCTGGGGATTGCCCTGATTTTTGCAGCTCAAATATAGTAGAGCTGCTTAAACAACGATGCACACAGCGCTGAAACTTCAACCCCTCCCATTCCTTATCTTGGTCACTCCAGGCAGTTTTCTACATCCTGGCTCCAGTCCTGGGAAACAAGCCAAGAGCAAAGTGCCAGCATCAATAGAATACAGGAGGTAAACCATGAGAACAGCATACTTTTTTGTAGAGGAAAACAAACAACTGCTACTCTCATGTGCAGGTTGGACTTCAGCTGGTATAATCCAGCATGGAACAATCAAATGAGGCTACTGCAGAGTCATATGGTACAAGAGCCAGTGTGGGGTGGGTGGTTAAGGGGTTGGCCTAGGAGTGGGGAGATAGATGTTCTTGCCCATCCTCAGCCAGGGAAGATCCCTGGGTGACTTTGGGCCAGTCCTTCTGTCTCAGCCCAACCTACCTTGCAGAGTTGTTGTGGGGAGAAATAGGAGGTGGTATAATGTATGCTACCTTGAGCTCTTCTACAAAAGGTGGGATATAAATCTAAAAAATATCAGGCTGCCTTAATGCAAACGCTTTGACAGACTGTATCTGAACCTTCACATGGAAACAGCTTTTCTTTTCTTGCATATTTACCACCTTACTGCAGGCCCCTCTGTTTATATATGCTGTGGTCACATGTCATACTTACCTATGATTAAATTAATCACGGTTACTAAATTAATCCAATTTTCTGCAATCCCATTATAGAACTGAAGCACAAAATTAACCCCACAGATTGGATTTATACATTGCACCAGGCTAAAATGTGGTTGGCTAGGATGTGATCTTGTGTGTTGTACAGTTAAAGTCACCAGTTGGATGATACGGTAAATAGATAAGAGCTTCTAAGGCCAGAATCCAATGCTGTTACTTTGGGTTAAACATCTCAGTGGGACTTGCTTCCAAGAGATATTTATGCGTAGGCTTGGGAGGGACTTCCTTTCTTCGTGCCAGTCGTGCCATTTCAGACAAAGTATCAAATTCCAAAAATTGTTTTAAAAAGTCAAACGGTTTTAAAGAGGCTCATTTTTGCATTCTGTAGAATTATGAGTTTTTCCAATCTGGGTATAGGAATGTTTATTCTTCAGTTGTGTTATGCTGGGTTTTTAACAAAAGTAGTCCAAAGCGTTCCTTTTACTTTCAGTTTTCCTACAAGCATCTGCAAAAGGAAGTCGGAATAAATTGCTTGCAGACAAGTCAGCAAGTCCATTTATCAATAATCCTATCTCTAGCCTTTGTTCCTCTTAGCATGCCCGAAATTCCTTCTTCTTATCTTGCCCACTTGTCTGTTTCCATATGCCATGATACTTCCTGTTTGCCTTTCCCAAATCATTGGTTGCCCCCCTTACCTTTCTTGTTTCTTCATTTTAATTATCAGATATGTTGGAATCTGGCAAATCAAGCATGCCTCATTAGCATATGGGTGATTGCTCTAGGAGGCAAACTCTGTGCTACAAGAGGAAGCTGCTTGTTGCCCCTCCCACTTCGTCTCTCTCTCTGCTCCTTCCACCGACAGAGAAGCAGCATGCAAGCTGCTCTCCCTCCATCTTGGCCACATGGATGGGCCTAGGAGATTTCCCCCCCCCCCTTTCTCCACACAGCCTCTGGCAGCAAACAGGGCCAGAGGTATGCAGTTTAGGGAACAGAAAGAAGAAATGAAACCAATTTTCTACTGAAATGGCTGTACCTGGACAGAATAAATGTAAGAACTCTTTTGTACTTACTTTTTGTACCTGCAATGTCTAAGTGTGTGTTTCTTTATGCTTGGGTGGGCTAAAAGTATAAGAATAAGAACCTGAATCTCTCTAACGTGCTCACAGGCTGTTTTTAAACAATATTCCTTTTTCTGCCCATGAGTTTTACACAATGTTAAGCTCGCCTCCATTCACTGGTTCTAACAGGCCACTGGATGATCTTCAAGATACTGGTCTGCCAAAGAAATGTTTGCTATGATTTGGAAAGGATTTCTGCTGCACAGCCTTAAACATAATTATTCAGAGAATTATTTCCAATGTAGGTGAACAGGGCTTATTCCTCATTAACTTTTTAAGGACAGCAGCCTTAGTTTCTCCAAAGGCTGCAATTCAGCCCTTGCTCATAACTGCCCTAAGGTCTTCCTGACACTTTCATTGGCACTGGGTAAATTCTGACCTAGAACAGTCTTATCTCCGCCATCTGGTTGCCCTCTTGCCAGAACAGGCAGGCAACTTCCAGAAATTGATGATGTCACCCTCTACTGATCTACTACTGTACTAGCTATCAACTCAAAGCAATCTGAGGGAGCTTTTTTCTGCTCCACTTCTGAAGTACATTGTTCCACGTTATGTCCCCTCAATGCTCCTCCCTGGGAGGGGGTGCCTCAATTTGTTGAAAGTAACCCCAGCAGTTCACTGGCTACATTGTAGAGAAAGGAACACACCTTCAACTGGGTCAATTCTTAGCATGTACTCAATAGCTTCTATACCAGCCTTTCTCAACCTTTTGACCCTGGAGGAACCCTTGAAATATTTTTCAGGCCTCGGGGAACCCCTGCACATTCAGGCTCAAATGTAGGCCAGAAGTTACACAATTATTACATTCGTTTCATGGGTAGGCCTGTACAGTATATACTATGCCTTAACAGTATTCTTAAACTAAAAGAAAAGAAAAGAATGAATCGTACCTCTTTAATGTGAAGTTGCCCAAATTTGAAATAATTTTTTAAAGAAATCGTGATCTCCCAGGGAACCCCTAGTGAACTCTCGTTGAACACTAGGGTTCCACGGAACCCTGGTTGAGAAACCCTGTTCTATACCAACACCTTAGGCCAAGATCATATTATGCTGTTTTAGCACCGTTGGAATGGTGCTATGAGAATGGAATAGCATGGAAAGAAGGAAATCTTTATTTTAAAGGTGCTTGTTGTGCCTGCACATATGTGCATTCTGATGCTTCAACCATGTACAGTATATATAAATTTAACTTCATATTATACAGAGAGAGAGAGAGAGAGAGAGAATATATGGATTGACAACTGTGCTCATAATTTTTTTAGAGCTTTATTCTTAACCATTGAATTAACCATATTTTCTTCCTTGTCTTGTGTTCTATGTACAGTAAATTTTCTACATCTTTTCTACAACTGGATTTCTAAAGCACATGGTTATCATGGTAGACAAAGAGGTAGAATGTATCATGGTACCGTGACTTTTATTAGCGTTCTTAATTATGTTGCACACAGTAGAGCTGAGGATCCTTAACCAGCTTTGGTGTGATGTATCACGTCCAACTTTGTTTCTAGTGTTAGAGAGATCCCTGTGGGTTGGAAAAGATGTTGGGGCTGTTTTGAGCCCAATTGCTATTGAATTCACAGAATTAAATGGGAAACAGGACACACAATTGGAACAATTGCACAACATGATGGTAAATGTCTGAATGAGGGCAGAAAGTAGAGTAGCTGGGGAAATGTTCAAGCAGTTTTGGTTGGAAAGTTCTCTAGACCTTTGGTGCCAATTAACTCATTCATTCATTGGCGATCACTCGTAGCCGAGTAAGATTGTCTTCCAAAGGTAAAATTTTAACGGTGGATCCGTAAGTGGCTATAAAGGCCAATTCTGGATCCGCACAACCTCCCACAATGAGGGCATAGGTTTCCGGGTGGGAGACGTTCATGATGAGGGTTTGCCTGACATGCCTTCCTTTTAGCTCTTTTCTCCTTTTCGCCTTGTACTCGTGCTTCTTCAAAGTCCATAGCGCCATTAATAAAGGATGACCTCCAATTGAAACGCTCATGAGTTAGGGCTTCCCAGTTCTCAAGGCTGATATTACATTTTTTTAAATTAGCTTTGAGAGTATCTTTGAATCTCTTTTGCTGTCCACCAATATTCCGTTTTCCATTCTTAAGTTGGGAGTAAAGTAGCTGCTTTGGAAGACGATGGTCAGGCATTCGAACAACATGACCAGTCCAGCGAAGTTGATGTTGGATGATCATTGTTTCAATGCTGGTGGTTTTCGCTTCTTCTAATACGCTAACATTAGTCCGCCTATCTTCCCAGGTAATTTGCAGAATTTTTCGGAGGCAGCGTTGATGGAACCTTTCAAGAAGTTGGAGGTGGCGTTTGTAGAGGGTCCATGTTTCACAGGCGTACAGAAAGGTTGGTAGTACAATGGCTTTGTAAACAAGCATTTTGGTCTCCCTGCGAATGTCCCGATCCTCAAACCCTCTACGCTTCATTCGGGAGAAAGCTACACTCGCAGAGCTCAGGCGATGCTGAATTTCAGCGTCGATGTCGGCTTTTGTAGATAGATGGCTGCCGAGATAAGAAAAGTGATCGACATTTTCTAGTGACACACCTTTAAGCTGGATTGATGGCGCTGCGGAGGGATTGGTTCGAACTTGCTGGTAAAGCACTTTGGTTTTTTTAATGTTAATCGAGAGGCCGAGTTTTTCATATGCTTCTGCAAAGATGTTTAGGATAGTTTGAAGATCTTCCTCGGAGTGTGCACAGACTACGTTATCATCAGCATATTGAAGTTCTATAACAGAAGTTGCAATTACCTTATTTTTTGCTTTCAGCCTACTAAGATTAAAAAGCTTTCCATCTGTTCAATATATAATTTCTACACCAGTAGGAAGTTTCTCTTCAACAAGGTGCATAATCATAGCGATGAAGATAGCGAATAAGGTTGGAGCAATAACACATCCCTGTTTAACGCCGGATTCCACTTTAAATGGATCGCTTTGAGAGCCATTGTTATTCAGGATTGTTGCCATCATGTCGTCATGGAGTAACCACAAGATGTTCACAAATTTATCAGGGCATCTGATTTTCAGAAGGATGGTCCAGAGAGCAGTACGATTTACAGTATCAAAAGCTTTAGTCAGATCAATAAACGCCATGTACAGAGGGCGGTTTTGCTCCTTGCATTTTTCTTGAAGCTGTCGTGCAGTGAAGATCATATCCACTGTTCCCCTGGAAGGGCAGAAGCCATTTTGCGTTTCAGGGAGGATGTCTTCTGATACAGATAGGAGACGGTTTGCAATTATCTTTGCCAGGATTTTGCCTGCTGTGGCTAGAAGGGAGATGCCTCGATAGTTTCCACAGTCTGTTCTATCACCCTTTTTAAAGAGAGTGATAATTATGGCATCCCTAAAGTCTGCTGGAATCTCCTCCCTCATCCAGATTTTTTTGATGAGCTTATGAAGTTGTGTAAGTTCAGGCCCGCCTTCTTTAAAGACTTCAGCAGGAATCCCATCAGGTCCACTAGCTTTGTTATTTTTCATTTGTTTAGTGGCTTTGCTGACTTCCTCCAAACTAGGGGGTACTGCAAGCTCATTTCTTATTTGTTTTTGCGGGATTTGCAAGAAGACTTCATCAGCCACAGTAGAGTGACGATTAAGGAGATTGTAGTAATGCTCTTTCCAGCGCAGTGCAATAGACTCTTTGTCCTTTAGAAGTTTAGCACCATCTACTGAGCGTAAGGGATTTGTACCATGGTTTGTTGGTCCATAGATGGCCTTTATGGCATTAAAAAAGCCCCGTGCATCATGAGCATCTGCAAAATGTTGGGTTTCTTGGGCTTTTTTTATCCACCATATGTTCTTAAGTTCTCTAGTTCTTCTTTGGACTTCTGCCTTTGCACTGGCATAGATTTTTTCTTAACGGCACAGTTAATATCTGTGCTGGCTCGCCTCCAGAACAGATTGGAGAGTCTTGGCAGTCAGCCCGAGGTAAGGAATGCAGCCCAAGGTTACTTTGCAAGACTGGCCGAGAGAGAGACAAACCAGCGTGTGCCAATAATCAGAGTAGTGAAGCAAAGGGTAGTCAATAATCCAAACCGGGTCAAGGGTTCCAGAAGTCCGAGCCACGATAATCCAAGCCAGGTCCAGGGGTCCAGAAGGCAGAGTAAGATAGTCCAAACAGGGTCAGGAACGCAGGAAACAGAACAGGATACCAGAGTGGTCGCGAAGCCAAAATGCAACGTTGCTCCCACAAATCCCTCACTGCTTCGTTGGTGATTTATCAGGAGCTCAGGAGCTGTCCTCTGGGTCCTGCAAAGACTCTCCCTGCCCTCTGTGTAACTCCCTAGCAGCCAGCCGAGCACTTTTCCTTCTGTCCTTTAAGGCGAGGCGCACACGCCTCCGCCTCTGCCCTTTGGGGGATTCAGGAGAGCTGGGAGGCTGATGGGATCCGGCTGGCTGCTGGCTAAAGGGTGGGGACAAACCGCAATCCCCAGCTTGCTCTGCTGTAGCCTCGGTTGCTGGCTGCTGGCTAGAGGGTGGGGCCAAACCACCATCCCCAGCTTGCTCTCCTGCAGCCTCAGGTATTGCTGCCTCCTGCGGTGCTGGGTCATCGTCTGGGCCCGTGTCCGCATCTGGGGCCTCGCCTGGCTCAATCCCCTGGGGGTTTGCCAGGGGCAGCTCGTCCTCAGACTCATCGCTGAGGCCCTGGGGCAGAGGCTGAACCAGGACAATATCTTTTTGCCATATCTGGAAGGCTTTCCTTTTCTTGTCAATAATATGTTCAATCTCACTATCGTTCTCATCAAACCAGTCCTGATGTCTCTTAGTCTGGTATCCGATAGTTTGTTCACAGGCTGAGATAATAGAAGTCTTCAATTTAGTCCAGTGTTCCTCAACATTTTCAGGAAGTTCCATAGGCAGATGTTCCTTGAGAGTTGATTGAAAGCAAGCTCGTTTAATAGGATCTTGAAGGGCCAGTGTATTCATTTTACGCCTTGGTTTTCTTCCTTGGAGCCTATGATGAGGGACAATCTTTATGGCCATCGTGGATCGAATTAATCGATGGTCTGTCCAGCAGTCATCGGCGCTCGTCATGGCTCTGGTGAGAAGTACATCACGGCGATCTCTAGCACGGACAATTACATAATCTAAAAGATGCCAGTGCTTCGACCGTGGGTGCTTCCATGATGTTTTAAATTTATTTTTCTGGCGAAAGAGTGTGTTAGTAATGACAAGGTTATGCTCTGCACATTTAGTCAGAAGTAAGATTCCATTTGTGTTGCTGTTGTCAACTCCTTCTTTCCCAATGATCCCTGGCCACAAATCAAAATCACGCCCAACTCTTGCATTGAAATCGCCCAGGAGGATAATTTTATCCTCCTTTGGTATCTCTGATAAGATGGTGTCCAGCTGGGTATAAAATTTTTCCTTGATATCCTCATCTGCATCTAGTGTTGGTACGTAAGCACTTAGGATAGTTGCCTGTTGGTTTTTGGCGAGTTTTATTCGCAGAGTTGAGAGTCGTTCGTTAATCCCAGTGGGAACTTCTGACAAGAGCTTCACAATGTCGTTTTTGATAGCAAAGCCTACCCCATGTATTCGTCGTTCTTGTTCAGGCAGTCCTTTCCAAAAGAAGGTATAACCTCCTTTTTCTTCCTTCAACTGTCCTTCTCCTGCTCTTCGAGTTTCTTGGAGTACTGCTATATCAAAGTCTCAGCTCCCTTGCAATAATGGCAGTCCTACGTTCAGGTCGTTCACTATCCATATTGTCTTGCAGTGTCCGTATATTCCATGTTCCAAAATTCATGTGTTTTTTACGACCGCTAGATGGTGACCCCACTGGTCGCGGTAATCCAGTCAGGGAGAAAAATGAGGCAGACTATGTTTAGGGCACCTTTTTAGCCCCCTCCCCATATGGGGTGAGCAGAGTGGATCCTAAATAGGGCTGCTCAGTCGTGGATACAGCTGCCGAACTACTCAACTGCCTCGATCCTTGAGTCAGGGCGACTGAATCCGTATCCACCGCCCATGTGCTGGTCCATGACTAGGAGCTTCCAGATTTCACAGTCCTGCCCCCGTTGCCATTCGTCAGTCGCCATGGGACTTTTGGTTGTTTGGGGTTTGGTGTGGTTGGAAGATGCCTGTGCGTGAATTTGTTTTATGTGTGGAGATCGGTGCACAACGATCAGCACACAACCTTCACAGAAAAAGGCTCTAATCCAATGGCATGGATACCATGACGATTGGTGACCTTTTGTCTGCTGCAGCCTTCATCCGCCTTCGCAGCAGTTGTAACAATACACCTTGTTATCTTCCGCCTGTTCTGCTGTTGAGGACTTTCTTGGATCGTTCTTTGTCTGGTTCCTCCCCCTGGACCTTACCGCCATGGGTGACCCTGCCAGGAGTACATGACTCCCGACGGCTTCGCTCACAGGGTTCATTGGGAACACACAAGCCCACTCACCACAACAAGGTGATGATCCAGCGAGTGAGTGCCAATTAACTACATTAGTACAAACTGATAACAGTGATTTTTTTTAACAGAAAGTGAATTCTTGGATGAAAACAATCACATAATAGCAAAATGGCACAAAATGAATTCTCATAAAGCGAGGGGAAGCACACACACAACTAAATATGTCCAGGAATATCTGCCCACAGGAAGGAAATGGCCAATCACTTCCTGGAAGGGAAAGGTGGGAGGGCACAGCTGCAGAGGAATTGTCCAATAGGGGGACATGATCACCTGCAGTTCAGACTCAAGACCTTGCAAGCTGTTGCCAATGTTTCTCAGTCCAGACAGGGTTTTTTTAAGGCAGCTTAGAATCAAATCGGCATGAGCACAGGACAGAGGCGGCTTAAACAGTAAACGAGATGTGCCCTAAAAGCAGTACAGAAGCCCACTCTAATGAGATTGGCTCTGGGCATGCCAGCCTGCATGTGCTCTGACCCAATTTTGCCCTCTGAATGCAGATGACTGAATAGAGTGCTCTGCTTCACACTGGTGCCAGGAGAATGATGTCCCAACAGCACTCAGAGCCACGCAAGACCTTTTGGTGCCTGAGATGGAGAAAATGACCCTCTCCCTCAGTTAACCTAGAGAGAAACCAGTCAGGTTGGGAACGGAATCTTTTGCATTTTTTCCAATACTGCCTGAGTTAGCTACCTTGCTTTATCTAACAGTGTAGGGGGGGGGGGAGAGAAAGAGAGAGAGAGAGAGTTCTTCACCTCTGACACCCCTTCTGCTGCCATTCTCTTTCTCCATGTCAGGGCAATGCCACCCCTCAACGTTTGGAAGTTCTACTTTGACGATTCGGCTTGCTGCCTTTCCATGGCCCACCTGTATGCTGATGAATAGACAGATTAACAAACAAATGAACCTTCAGCCTTCAGAACACGGAGGTGGATGAAGTGGTTAGAACACAGCCCCTGCTGACCTATTGCCTTCCCCCATGTAGTCATGCACAATTTATGCTCCTCTCTGAAATGAGAACAATTCTGCTGACTCTAGTAGAAGGAGGCGTTTGTCCTTTGCCTGCCGTCCCTGATAAATGTACATTTAATATATGCGTGTGGCCCACCAGCACACATACAATCTCATTAGAGTTGCTTATCTTAGAAAAATAACTGCGCTTGACCTACCGCACAGCCAGATTCCAGGCATCTGCTCCAATGGTGCAGCTCAAGGAGGAAACCATAGATGAGATTACACAGATGTTTCTTCTTCCACCCTTCAGAAATCAATTTAAGAGTTAGGCCCCAATAGACACTAGTGTTTTGCCCTCCTAGTTGTATGCTGTTATATATTTCTCCCTCATCAGGATATAAATTATTATTGTATTTTAGCTGCTGTTAGAAATGTAATATCTGCCTCTAGTTGAGCTTGACTCCTGGAGTCTACATGGACAAGGTTATACCACCACCCCATTTCCCAGTGTAGTTTACATCCCTGGGGTTTCTTGTCATCTCCTATCCAAGCACTAACCAGTTCCAAATCTGCTTAGGTTTTCAAAATCGGCCAAAGATGGCTAGGTGCTACTACCAGCTGATGACACTTCAACTGTTAACCATTTTCACATACTGATCATGCTCATGACTTTGCTACTGCATGCTTTGAGATTTCATGTAGTATATTTCAAATGCAATTGTAGCAAACCAGAGATTCCTCTTCAATCCATTACTGAGAAGGGAGCAGGGTAATGATCAGGAACTTAAAGACAACCAGCCTTTTAGTTTTCTAAACTTTCACAATGAACTTAAATCCAAGTTAGTTTCCTTCAGTAAACCAAATGTACTGATATCCAAAGGCATGTCTATATTTTTACCAGTCTAGAGATTGCACATAAAACTTCTCCCTGGAATCCATGCTGACCAATAGCTGAGTGTCCCACCACTTGTGCTCCCACAAATCCTGAACAAATCCTGGTACACACCTGCCTATTAAATTAAATCAGTTGCCAACATCCCTGACTCACAAAACACTCATGCTTGTCGGTGTTTGCTCGGTCATCTGCAAAAAATTCTTTCCAAACTCATGTATGAAAGGAGGCTGTGCAGAAAGTTGATGGAGTCTTAAAGGTTAATAAAAGAACTCCAAGCAGCTAACAATAATCTTGCGGAGTAGAAGCGTGAACCAGCAAGGAACTTGCACTTTAAGCTTAATTACGTTCAGAAATAAATTCAGTCTTCACACATTAGTTAGATGAAGAAAAGTAGAGTTAGCTTACATTTATTCAGTAGATCTGGATACAAGTAGATTTATTGTAGATCTGCATGCAAGCGAGATGAAATGGACGAGAGCTGCATCCGTGCAGCCCTCCTGCTTGCACATGTGCCCGAAGAGTAATGGAGAATGTTAATCCCCTAAACTCAAGGAGGAGGAGGAAGAGGAAATCAGGTGACCCAGGTAACCTCCCACAAGCACAGTAGAGATGTGTTTACTAGAAAGACCTCCCATTATGCTTATGAGACAATGCTGAGTTGACTCCTGATAATCCCAACAACAGTTTGATATGCAAACGACAAAAAACCTCAATCAACACAGTGCCACATTTCTGCTATATCTCAAACCCTGTTGTGGTCTGTGCAAAGGTGGCAGGTCTGGTTTTGTACATTCAGGTGTCTTTTCTGCTACAACTCTGGCTGGGTGACGGGATTGTTGGGAGGTACAAATAATTGTAGTCATCGCTGTTGAAAACCTGTTGGACCTTTGAAGATGAGCCAACTCTTAGAAGGGGCTGCCTGCCTGGTGAATTTTATCACTGTAGGTAATACCTAAACACAGCTTCTCCCTTTTTTTCCTTTCCTTTTCTGTTCAATATCTCTTTCCCATTTAGTTTTTTCCTTCCCTTCCCAGGGCAGCTACAGTATCTCTTTGTCTTACTCCTTCTTCCACTAAATGGTGGAAAGATATGTTTGTTTCAGCAGACATATTGCACAGAAACATAGCAATTTTTCTCTGTGTGCCAGGAGTTTGGGTAAGACAGATATACACAGATGGAGATCAACTAATTTTATAAATCTAGTAACTTGGGTTTTTTTACAGGCATTTATTGTTAATCGGTAGTTCTTAATAGTACTTACTTTTATCCTGGGGTTCTGCCCTTTTGTGTAATGTGGCTTCTGACAGGCATGCCAACTATCACAAACAACAGTTTGGAGACAAGATGCTTCAGAAGATGCAACCTGGGAAGCTACAGACATTCTTGGAGGAGACTGATAATCTCAGAACTTTTCTGTTTGAGTTGTGACCTGGGTTTGGAATGGAATCAATCATGGCTGCTGTGATAAATATACTTCTAAGGGAAAAATACAGAAGGGATGTGACTCTTGATTTGCTTGACCCCTCGGTGGCTTTTGATACAATTAACTACAATATTCTCTTCCCGGACCACCTTTATGAGTTGGTTGCTCTGTGTTGCTGTAATTCTGGGCTGAGAGAGAGGGACTGGCCCAAGGTCACCCAGCTGGCTTTCATGCCTAAGGGAGGCCTAGAGCTGGCAGTCTCCTGGTTTCTAGGCCAGCACCTTCACTACTACACCAAACTGGCTCACAGGTATGCTATGGAATTTGGCCTAGGGCTGCAGTGTAATCTTTTGGTTCCTCAAAGGCATTTTTTTCTTAACAGTGTTACCTATACTGAATGATACCTACCTGAAATGTGTGAACCTGTTACATTTTCTATGTCTTTCTAAGAGCAATCTCTTCATCTAGGGCTTTTCAATGTCTTAGAAATTTTATCTGATTCTGCTTTTGTTTTCCTTTTCTTCCCTCTCTCTATATTTTTATTGTTTTCGTTGCATTCTACATTTTGTAGACGATCTCAATATGCTATTGAATAAGCTATAGAATAATAGCAACAATAATAGCACATACAAATACAGTACGTCATGTGCACACATTTACAAGGGAAAGGGAAATTTCCCAAACTGGAGCTAGAGGTGACTATTTTAGGTTGACTAGTGAGGAAGGATTTTTGACTGTATGCTTTTCTTCCTGTTTATTGTTTCTTTGGAGTTATCTTAAATACAGTTGCTTTTTGACTGAGATGGGCAGTGACGAAATCCGAAAAATAAATAAATAAATAAATAAATAAATAAATAAATAAATAATCTTCCCTTTGGGTAAATAGGATATGTAACAATTCACACCCCTTCATGGATCACTGCCTTGTCGTGGCGAAGGGGCTTGCGTAACTCAATGAAGTCAGGTCAAGAAGAACAGGTCATGATGGAGAGTTCTGACAAAACGTGGTCCACTGGAGGAGGAAATGGCAAACCACTCCAGTATCCTTGCCAAGAAAACCCATGGACAGTATCAAAAGGCTAAAAGATATGACGCCGGAAGATGAGCCCCTCAGGTCGGAAGGTGTCCAAAATGCTACTGGGGAAGAGCGGAGGGCAATTCCGAGTAGCTCCAGAAAGTGTGAAACGGCTGGGCCAAAGCCGAAAGGACGCTCAGTTGTGGATGTGTCTGGAAGTGGAAGGAAAGTCCGATGCTGTAAAGAACAATATTGCATAGGAACCTGGAATGTAAGAACTATGAATCAAGGTAAGCTGGATGTGGTCAAACATGAGATGACAAGATTGAACATCGACATATTGGGAATCAGCGAACTAAAATGGACAGGAATGGGCGAATTTAATTCAGGAGACCATTATATATACTACTGTGGGCAAGAATCCCTTAGAAGAAATGGAGTAGCTCTCATAGTCAATAAAAGAGTGGGAAAGGCAGTACTGGGGTACAACCTCAAAAACGACAGAATGCTTTCAGTTCGAATCCAAGGCAAACCATTCAACATCACAGTGATCCAAGTCTATGCCCCAACCACTGATGCCAAAGAAGCTGAAGTTGACCGGTTCTATGAAGACCTACAACACCTTCTAGAACTAACACCAAAAAAAGATGTCCTTTTCATCATAGGGGACTGGAATGCTAAGGTAGGAAGTCAAAAAATAACCGGAATAACAGGCAAGTTCGGCCTCGGAGTACAAAATGAAGCAGGGCAAAGGCTAATAGAGTTTTGTCAAGAGAACACGCTGGTCATAGCAAACACTCTTTTCCAACAACACAAGAGACGACTCTACACATGGACATCACCAGATGGTCAATACCGAAATCAGATTGATTATATACTTTGCAGCCAAAGATGGAGAAGCTCTATACAATCAGCAAAAACAAGACCTGGAGCTGACTGTGGCTCAGATCATGAGCTTCTTATTGCAAAATTTAGGCTTAAATTGAAGAATGTAGAGAAAACCACTAGACCAATCAGGTATGACCTAAATCATATCCCTTATGAATATACAGTGGAAGTGAGGAATAGATTTAAAGGATTAGATCTGGTAGACAGAGTGCCTGAAGAACTATGGATGGAGGTTCGTAACATTGTACAGGAGGCAGCAACTAAAACCATCCCAAAGAAAAAGAAATGCAAGAAAGCAAAGTGGCTGACTGATGAGGCTTTACAAATAGCTGAGGAAAGAAGGGAAGCAAAAGGCAAGGGAGAAAGGGAAAGATATAAACAACTGAATGCAGAATTCCAGAGAATAGCAAGGAGAGATAAGAAGGCCTTCTTAAATGAACAATGCAAAGAAATCGAGGAAAACAATAGAATGGGGAAGACTAGAGATCTCTTCAAGAAAATCGGAGATATCAAGGGAACGTTTTGTGCAAAGATGGGCATGATAAAGGACAAAAAAGGCAGGGACCTAACAGAAGCAGAAGAGATTAAGAAGAGGTGGCAAGAATACACAGAAGAACTATACAAGAAAGATCTTAATATCCCTGATAAATACGATGGTGTGGTCACTGACCTTGAGCCGGACATCCTAGAGAGTGAAGTCAAGTGGGCCTTAGGAAGCATTACTAACAACAAAGCTAGCGGAGAAGACAGTATCCCAGCTGAGCTATTTAAAATCCTAAAAGATGATGCTGTTAAAGTGCTGCACTCAATATGCCAACAAATTTGGAAAACTCAACAGTGGCCACAGGATTGGAAAAGGTCAGTTTACGTTCCAATTCCAAAGAAAGGCAATGCCAAAGAATGTTCAAACTACCGTACAATTGCGCTCATTTCACATGCCAGCAAGGTTATGCTCAAAATCCTACAAGCTAGGCTTCAGCAGCATGTGAACCGAGAACTACCAGAAGTGCAAGCTGGGTTTCGAAGAGGCAGAGGAACTAGAGATCAGATTGCCAACATTCGCTGGATCATGGAAAAAGCAAGAGAGTTCCAGAAAAACATCTACTTCTGCTTCATTGACTACGCTAAAGCCTTTGATTGTGTGGATCACAACAAACTGTGGCAAATTCTTAAAGAGATGGGAGTACCAGACCATCTTACCTGTCTCCTGAGAAACCTGTATGTGGGTCAAGAAGCAACAGTTAGAACCGGACATGGAACAACCGACTGGTTCAAAATTGGGAAAGGAGTACGACAAGGCTGTATATTATCACCCTGCTTATTTAACTTATATGCAGAGTACATCATGAGAAATGCCGGGCTGGATGAATCACAAGCCGGAGTTAAGATTGCCGGGAAAAATATCAACAACCTCAGATATGCAGACGATACCACCCTAATGGCAGAAAGTGAAGAGGAACTAAAGAGCCTCTTGATGAGGGTGAAAGAGGAGAGTGCAAAAGCTGGCTTGAAACTCAACATTAAAAAAACCCAGGTCATGGCATCTGGTCCCATCACTTCCTGGCAAATAGAAGGGGAAGAAATGGAAGCAGTGACAGATTTTATTTTCTTGGGCTCCAAGATCACCGCAGACGGTGACTGCAGCCATGAAATTAAAAGACGCTTGCTCCTTGGAAGGAAAGCTATGGCAAACCTAGACAGCATATTAAAAAGCAGAGACATCACCTTGCCGACAAAGGTCCGTATAGTTAAAGCTATGGTTTTTCCAGTAGCAATGTATGGCTGTGAGAGTTGGACCATAAGGAAGGCTGAGCGCCGAAGAATTGATGCTTTCGAGCTGTGGTGCTGGAGAAGACTCTTGAGAGTCCCTTGGACTGCAAGGAGGTCAAACCAGTCAATCCTAAAGGAAATCAACCCTGACTGCTCATTGGAAGGACAGATGCTGAAGATGAAGCTCAAATACTTTGGCCACCTAATGAGAAGAGAGGACTCACTGGAGGGGACCCTGATGTTGGGAAAGACTGAGGGCAAAAGGAGAAGGGGACGGCAGAGGATGAGATGGTTAGATAGCATCACCGATGTAATGAACATGAATTTGAGCAAACTCCGAGAGACAGTGGAGGACAGGAAGGCCTGGCGTGCTATGGTCCATGAGGTCACGAAGAGTCGGACACGACTGAACGACTGAACAACAACAACAATTCACAACTACTATTATTATTTAACTAGAGACAACTAGGTGACTCATTCTGCAAACAAAGGAGGACTGACATTACTTAATTTTTATTTATTTATTTTTTATAAACATATTTATATCCCGTCCATCTCCCCCGCAAGGAGGGACCCTGGGCGGTTGTTTGTGCCGGCATTTGCGGTTATACAACTAAATAGGGTAGATAAATCTTATAACTTTTGAACCATTGATCATCAGGGTTCATCAGACCAATGAAGGACATGTCTTCTTCAACAATAAACTACACCAGAATTTTAAAGAAATGTAATGAAGTTTATGTTCAAATGTTAGAACAAAGGTAAGTACATGCTTGTTTTTATCCACTTTCCTGTTTGCTTACTTGTGACCATTTTCATCAAGTTGGGCTGAAATTGGACACATTTAAATCTCATGAAATATAGAGTTCAAGTTCTAAGCTGCATCAATCAAACAATTCTTAGCATACTTATCAAATCCTAATTTCCTCATCAGCCATCCCAAACCTGGGATTCTTTGGAGCTGGTGGAACCTGAGGAAGTGGGTAGAGTTCTCTATAGTTTCCTGGCTCCTTGGGGTGACCAGGCAGGGTGTAAATGTGATTTCAGGTGATATTGAAGGGATCTAGGGTTACCTGGTCAGAAGGTTTAGGCCGGGAGAGCACAGAATTATAATATCTTTTTATAATGTTTTATTGCCTTGCACTACACTGTACCAAAGATGTTCTTATCTGAACCAAAGAAGCTTCACCCGGGGATAACCTCTCCCTGAGACAAGAGGCCAGCTAGGCCCAGTGCATCTCTGCATATTAAAACTAATTGCTAAGCTATCAATCTAATGCTACCTCACTCAGGAATGCATAGAGCCAATTACCTTGTATTTACTTCCTGAAGTAAGCTAATTAAGTGAACTTGTTTACTTGATCTTTCTGTCGTAACTTCTGTATTCTCCTCCTCCTGGGTGTCAGAATGTAAGACCTTTGTGATTTGCTTATGTATGCATAACCCAAGTGTCCTCCAATGTGTTACCCTTATCTGTATAAGATGCAAGTGTCAATCTCTGGTTCACAGAATGTGCCTAGAGAACAATTGGTGTGAATGTTCACGGGTCCCTCTCTTTGTAACTCTTTTGATAGCAACATTATCCTCATGACCTAATGTATCCCAGAAACCCACAGGAAACCCAGGGACCCTGGGCGGACCTTGATCCCCGAGAACTAACCAATCCCAAGAGATGGTCAAGAGGACACCACACCCTCATATGGGCATACCATCATCATCCTCACTTCCTACTTGTAATCTCTGTATAAAAGTTTGTGCTCTATTGTCTCTCGGGATGGCTGCTCCACTCAGAGGTCACCTGCACGTGACACCTGTAGGACTGCCATCCAGCAACCTTGCTTGGCGCCAAATAAATTTGCTGCTGTTCCTTTTACAAAGTCTCAGTTGTGTACTTGGTATTTCTCTAAGAGGTGCGTGGTAAGTTTTGGTGCCTTTCAATATAATCAGTGCTTCCATGAGGGAGGGTGCAATGCTCCTGGTCTGAAACAGGCAGTGGTGCACCCTCTTTGAAAGAAGCTCTTCCTGGGCCCCAAAGTCCTTGATAATTTTCATCCAGTTTCCAAACTTCCCCTTTTAGGGAAGTTTGTCAAGAAAGTGATGGGGAACCTTCTACAGAGGTTCCTGGAGGAAGTGGATTACACAGATCCTTTTCAGTTAGGATTCAGGCCTGTTCATGGGCTGGAAATGGCATTGATGGCACTGATGGCGATCTTCTTCAGGACTTAGATGGGGGAATGTGCCCTCTAGACCTCTTGGTAGAGTTCAATACCATCAACCATGGTATCCTTCTGGGATGCCTGCACAGAGGGAGGGGAGATTGGGGACACATTCTTACTGCAGTTCAGCTCCTTCCTGAGTAGGCAGTTCCTGTCAGCGGTGCCAGAGGAGAGGTGCTCAAGCCCTTGAGTTCTCCAAAGTGGGTTCCCCCATGGTTCAGTGCTCTCCTTTTCCTATTTATTATCTTCATAAGACTGCTGGGAGAGGTTATCTAGAGCTTTGGGGTGAGGTATTATCAATACGCTGATATCTAACTATACATCAGTACCAATCGAAGATTGGTACATCAGTACCCCAGGCAGAGCTGGAAATGCTGTCCTGATGCCTGTAGGGGATCTGGATATGGTGAAATAAACTTAAATCCCTCCAAGGCAGAATCGCTGTTCATCAATAAACATTGGGCTCCTTATTAACATCAGTCCTGGTAGTTACTCTGGATGGGGTCGCATTTCCCAAAGATGTTATTTATGACTTGGGAGTCCTCCTGGACTCTCAGCTCCTCCTTAAACAGCAGGTGGAAGCTGGTGCTATAGGGGCCTCTGCTCAGCTTCAGCTGGGTGCACCTGTTAACACTCCACCTGAACCAGAATGTTCCAGCAATAGTAGCTCATACCTTAAACGCCACCTGGTTGGACTGTAACATAGCCTTTATGGGGGTGTCTTTGGACAAAGCCCAGAAGCTGTAGCTGGTACAAAATGCAATAGTGAGGACAACCCCTATTTTAAAGTTGCTATACTGGTTACTAGTAGGCTTCCAAGCTCAATTCACAACACTGCTTGTTATCTTTAAAACCTGACATGGTACAGGGGCACATGAGACAACATCATGTCAGAACAAAGTTGTCCATCCAGTATGATCATCTGAAGAAGGCCTGCTGAGAGTCCCATTTCTTGAAAGGTGTATGGGGTGTGGATAAGACAGCAGGCCTTCTCAGTAGTAGCCTATACGGCTCCAAGCCTTCTTGAATTTCAAAAGCAAATGAAAGGTGTCCTGTTCCATCATGCCTTTAGCCCAAGATGATTGAGAACATGATAGGCCTTTAATGAATTTATTGCATTAGTTTACTTATATAATTTATTGGAATTTGGTTCTTGCTGTTTTGCCACCTTGGGTCTTCCAGACTTGGGGTAGGTTAGAAATGCTGTTGATAAAATAAATAAAACTCCTAAAATTCCCTGGTCAGCATAACCACTGCTGTAATACTGACAGTTGAAGTCCACATACCTGGAGATGACCCAGAAAGCCTCCTAGATTTTTTCTGGGAAATCAATGAACAGGAATACCAATGGTATAACATAGATATTCTGCATCTTTGGAATAATACTGGCTCAAAGACCAAATAATATGCAAATTAAAAATCTTTGTCCCTATTGATTTATATTGAGAAAACACAAATTAGAATGGGACTGTGATTCAAAACGTATAGCAACATTTTATCCCACAAAATACCAGCATTCTACTTTCTCCAACATTTGGAGGCCAAATTTGGAATGGTATATGGCAGAGCTTTCCAAACTTTTCATGCTGGTGACACACTTTTTAGACATGCATCATTTCGCGACACACTCTTACAGCAGGGCACAAGGCAGGCACTAGGACCTGCGCGGAATCACAGCAGGTTTGGAGACAGCAAGGCACAAGGCAGGCACTAGGACCTGCGCGGAATCACAGCAGGTTTGGAGGCAGCAAGGCACAAGGCAGGCACTAGGACCTGCGCGGAATCACAGCAGGTTTGGAGGCAGCAAGGCACAAGGCAGGCACTAGGACCTGCGCCGAATCCTGGCAGGGCTCGGAGGTGGCAATAACCGCAACACACCCAGACACTGCAGCCAACACACTAACGTGTTGCGACACAGAGTTTGGAAAGCTCTGGTATATGGTGATAAAACCAGACACGACCTCTTCAACAGCAGGTTATAGATCTTCTCCATGGATTTTTAATACACAGCTGTTCTGGGTTGTCCTAGCAACTGTAATCTTCCATTGGAATATTAAACAGTAGAAGGTGCAAAGTGACAAGGATCTGTTAATCCACAGCCTGCCCAAAGGGAATAAGGTGTTCTACTGAAATCACATGAGTTCCTGGGATATTGTTTTAAGTATAAAGTGACAGCCTTGTATCAGTGAGTCAGAAAACAATCCAAACCCAACCCAAACTCTCTGGATGTAACCAGGTAGTTCTGCTTCACTCCAGGACAAGGATATTCTGTAAATATAATATAAATGTGTATGTGTGGAGGGATACACGCACACACATACACATACACATGTGTGAATGTAAATTTTTTTATAAACATAAACCTGCAAATACATTTTAAGATATGAATATTATTTATTCTGAATTTATAACCTGGGGATGTTTCTGGATGAGGCTGATAGTGCACCGTTATCCTGAGATTTGATGTTCTGCATTTCTAAACCTCTTATTGTTCAAAAGAAACAGAAGCAACAGAAAAGGAGCATTTACACTGTATGTTAAAAATATCTCTTGTGGTCAGAATTCAAATTAATGAATGTGGCAGTGCGGTAGAGAGAATCTGGGTTAAAATAAGTGAAGAAATAGTAATACTGCTGTAATATCACCCTTTCGACCAAGGAAAAGATGCAGATGATGCATTCCAAAAGTAAAGCATAGATCTTTCAAAGAGATCTGGCTCCTCACATAATGTGTCTGAAATATGATAATCTGAGCCTCGAGTGAGAACTCTGGGTTGATTTGTTTGATCATCTGTTTGTTTTCTTGACTGTCCACAATATTCTCACAAGTCTTTTCCAACACCAAAGTTCAAAAGCATCAAAGTTCTTTCTATCCAACTTCTTCTAAGTCCAACTTTTGCTTCCAGAAAGTATCACAGGGAATACCACTGCCTGGACTATTCTGATCCTTGTAGGTATAGACAAGTCACAGCATCTGAATATCTTTTCCAAGGCATTCATGTCTTTGCAACCAAGTTGCAGAGCTTTCCAAACTGTGTCCGGACATGTCAGTGTGTGGGCTGCAGTGTCTGGGTGTGTCGCGGCTGCTGCTGCCTCCAAGCCCTACCAGGATTCTGCGCAGGTCCTAGTGCCTGCCTTGTGCCCTGCTGTAAGAGTGTGTCGCGAAATGATGCATGTCTAAAAAGTCTATGAAGGTTCTCAGTCATCCAGGTGGAATTGTCTGTAGCTTGAATCATGTCAACTGGATTTCTATTTTCTCAGTGGAAACGTTTCGCTCCTTATCCAAGGAGCTTCTTCAGTCTGAGCAAAGTTAGTAAGGGAATCCTCTGGTGAACCTACCAGAGAAGACACCAAGGACAACAGACTGGCATTCCTAGACTGTGACGTCCTCATTGGGACCGGGGGCAAGCTAGAAATAGGGATCTACAGGAAACCCACACACACAGATCAATATCTGATGTTTGACTCCCACCATCCACTGCAGCACAAACTAGGAGTCATCAGGACATTGTCACACAGAGCAGAAACCATCCCCACCTCCATGGATTCCAAAAAGAATGAAAATCAGCACCTGAGAACAGCTCTGAAGGCCTGTGGATATCCAAATTGGGCCTTCACTAAATCATTCCTCCTTTTCCTGCTCCTGCAGCTGTTCAGGCTTTCTCCACCGCAGGCAGCTGCTAGGATGCCTTGCTTCTCGGGCTCTTCCCACAACGCCATGCTGGTCCGCTCAGCCAGGACCCGAGGCCTGCATCTCGCCGGGCCACAATGCCAGTCTCCTGGCCCACTCGCAGCCTCCTTTCCCACGCCACTGGCAAAATGCCGCCCGCCACATGCTGCCCTGCCCAGCCAGGCCGCCACTCTGGCCGAGCGGGGGAGAAAGACTAGCTACCGAGTCTCATGCAGCGGGCTGTGGGCCGCAAATGCAGCCGTGCCTTCCCTGCGCAGGGCTGCAACACGCAGCAAAAGTCAGGGCGCGGGCCCACGGCAGGAAGGGGCATGCCAAGCGAGAGGGAGACGGCGAGGGCTGCCTGGAGTGGGGGAGAGCCTGGGCGCAAAGCAAAAGCCTACAGCACCCGGTATTCCCAGGCGGTCTCCCATCCAAGTACTAACCAGGCCTGACCCTGCTTAGCTTCCGAGATCAGACGGGATCGGGCGTTTTCAGGGTAGTATGGCCATAGACGGCGCAAAGGACGCTTGCCGCTGCTTTTAACCACCCTATGGCGCCACCTGCTCAACCCCAAGCCCGGGTACGTGCGGCGCTCTGGCCCAGACTCTCCTCCCGTTGCCCAGGCCCGCCATTCCTCCTTTTCCTGCTCCTGCAGCTGCTCAGGCTTTCTCCACCGCAGGCAGCTGCTAGGATGCCTTGCTTCTCGGGCTCTTCCCACAACGCCATGCTGGTCCGCTCAGCCAGGACCCGAGGCCTGCATCTCGCCGGGCCACGATGCCAGTCTCCTGGCCCACTCGCAGCCTCCTTTCCCACGCCACAGGCAAAATGCAGCCCCGCCACATGCTGCCCTGCCCAGCCAGGCCGCCACTCTGGCCGAGCGGGGGAGAAAGACTAGCTACCGAGTCTCATGCAGCGGGCTCTGGGCCGCAAATGCAGCCGTGCCTTCCCTGCGCAGGGCTGCAACACGCAGCAAAAGTCAGGGCGCGGGCCCACGGCAGGAAGGGGCATGCCGAGCGAGAGGGAGACGGCGAGGGCTGCCTGGAGTGGGGGAGAGCCTGGGCGCAAAGCAAAAGCCTACAGCACCCGGTATTCCCAGGCGGTCTCCCATCCAAGTACTAACCAGGCCTGACCCTGCTTAGCTTCCGAGATCAGACGGGATCGGGCGCTTTCAGGGTAGTATGGCCGTAGACGGCGCAAAGGACGCTTGCCGCTGCTTTTAACCACCCTACAGCGCCACCTGCTCAACCCCAACCACGGGTGCATGCGGCGCTCTGGCCCAGCCTCTCCTCCCATTCCCAGGCCTGCCATTCCTCTTTTTCCTGCTCCTGCAGCTGCTCAGGCTTTCTCCACCGCAGGCAGCTGCTAGGATGCCTTGCTTCTCGGGCTCTTCCCACAACGCCATGCTGGTCCGCTCAGCCAGGACCCGAGGCCTGCATCTCGCCGGGCCACGATGCCAGTCTCCTGGCCCACTCGCAGCCTCCTTTCCCACGCCACTGGCAAAATGCCGCCCCGCCACATGCTGCCCTGCCCAGCCAGGCCGCCACTCTGGCCGAGCGGGGGAGAAAGACTAGCTACCGAGTCTCATGCAGCGGGCTGTGGGCCGCAAATGCAGCCGTGCCTTCCCTGCGCAGGGCTGCAACACGCAGCAAAAGTCAGGGCGCGGGCCCACGGCAGGAAGGGGCATGCCGAGCGAGAGGGAGACGGCGAGGGCTGCCTGGAGTGGGGGAGAGCCTGGGCGCAAAGCAAAAGCCTACAGCACCCGGTATTCCCAGGCGGGCTCCCATCCAAGTACTAACCAGGCCTGACCCTGCTTAGCTTCCGAGATCAGACGGGATCGGGCGTTTTCAGGGTAGTATGGCCATAGACGGCAAAAGGACGCTTGCCGCTGCTTTTAACCACCCTACGGCGCCACCTGCTCAACCCCAAGCCCGGGTGCGTGCGGCGCTCTGGCCCAGACTCTCCTCCCGTTGCCCAGGCCCGCCATTCCTCCTTTTCCTGCTCCTGCAGCTGCGCAGGCTTTCTCCACCGCAGGCAGCTGCTAGGATGCCTTGCTTCTCGGGCTCTTCGCACAACGCCATGCTGGTCCGCTCAGCCAGGACCCGAGGCCTGCATCTCGCCGGGCCACGATGCCAGTCTCCTGGCCCACTCGCAGCCTCCTTTCCCACGCCACAGGCAAAATGCAGCCCCGCCACATGCTGCCCTGCCCAGCCAGGCCGCCACTCTGGCCGAGCGGGGGAGAAAGACTAGCTACCGAGTCTTATGCAGCGGGCTGTGGGCCGCAAATGCAGCCGTGCCTTCCCTGCGCAGGGCTGCAACACGCAGCAAAAGTCAGGGCGCGGGCCCACGGCAGGAAGGGGCATGCCGAGCGAGAGGGAGACGGCGAGGGCTGCCTGGAGTGGGGGAGAGCCTGGGCGCAAAGCAAAAGCCTACAGCACCCGGTATTCCCAGGCGGTCTCCCATCCAAGTACTAACCAGGCCTGACCCTGCTTAGCTTCCGAGATCAGACGGGATCGGGCGCTTTCAGGGTAGTATGGCCGTAGACGGCGCAAAGGACGCTTGCCGCTGCTTTTAACCACCCTACAGCGCCACCTGCTCAACCCCAACCACGGGTGCATGCGGCGCTCTGGCCCAGCCTCTCCTCCCATTCCCAGGCCTGCCATTCCTCTTTTTCCTGCTCCTGCAGCTGCTCAGGCTTTCTCCACCGCAGGCAGCTGCTAGGATGCCTTGCTTCTCGGGCTCTTCCCACAACGCCATGCTGGTCCGCTCAGCCAGGACCCGAGGCCTGCATCTCGCCGGGCCACGATGCCAGTCTCCTGGCCCACTCGCAGCCTCCTTTCCCACGCCACTGGCAAAATGCCGCCCCGCCACATGCTGCCCTGCCCAGCCAGGCCGCCACTCTGGCCGAGCGGGGGAGAAAGACTAGCTACCGAGTCTCATGCAGCGGGCTGTGGGCCGCAAATGCAGCCGTGCCTTCCCTGCGCAGGGCTGCAACACGCAGCAAAAGTCAGGGCGCGGGCCCACGGCAGGAAGGGGCATGCCGAGCGAGAGGGAGACGGCGAGGGCTGCCTGGAGTGGGGGAGAGCCTGGGCGCAAAGCAAAAGCCTACAGCACCCGGTATTCCCAGGCGGGCTCCCATCCAAGTACTAACCAGGCCTGACCCTGCTTAGCTTCCGAGATCAGACGGGATCGGGCGTTTTCAGGGTAGTATGGCCATAGACGGCAAAAGGACGCTTGCCGCTGCTTTTAACCACCCTACGGCGCCACCTGCTCAACCCCAAACCCGGGTGCGTGCGGCGCTCTGGCCCAGACTCTCCTCCCGTTGCCCAGGCCCGCCATTCCTCCTTTTCCTGCTCCTGCAGCTGCGCAGGCTTTCTCCACCGCAGGCAGCTGCTAGGATGCCTTGCTTCTCGGGCTCTTCGCACAACGCCATGCTGGTCCGCTCAGCCAGGACCCGAGGCCTGCATCTCGCCGGGCCACGATGCCAGTCTCCTGGCCCACTCGCAGCCTCCTTTCCCACGCCACAGGCAAAATGCAGCCCCGCCACATGCTGCCCTGCCCAGCCAGGCCGCCACTCTGGCCGAGCGGGGGAGAAAGACTAGCTACCGAGTCTTATGCAGCGGGCTGTGGGCCGCAAATGCAGCCGTGCCTTCCCTGCGCAGGGCTGCAACACGCAGCAAAAGTCAGGGCGCGGGCCCACGGCAGGAAGGGGCATGCCGAGCGAGAGGGAGACGGCGAGGGCTGCCTGGAGTGGGGGAGAGCCTGGGCGCAAAGCAAAAGCCTACAGCACCCGGTATTCCCAGGCGGTCTACCATCCAAGTACTAACCAGGCCTGACCCTGCTTAGCTTCCGAGATCAGACGGGTTTGGGCGTTTTCAGGGTAGTATGGCCGTAGACGGCGCAAAGGACGCTTGCCGCTGCTTTTAACCACCCTACGGCGCCACCTGCTCAACCCCAAGCCCGGGTGCGTGCGGCGCTCTGGCCCAGACTCTCCTCCCGTTGCCCAGGCCCGCCATTCCTCCTTTTCCTGCTCCTGCAGCTGCTCAGGCTTTCTCCACCGCAGGCAGCTGCTAGGATGCCTTGCTTCTCGGGCTCTTCCCACAACGCCATGCTGGTCCGCTCAGCCAGGACCCGAGGCCTGCATCTCGCCGGGCCACGATGCCAGTCTCCTGGCCCACTCGCAGCCTCCTTTCCCACGCCACAGGCAAAATGCCGCCCCGCCACATGCTGCCCTGCCCAGCCAGGCCGCCACTCTGGCCGAGCGGGGGAGAAAGACTAGCTACCGAGTCTCATGCAGCGGGCTGTGGGCCGCAAATGCAGCCGTGCCTTCCCTGCGCAGGGCTGCAACACGCAGCAAAAGTCAGGGCGCAGGCCCACGGCAGGAAGGGGCATGCCGAGCGAGAGGGAGACGGCGAGGGCTGCCTGGAGTGGGGGAGAGCCTGGGCGCAAAGCAAAAGCCTACAGCACCCGGTATTCCCAGGCGGGCTCCCATCCAAGTACTAACCATGCCTGACCCTGCTTAGCTTCCGAGATCAGACGGGATCGGGCGTTTTCAGGGTAGTATGGCCATAGACGGCAAAAGGACGCTTGCCGCTGCTTTTAACCACCCTACGGCGCCACCTACTCAACCCCAAGCCCGGGTGCGTGCGGCGCTCTGGCCCAGACTCTCCTCCCGTTGCCCAGGCCCGCCATTCCTCCTTTTCCTGCTCCTGCAGCTGCGCAGGCTTTCTCCACCGCAGGCAGCTGCTAGGATGCCTCGCTTCTCGGGCTCTTCGCACAACGCCATGCTGGTCCGCTCAGCCAGGACCCGAGGCCTGCATCTCGCCGGGCCACGATGCCAGTCTCCTGGCCCACTCGCAGCCTCCTTTCCCACGCCACAGGCAAAATGCAGCCCCGCCACATGCTGCCCTGCCCAGCCAGGCCGCCACTCTGGCCGAGCGGGGGAGAAAGACTAGCTACCGAGTCTCATGCAGCGGGCTGTGGGCCGCAAATGCAGCCGTGCCTTCCCTGCGCAGGGCTGCAACACGCAGCAAAAGTCAGGGCGCGGGCCCACGGCAGGAAGGGGCATGCCGAGCGAGAGGGAGACGGCGAGGGCTGCCTGGAGTGGGGGAGAGCCTGGGCGCAAAGCAAAAGCCTACAGCACCCGGTATTCCCAGGCGGTCTCCCATCCAAGTACTAACCAGGCCTGACCCTGCTTAGCTTCCGAGATCAGACGGGATCGGGCGTTTTCAGGGTAGTATGGCCGTAGACGGCAAAAGGACGCTTGCCGCTGCTTTTAACCACCCTACGGCGCCACCTGCTCAACCCCAAGCCCGGGTGCGTGCGGCGCTCTGGCCCAGACTTTCCTCCCGTTGCCCAGGCCCGCCATTCCTCCTTTTCCTGCTCCTGCAGCTGCTCAGGCTTTCTCCACCGCAGGCAGCTGCTAGGATGCCTTGCTTCTCGGGCTCTTCCCACAACGCCATGCTGGTCCGCTCAGCCAGGACCCGAGGCCTGCATCTCGCCGGGCCACGATGCCAGTCTCCTGGCCCACTCGCAGCCTCCTTTCCCACGCCACAGGCAAAATGCCGCCCCGCCACATGCTGCCCTGCCCAGCCAGGCCGCCACTCTGGCCGAGCGAGGGAGAAAGACTAGCTACCGAGTCTCATGCAGCGGGCTGTGGGCCGCAAATGCAGCCGTGCCTTCCCTGCGCAGGGCTGCAACACGCAGCAAAAGTCAGGGCGCGGGCCCACGGCAGGAAGGGGCATGCCGAGCGAGAGGGAGACGGCGAGGGCTGCCTGGAGTGGGGGAGAGCCTGGGCGCAAAGCAAAAGCCTACAGCACCCGGTATTCCCAGGCGGGCTCCCATCCAAGTACTAACCAGGCCTGACCCTGCTTAGCTTCCGAGATCAGACGGGATCGGGCGTTTTCAGGGTAGTGTGGCCGTAGACGGCGCAAAGGACGCTTGCCGCTGCTTTTAACCACCCTACGGCGCCACCTGCTCAACCCCAAGCCCGGGTGCGTGCGGCGCTCTGGCCCAGACTCTCCTCCCGTTGCCCAGGCCCGCCATTCCTCCTTTTCCTGCTCCTGCAGCTGCTCAGGCTTTCTCCACCGCAGGCAGCTGCTAGGATGCCTCGCTTCTCGGGCTCTTCGCACAACGCCATGCTGGTCCGCTCAGCCAGGACCCGAGGCCTGCATCTCGCAGGGCCACGATGCCAGTCTCCTGGCCCACTCGCAGCCTCCTTTCCCACACCACAGGCAAAATGCAGCCCCGCCACATGCTGCCCTGCCCAGCCAGGCCGCCACTCTGGCCGAGCGGGGGAGAAAGACTAGCTACCGAATCTCATGCAGCGGGCTGTGGGCCGCAAATGCAGCCGTGCCTTCCCTGCGCAGGGCTGCAACACGCAGCAAAAGTCAGGGCGCGGGCCCACGGCAGGAAGGGGCATGCCGAGCGAGAGGGAGACGGCGAGGGCTGCCTGGAGTGGGGGAGAGCCTGGGCGCAAAGCAAAAGCCTACAGCACCCGGTATTCCCAGGCGGTCTACCATCCAAGTACTAACCAGGCCTGACCCTGCTTAGCTTCCGAGATCAGACGGGATCGGGCGCTTTCAGGGTAGTATGGCCGTAGACGGCGCAAAGGACGCTTGCCGCTGCTTTTAACCACCCTACAGCGCCACCTGCTCAACCCCAACCACGGGTGCATGCGGCGCTCTGGCCCAGCCTCTCCTCCCATTCCCAGGCCTGCCATTCCTCTTTTTCCTGCTCCTGCAGCTGCTCAGGCTTTCTCCACCGCAGGCAGCTGCTAGGATGCCTTCCTTCTCGGGCTCTTCCCACAACGCCATGCTGGTCCGCTCAGCCAGGACCCGAGGCCTGCATCTCGCCGGGCCACGATGCCAGTCTCCTGGCCCACTCGCAGCCTCCTTTCCCACGCCACTGGCAAAATGCCGCCCCGCCACATGCTGCCCTGCCCAGCCAGGCCGCCACTCTGGCCGAGCGGGGGAGAAAGACTAGCTACCGAGTCTCATGCAGCGGGCTGTGGGCCGCAAATGCAGCCGTGCCTTCCCTGCGCAGGGCTGCAACACGCAGCAAAAGTCAGGGCGCGGGCCCACGGCAGGAAGGGGCATGCCGAGCGAGAGGGAGACGGCGAGGGCTGCCTGGAGTGGGGGAGAGCCTGGGCGCAAAGCAAAAGCCTACAGCACCCGGTATTCCCAGGCGGGCTCCCATCCAAGTACTACCCAGGCCTGACCCTGCTTAGCTTCCGAGATCAGACGGGATCGGGCGTTTTCAGGGTAGTGTGGCCGTAGACGGCGCAAAGGACGCTTGCCGCTGCTTTTAACCACCCTACGGCGCCACCTGCTCAACCCCAAGCCCGGGTGCGTGCGGCGCTCTGGCCCAGACTCTCCTCCCGTTGCCCAGGCCCGCCATTCCTCCTTTTCCTGCTCCTGCAGCTGCGCAGGCTTTCTCCACCGCAGGCAGCTGCTAGGATGCCTTGCTTCTCGGGCTCTTCCCACAACGCCATGCTGGTCCGCTCAGCCAGGACCCGAGGCCTGCATCTCGCCGGGCCACGATGCCAGTCTCCTGGCCCACTCGCAGCCTCCTTTCCCACGCCACTGGCAAAATGCCGCCCCGCCACATGCTGCCCTGCCCAGCCAGGCCGCCACTCTGGCCGAGCGGGGGAGAAAGACTAGCTACCGAGTCTCATGCAGCGGGCTGTGGGCCGCAAATGCAGCCGTGCCTTCCCTGCGCAGGGCTGCAACACGCAGCAAAAGTCAGGGCGCGGGCCCACGGCAGGAAGGGGCATGCCGAGCGAGAGGGAGACGGCGAGGGCTGCCTGGAGTGGGGGAGAGCCTGGGCGCAAAGCAAAAGCCTACAGCACCCGGTATTCCCAGGCGGGCTCCCATCCAAGTACTAACCAGGCCTGACCCTGCTTAGCTTCCGAGATCAGACGGGATCGGGCGTTTTCAGGGTAGTATGGCCATAGACGGCAAAAGGACGCTTGCCGCTGCTTTTAACCACCCTACGGCGCCACCTGCTCAACCCCAAACCCGGGTGCGTGCGGCGCTCTGGCCCAGACTCTCCTCCCGTTGCCCAGGCCCGCCATTCCTCCTTTTCCTGCTCCTGCAGCTGCGCAGGCTTTCTCCACCGCAGGCAGCTGCTAGGATGCCTTGCTTCTCGGGCTCTTCGCACAACGCCATGCTGGTCCGCTCAGCCAGGACCCGAGGCCTGCATCTCGCCGGGCCACGATGCCAGTCTCCTGGCCCACTCGCAGCCTCCTTTCCCACGCCACAGGCAAAATGCAGCCCCGCCACATGCTGCCCTGCCCAGCCAGGCCGCCACTCTGGCCGAGCGGGGGAGAAAGACTAGCTACCGAGTCTTATGCAGCGGGCTGTGGGCCGCAAATGCAGCCGTGCCTTCCCTGCGCAGGGCTGCAACACGCAGCAAAAGTCAGGGCGCGGGCCCACGGCAGGAAGGGGCATGCCGAGCGAGAGGGAGACGGCGAGGGCTGCCTGGAGTGGGGGAGAGCCTGGGCGCAAAGCAAAAGCCTACAGCACCCGGTATTCCCAGGCGGTCTACCATCCAAGTACTAACCAGGCCTGACCCTGCTTAGCTTCCGAGATCAGACGGGTTTGGGCGTTTTCAGGGTAGTATGGCCGTAGACGGCGCAAAGGACGCTTGCCGCTGCTTTTAACCACCCTACGGCGCCACCTGCTCAACCCCAAGCCCGGGTGCGTGCGGCGCTCTGGCCCAGACTCTCCTCCCGTTGCCCAGGCCCGCCATTCCTCCTTTTCCTGCTCCTGCAGCTGCTCAGGCTTTCTCCACCGCAGGCAGCTGCTAGGATGCCTTGCTTCTCGGGCTCTTCCCACAACGCCATGCTGGTCCGCTCAGCCAGGACCCGAGGCCTGCATCTCGCCGGGCCACGATGCCAGTCTCCTGGCCCACTCGCAGCCTCCTTTCCCACGCCACAGGCAAAATGCCGCCCCGCCACATGCTGCCCTGCCCAGCCAGGCCGCCACTCTGGCCGAGCGGGGGAGAAAGACTAGCTACCGAGTCTCATGCAGCGGGCTGTGGGCCGCAAATGCAGCCGTGCCTTCCCTGCGCAGGGCTGCAACACGCAGCAAAAGTCAGGGCGCAGGCCCA
Organism: Charina bottae; assembly: GCA_023362775.1. Classification (NCBI taxonomy): domain Eukaryota; kingdom Metazoa; phylum Chordata; class Lepidosauria; order Squamata; family Charinaidae; genus Charina; species Charina bottae. Next base: position 3,439,551 of record JALMGJ010000038.1, on the reverse strand, counting down.
CGGCAGGAAGGGGCATGCCGAGCGAGAGGGAGACGGCGAGGGCTGCCTGGAGTGGGGGAGAGCCTGGGCGCAAAGCAAAAGCCTACAGCACCCGGTATTCCCAGGCGGGCTCCCATCCAAGTACTAACCATGCCTGACCCTGCTTAGCTTCCGAGATCAGACGGGATCGGGCGTTTTCAGGGTAGTATGGCCATAGACGGCAAAAGGACGCTTGCCGCTGCTTTTAACCACCCTACGGCGCCACCTACTCAACCCCAAGCCCGGGTGCGTGCGGCGCTCTGGCCCAGACTCTCCTCCCGTTGCCCAGGCCCGCCATTCCTCCTTTTCCTGCTCCTGCAGCTGCGCAGGCTTTCTCCACCGCAGGCAGCTGCTAGGATGCCTCGCTTCTCGGGCTCTTCGCACAACGCCATGCTGGTCCGCTCAGCCAGGACCCGAGGCCTGCATCTCGCCGGGCCACGATGCCAGTCTCCTGGCCCACTCGCAGCCTCCTTTCCCACGCCACAGGCAAAATGCAGCCCCGCCACATGCTGCCCTGCCCAGCCAGGCCGCCACTCTGGCCGAGCGGGGGAGAAAGACTAGCTACCGAGTCTCATGCAGCGGGCTGTGGGCCGCAAATGCAGCCGTGCCTTCCCTGCGCAGGGCTGCAACACGCAGCAAAAGTCAGGGCGCGGGCCCACGGCAGGAAGGGGCATGCCGAGCGAGAGGGAGACGGCGAGGGCTGCCTGGAGTGGGGGAGAGCCTGGGCGCAAAGCAAAAGCCTACAGCACCCGGTATTCCCAGGCGGTCTCCCATCCAAGTACTAACCAGGCCTGACCCTGCTTAGCTTCCGAGATCAGACGGGATCGGGCGTTTTCAGGGTAGTATGGCCGTAGACGGCAAAAGGACGCTTGCCGCTGCTTTTAACCACCCTACGGCGCCACCTGCTCAACCCCAAGCCCGGGTGCGTGCGGCGCTCTGGCCCAGACTTTCCTCCCGTTGCCCAGGCCCGCCATTCCTCCTTTTCCTGCTCCTGCAGCTGCTCAGGCTTTCTCCACCGCAGGCAGCTGCTAGGATGCCTTGCTTCTCGGGCTCTTCCCACAACGCCATGCTGGTCCGCTCAGCCAGGACCCGAGGCCTGCATCTCGCCGGGCCACGATGCCAGTCTCCTGGCCCACTCGCAGCCTCCTTTCCCACGCCACAGGCAAAATGCCGCCCCGCCACATGCTGCCCTGCCCAGCCAGGCCGCCACTCTGGCCGAGCGAGGGAGAAAGACTAGCTACCGAGTCTCATGCAGCGGGCTGTGGGCCGCAAATGCAGCCGTGCCTTCCCTGCGCAGGGCTGCAACACGCAGCAAAAGTCAGGGCGCGGGCCCACGGCAGGAAGGGGCATGCCGAGCGAGAGGGAGACGGCGAGGGCTGCCTGGAGTGGGGGAGAGCCTGGGCGCAAAGCAAAAGCCTACAGCACCCGGTATTCCCAGGCGGGCTCCCATCCAAGTACTAACCAGGCCTGACCCTGCTTAGCTTCCGAGATCAGACGGGATCGGGCGTTTTCAGGGTAGTGTGGCCGTAGACGGCGCAAAGGACGCTTGCCGCTGCTTTTAACCACCCTACGGCGCCACCTGCTCAACCCCAAGCCCGGGTGCGTGCGGCGCTCTGGCCCAGACTCTCCTCCCGTTGCCCAGGCCCGCCATTCCTCCTTTTCCTGCTCCTGCAGCTGCTCAGGCTTTCTCCACCGCAGGCAGCTGCTAGGATGCCTCGCTTCTCGGGCTCTTCGCACAACGCCATGCTGGTCCGCTCAGCCAGGACCCGAGGCCTGCATCTCGCAGGGCCACGATGCCAGTCTCCTGGCCCACTCGCAGCCTCCTTTCCCACACCACAGGCAAAATGCAGCCCCGCCACATGCTGCCCTGCCCAGCCAGGCCGCCACTCTGGCCGAGCGGGGGAGAAAGACTAGCTACCGAATCTCATGCAGCGGGCTGTGGGCCGCAAATGCAGCCGTGCCTTCCCTGCGCAGGGCTGCAACACGCAGCAAAAGTCAGGGCGCGGGCCCACGGCAGGAAGGGGCATGCCGAGCGAGAGGGAGACGGCGAGGGCTGCCTGGAGTGGGGGAGAGCCTGGGCGCAAAGCAAAAGCCTACAGCACCCGGTATTCCCAGGCGGTCTACCATCCAAGTACTAACCAGGCCTGACCCTGCTTAGCTTCCGAGATCAGACGGGATCGGGCGCTTTCAGGGTAGTATGGCCGTAGACGGCGCAAAGGACGCTTGCCGCTGCTTTTAACCACCCTACAGCGCCACCTGCTCAACCCCAACCACGGGTGCATGCGGCGCTCTGGCCCAGCCTCTCCTCCCATTCCCAGGCCTGCCATTCCTCTTTTTCCTGCTCCTGCAGCTGCTCAGGCTTTCTCCACCGCAGGCAGCTGCTAGGATGCCTTCCTTCTCGGGCTCTTCCCACAACGCCATGCTGGTCCGCTCAGCCAGGACCCGAGGCCTGCATCTCGCCGGGCCACGATGCCAGTCTCCTGGCCCACTCGCAGCCTCCTTTCCCACGCCACTGGCAAAATGCCGCCCCGCCACATGCTGCCCTGCCCAGCCAGGCCGCCACTCTGGCCGAGCGGGGGAGAAAGACTAGCTACCGAGTCTCATGCAGCGGGCTGTGGGCCGCAAATGCAGCCGTGCCTTCCCTGCGCAGGGCTGCAACACGCAGCAAAAGTCAGGGCGCGGGCCCACGGCAGGAAGGGGCATGCCGAGCGAGAGGGAGACGGCGAGGGCTGCCTGGAGTGGGGGAGAGCCTGGGCGCAAAGCAAAAGCCTACAGCACCCGGTATTCCCAGGCGGGCTCCCATCCAAGTACTACCCAGGCCTGACCCTGCTTAGCTTCCGAGATCAGACGGGATCGGGCGTTTTCAGGGTAGTGTGGCCGTAGACGGCGCAAAGGACGCTTGCCGCTGCTTTTAACCACCCTACGGCGCCACCTGCTCAACCCCAAGCCCGGGTGCGTGCGGCGCTCTGGCCCAGACTCTCCTCCCGTTGCCCAGGCCCGCCATTCCTCCTTTTCCTGCTCCTGCAGCTGCGCAGGCTTTCTCCACCGCAGGCAGCTGCTAGGATGCCTTGCTTCTCGGGCTCTTCCCACAACGCCATGCTGGTCCGCTCAGCCAGGACCCGAGGCCTGCATCTCGCCGGGCCACGATGCCAGTCTCCTGGCCCACTCGCAGCCTCCTTTCCCACGCCACAGGCAAAATGCCGCCCCGCCACATGCTGCCCTGCCCAGCCAGGCCGCCACTCTGGCCGAGCGGGGGAGAAAGACTAGCTACCGAGTCTCATGCAGCGGGCTGTGGGTCGCAAATGCAGCCGTGCCTTCCCTGCGCAGGGCTGCAACACGCAGCAAAAGTCAGGGCGCGGGCCCACGGCAGGAAGGGGCATGCCGAGCGAGAGGGAGACGGCGAGGGCTGCCTGGAGTGGGGGAGAGCCTGGGCGCAAAGCAAAAGCCTACAGCACCCGGTATTCCCAGGCGGGCTCCCATCCAAGTACTAACCAGGCCTGACCCTGCTTAGCTTCCGAGATCAGACGGGATCGGGCGTTTTCAGGGTAGTATGGCCGTAGACGGCAAAAGGACGCTTGCCGCTGCTTTTAACCACCCTACGGCGCCACCTGCTCAACCCCAAGCCCGGGTGCGTGCAGCGCTCTGGCACAGACTTTCCTCCCGTTGCCCAGGCCCGCCATTCCTCCTTTTCCTGCTCCTGCAGCTGCTCAGGCTTTCTCCACCGCAGGCAGCTGCTAGGATGCCTTGCTTCTCGGGCTCTTCCCACAACGCCATGCTGGTCCGCTCAGCCAGGACCCGAGGCCTGCATCTCGCCGGGCCACGATGCCAGTCTCCTGGCCCACTCGCAGCCTCCTTTCCCACGCCACAGGCAAAATGCCGCCCCGCCACATGCTGCCCTGCCCAGCCAGGCCGCCACTCTGGCCGAGCGGGGGAGAAAGACTAGCTACCGAGTCTCATGCAGCGGGCTGTGGGCCGCAAATGCAGCCGTGCCTTCCCTGCGCAGGGCTGCAACACGCAGCAAAAGTCAGGGCGCGGGCCCACGGCAGGAAGGGGCATGCCGAGCGAGAGGGAGACGGCGAGGGCTGCCTGGAGTGGGGGAGAGCCTGGGCGCAAAGCAAAAGCCTACAGCACCCGGTATTCCCAGGCGGTCTCCCATCCAAGTACTAACCAGGCCTGACCCTGCTTAGCTTCCGAGATCAGACGGGATCGGGCGTTTTCAGGGTAGTATGGCCGTAGACGGCAAAAGGACGCTTGCCGCTGCTTTTAACCACCCTACGGCGCCACCTGCTCAACCCCAAGCCCGGGTGCGTGCGGCGCTCTGGCCCAGACTTTCCTCCCGTTGCCCAGGCCCGCCATTCCTCCTTTTCCTGCTCCTGCAGCTGCTCAGGCTTTCTCCACCGCAGGCAGCTGCTAGGATGCCTTGCTTCTCGGGCTCTTCCCACAACGCCATGCTGGTCCGCTCAGCCAGGACCCGAGGCCTGCATCTCGCCGGGCCACGATGCCAGTCTCCTGGCCCACTCGCAGCCTCCTTTCCCACGCCACAGGCAAAATGCCGCCCCGCCACATGCTGCCCTGCCCAGCCAGGCCGCCACTCTGGCCGAGCGGGGGAGAAAGACTAGCTACCGAGTCTCATGCAGCGGGCTGTGGGCCGCAAATGCAGCCTAGCCTTCCCTGCGCAAGGCTGCAACTTGCAGCAAAAGTCAGGGCGCGGGCCCACGGCAGGAAGGGGCATGCCGAGCGAGAGGGAGACGGCGAGGGCTGCCTGGAGTGGGGGAGAGCCTGGGCGCAAAGCAAAAGCCTACAGCACCCGGTATTCCCAGGCGGGCTCCCATCCAAGTACTAACCAGGCCTGACCCTGCTTAGCTTCCGAGATCAGACGGGATCGGGCGCTTTCAGGGTAGTATGGCCGTAGACGGCGCAAAGGACGCTTGCCGCTGCTTTTAACCACCCTACGGCGCCACCTGCTCAACGCCAAGCCCGGGTGCGTGCGGCGCTCTGGCCCAGCCTCTCCTCCCGTTGCCCAGGCCCGCCATTCCTCCTTTTCCTGCTCCTGCAGCTGCTCAGGCTTTCTCCACCGCAGGCAGCTGCTAGGATGCCTTGCTTCTCGGGCTCTTCCCACAACGCCATGCTGGTCCGCTCAGCCAGGACCCGAGGCCTGCATCTCGCCGGGCCACGATGCCAGTCTCCTGGCCCACTCGCAGCCTCCTTTCCCACGCCACTGGCAAAATGCCGCCCCGCCACATGCTGCCCTGCCCAGCCAGGCCGCCACTCTGGCCGAGCGGGGGAGAAAGACTAGCTACCGAGTCTCATGCAGCGGGCTGTGGGCCGCAAATGCAGCCGTGCCTTCCCTGCGCAGGGCTGCAACACGCAGCAAAAGTCAGGGCGCGGGCCCACGGCAGGAAGGGGCATGCCGAGCGAGAGGGAGACGGCGAGGGCTGCCTGGAGTGGGGGAGAGCCTGGGCGCAAAGCAAAAGCCTACAGCACCCGGTATTCCCAGGCGGGCTCCCATCCAAGTACTACCCAGGCCTGACCCTGCTTAGCTTCCGAGATCAGACGGGATCGGGCGTTTTCAGGATAGTGTGGCCGTAGACGGCGCAAAGGACGCTTGCCGCTGCTTTTAACCACCCTACGGCGCCACCTGCTCAACCCCAAGCCCGGGTGCGTGCGGCGCTCTGGCCCAGACTCTCCTCCCGTTGCCCAGGCCCGCCATTCCTCCTTTTCCTGCTCCTGCAGCTGCGCAGGCTTTCTCCACCGCAGGCAGCTGCTAGGATGCCTTGCTTCTCGGGCTCTTCCCACAACGCCATGCTGGTCCGCTCAGCCAGGACCCGAGGCCTGCATCTCGCCGGGCCACGATGCCAGTCTCCTGGCCCACTCGCAGCCTCCTTTCCCACGCCACAGGCAAAATGCCGCCCCGCCACATGCTGCCCTGCCCAGCCAGGCCGCCACTCTGGCCGAGCGGGGGAGAAAGACTAGCTACCGAGTCTCATGCAGCGGGCTGTGGGTCGCAAATGCAGCCGTGCCTTCCCTGCGCAGGGCTGCAACACGCAGCAAAAGTCAGGGCGCGGGCCCACGGCAGGAAGGGGCATGCCGAGCGAGAGGGAGACGGCGAGGGCTGCCTGGAGTGGGGGAGAGCCTGGGCGCAAAGCAAAAGCCTACAGCACCCGGTATTCCCAGGCGGGCTCCCATCCAAGTACTAACCAGGCCTGACCCTGCTTAGCTTCCGAGATCAGACGGGATCGGGCGTTTTCAGGGTAGTATGGCCGTAGACGGCAAAAGGACGCTTGCCGCTGCTTTTAACCACCCTACGGCGCCACCTGCTCAACCCCAAGCCCGGGTGCGTGCAGCGCTCTGGCACAGACTTTCCTCCCGTTGCCCAGGCCCGCCATTCCTCCTTTTCCTGCTCCTGCAGCTGCTCAGGCTTTCTCCACCGCAGGCAGCTGCTAGGATGCCTTGCTTCTCGGGCTCTTCCCACAACGCCATGCTGGTCCGCTCAGCCAGGACCCGAGGCCTGCATCTCGCCGGGCCACGATGCCAGTCTCCTGGCCCACTCGCAGCCTCCTTTCCCACGCCACAGGCAAAATGCCGCCCCGCCACATGCTGCCCTGCCCAGCCAGGCCGCCACTCTGGCCGAGCGGGGGAGAAAGACTAGCTACCGAGTCTCATGCAGCGGGCTGTGGGCCGCAAATGCAGCCGTGCCTTCCCTGCGCAGGGCTGCAACACGCAGCAAAAGTCAGGGCGCGGGCCCACGGCAGGAAGGGGCATGCCGAGCGAGAGGGAGACGGCGAGGGCTGCCTGGAGTGGGGGAGAGCCTGGGCGCAAAGCAAAAGCCTACAGCACCCGGTATTCCCAGGCGGTCTCCCATCCAAGTACTAACCAGGCCTGACCCTGCTTAGCTTCCGAGATCAGACGGGATCGGGCGTTTTCAGGGTAGTATGGCCGTAGACGGCAAAAGGACGCTTGCCGCTGCTTTTAACCACCCTACGGCGCCACCTGCTCAACCCCAAGCCCGGGTGCGTGCGGCGCTCTGGCCCAG